>JAZKJV010007737.1:0-444451 GCA_037367405.1 Ottelia alismoides
TAACATGATATATTCACAATAAAGCAGAATGGCCGTCCTTTACATTCTCTCTACACATCACTGAGAGGGATGTTCGAGAAGCTCTATAGCTTCATGCCTCTTACCGCCACGCCAGAACAGCAGAAGACATACATGAATGCGACGATGGTGGGTGTGTTTCTCGCTGCACTTGATCCAGAGTATGAGGCATCACGGTCTCAGATTTTGGCAGACTCGACTATTCCTCCCATGGAGGAAGCCTTTCACAGATTGAGTAGGATCACAGTGCCTTCAGCAGCTGCGAGTCAGAATTCCTCAGCCATGGCGGCAAACAGAGGCCGCGGATTTCATCAACAGGGCCGTGGACGTGGACCTCGTGGAAGGGGTGGCCGCACTAGGCCAACATGCACATATTGTCACCGAGTCGGACATAATGAAGACACATGCTATTCGAAGCACGGATTCCCTGCATCTGCACGAGCCGCTGAGCAGATAGAGCCCCCATCTGTTGCTACCTTGGATCAACGATTTGATGATCTAGTTGCCTGCCTCAGGGGCATCATCCCACCATCTGGTCCAGCACCGACTACAGAGAGTCATACTGATGCTGCTGCTTCTGCCTCTGCATCTACTAGTACTTCAGGTAGTACACTTGCACTCCACAGTAGTAGATCTGATACACTGCCATGGATCATGGACTCGGGCGCTACACATCATCTATGTGGCGACCAGAGTCTACTTACAGGATACACTCAGATCCCTCCAGGACGGACAGTAGTGATTGCTAATGGCACGCATTCCCCTATCACTGGTCAGGGGGAGATTAGATTGACATCTTCTATGCAGCTTAAGAATGTCCTACATGCACCGCATTTTTCTATGAATCTGTTGTCAATTAGTCAGATTACGAAGGATCTCCATTGTCGAGCTATTTTTGATCCATCTTCTTTGATTTTCAGGACATCCGTACGGGCAACGTGATTGGTCATGGCTATGAGCAAGGAGGCCTTTACCGTTTGAACCAGACCCCATTTGCCGGAACCACATCCTCTCCTGCTGGACAAGTATCTCCTCTCCTGTGGCATCTGCGTTTTGGTCATTTACCGCTTCAGAAGTTGCGTCGAGTTCTACCCTATGGTCTCTCTCACACACCTATCCAGTGTGAGGCATGTCAGTTGGGAAAGCATCACAGGTCGTCCTTTCCCAGTCGTCCAGGTCGGAGTAGTAACTCCAAATTTGAGTTGTTTCATATAGATGTCTGGGGTCCGAGTCGTGTTCGCGATCATCAGGGACACAGGTTTTATATTGTATTTGTGGATGATTTCTCGAGAGTGTCATGGGTGTTTCTTATGAAAAATAAATCTGAAGCAGGAAATATTATTATCCATTTTCTAAACGAATTCAGAATGTTTTCTCCACATCTGTCAAACTTGTGAGAAGTGATAATGCTTTAGAGTTATGCACCTATACTTTGGCCAATTACTACTCCTCAAAAGGGATTATTTACCAAACCTCTTGTGCTCATACATCTCAACAGAATGGAATTGCTGAACTCTTCTTATACAGAGTCATGCTCCCTACTCCTACTGGGGTGATGCAGTTCTTACTGCATGTTACCTAATCAACCGTATGCCCTCGTCTGTCTTGAATGAACAGATTCCTTTCTCACTCATTTATCCAGACAAGGATTTGTTCGCTCTTACTCCTCGTGTGTTTGGGTCAGTCGCATTCGTCCATCAGTTGTCGCCTGGTACTGACAAGCTCTCTCCTAGGGCTGTCAAGTGTGTCTTTGTGGGGTACTCCAGAACTCAAAAGGGGTACAACTGTTTTGATCCAGTGCGTCGGCGGTATATGATCAGTGCATATGTTACATTTTTTGAATATGTTATGTATTTTTCAGCACTGGAGACATGCAACTATCACCTATACCTCCTGATGCCATATTAATGGCACCACCACCACCATCGCCACAAACACCAACACCGACACCACCACCGCCACCACCACCGCCACCGCTAGTATCTCCACTACCATTCCATTACACCCGCAGGCCTCCTCCAGCTCATGGTCCTGACCCGTCAACTAGCTCGCCTATGGTATGTTGTTGATGGATCTGACGACATTTCTCAGCAGGATGTATTGCAGGAGCATGGTGAGAATACAGATGATTTGGATGTTCCAACTGCTCTACGGAAGCCGAAGAGAAGCTGTGCCAAATATCCATTATCAGCAGCCGTGTCTTTTGAGAGGCTATCTGGAGACTTCAGGACGTTTGCATTGGCACTTTCAGCTACAGACATTCCACGGAATCATCATGATGCTTTGCAGGATGCTAGATGGCGGCTAGCAATGGAAGAAGAAATGGCGGCACTTCAATCCAGAGGAACCTGGAGCTTGGTTCCTATACCTCCAGATGTCAGCCCGGTGAGTTGCAAATGGGTGTTTACAGTGAAGCACAATGCAGATGGTTCCATTGACAGGTACAAGGCACGCCTTGTTGCACGTGGCTTCACACAGACATACGGGGTAGATTACCTTGACACATTCTCCCCTGTGGCGCGTCATTCCACTCTGCGGATCCTGTTATCAGTTGCAGTTGCTATAGACTGGCCGCTTTATCAACTGGACGTGAAGAATGCATTTCTGTATGGCGACTTGCAGGAGGAAGTCTATATGCAACAGCCACCTGGTTTTGCTGTTGAGGGGAGTGTTCCAAGGTATGCAGATTACATAAGGCCATCTATGGCCTTAAGCAGAGCCCTAGAGCATGGTTTCAGAAGCTTTCAGATCTTTTTGAGAAACAAGGATATAAACGCTCCAATGCTGATCATTCCTTGTTTGTACAGAAGACGGCTAGAGGTATCACTGTAATCATGGTTTATGTTGATGATATCTTGATTACAGGTGATGATGAGCAGGGCATTAAGCAGGCAAAGGAAAGGCTGGGGACCGAGTTTGTCACCAAGGACTTGGGAGTCCTTAGATATTTTCTGGGGCTGGAGTTTGCTAGAAATCCATATGGATTAGTAATGTCGCAGAGGAAGTATGTTACAGATCTATTGAGTGAGACAGGTATGCTAGGGTGTCGACCTGCTACGACACCAATGGATCCTAGCATGAAGCTCTATGATGATGACACAAAAGAGGTGGACAAGAGAAGGTACAGAGAACTGGTAGGCAAACTACTGTATGTCACGATCACTAGACCTGATATATCATTTGCAGTGAGTCGTGTGAGCCAGTTCATGGAGCAACCACGTCAGGCCCATATGGATGCAATACACATGATTCTGAGATATTTAAAATCATCTCCAGGTGCAGGCTTGCTATTTAAGAAAGGAAAGGAGATCTCTATCACGGCATGTGCTGATGCAGACTATGCAGGATGCCCCAAGGACAGGAAGTCCACATCAGGATTTGCAGTCTATGTTGGAGATGCTCTAGTTTCGTGGAGAAGCAAGAAACAGACAATGGTAGCTAGATCCAGTGCTAAATCCGAATACAGGGCTATGGCCCAGGCTAGCACAGAAATGATGTCGGTGAAATCTTTACTTGCAGATCTATGTCTTGATATACCTCTTCCTATGATGTTGGAATGTGACAATCAGGCCGCCTTGTTCATTGCAAATAACCCAGCCTTTCATGAGAGGACCAAGCGCATTGAGGTTGACTGTCACTACATACGTGACATGGTTCAGAAGGGGTTCATTGCTACATCTCACGTCACATCAGAGAATCAGACTGCTGATATTTTCACCAAGGCATTACTTCGAGGCCCATTCCAGAAGTGTGCGTTCAAGCTGAGCATGATTGATATCTATGCTCCATCTTGAGGGGGAGTGTTGACGCATATAGAATAACTGTACCTCTTCGTTATTTTATTTTTCTGTTGTCCTCTTTATGTAATTTACCCATAGGCTACTCTCCTATATAAGAGAGCCTAAGGCTTATGGAATAGACTAAGCCATTCATTTTTCCCAACAGAAGGCTTATGGGTCTGTCCCACGGGAGATAATGTGGAGAGTTTTAGAGAAGAGACAAGTACCTGTCCTATACATTAACCTTATAAAGGATACATATGATAGTGCTTTATCTTGTGTAAGGATCAGTCTGGGTAAATAGACTATTTTGATATCAACATTGATTTACATCAAGGTTCTTTTGAGTCCATTTCTTTTTACTTTGATTATGGACGAGTTGATAAGTCACATTCAGGATGAGATACTTTGGTGTATGTTATTTGCTGATGATATTGTGTTGATTGATGAGACTAGAGATAGAGTAAATGAGAAGCTTGAGGTCTGGAGACATGCATTGGAGACTAAATGATTTCATATAAGTAGGGTTAAGACTGAATATATGGAGTGCGCCTTTTATGAAAGCAATTGTGAAGGAATTGATAACATTCGTAAGAGAGATTCTTTTAGATACTTAGGATCTATTTTGGATCATGACGAGGAAATTGATGGAGACACCACTAAAGGAATAAATAGAGGTTGGTTAAAATGGAGAGGAACCTCTACCGTTCTCCGTGATAAGAAATTTCCTTTAAAGATCCAAGTAAAGTTTTACAAAGCAGCCATGAGACATGCTATGCTCTATGGATCTGAATGTTGTCCTGTGAACCATAGACATGTGCAGAGAATAGCTGTAACAAAAATGAAAATGCTAAGGTAGATGCGTGAAAATATACGTAAAGATCGGATTCGGAATGATGCAATCAGAAAGAAAGTTGGTGTAGCTTCGATCGAGGATAAAATGCGAGAAAACCACTTAAGATAGTTTGGTCAATTGCAAAGAAGGTCAATTGATGCACCAGTTAGGAAATGCGAGTTTTGGGATGTTGAGCCAGCTAAGAGAGTGTGAGGACGACCCAAGAATTGTTTGAATGAGACTATATGAAAGGATCTTAGTTTTTTGGATATAAGCCCGAGATTGACCCAAGATAGATCTGAATGGAGGCAAAGAATCCATGTAGCCGACCCTACTTAATTGTGGGAAAAGGCTTTGTTGTTGTTGTATCTAAGAATATGCTTGGAAGGCCCAATCAATAATAGATTAATATGATTCCCACAAAATTATGATACCTACGAGTCATCGGGAAGGTTTTTGATTGATTAGTTTTCATTGAAGTGGATATTTTGTAGGCAGCTAAGTTGCCCAATTTCTTTGTACAAATCAAGCGCAGATCAACTTATAAATAAAATGATGTTACCATTCCATGAATGTATTTTGATTTTTCGAGCATCACTTTCAAGAGGTAAATTCCTTAGTGGTGCAGTTGAAGAACATAATTCCTTGAAGATGGTCCCAAAAATTGTAATTCCAGAAACCCTAAGAAATATCTTAGGGTGCACAAATCCTTAGTGACAAACTGACTGCCCAAAAATTCTTTTGCCATCTTTATTCCCTGCCCATCATCTCCTGTAACAATTATATCATTAACATAAACCATGATAACAACTATACCTCTAGATGTTCTCTGCACAAATAGAGAATGGTGAGTCCAACGAGAGAGGATGACGGGGGAGTTCGTCACGGAAAAGTAAGAAGCAAAGAGGATGACGGGGGGTTCGTCACGTCGTGGGAAGTCAGGTGTTGTGGAACAAGTCCGGCGAAAGGTTCAGAGGTTTGAAAGGGACAAGGCGGGAGCGGAAGAGAAAGGAGGAGGTCCGGGAAAGCGCGGTCCCTTGGTGCATGGCGGCGAGGATGACGGGAGCTGGAGGGTCGTCTCTCATCACAAGGTGGGAAGGCGATGCTATAGGTGCGGGGTGAGAGGTCACTTGGCGAATCTGTGCGCTCTCCCACCGCGTTGCTTTACATGTGGTGGGGTGGGTCATCGGCGTAGCCGATGTCGGTTTCCTACGTCGTCAATAGGGAATGCGTGGCATATTGCGGAAAAGAGATTGATGATGGTCACTAGGGAAGAAGAAGGGGGCGAGGTCGCGAGGGGGGCGAAGGTGAGCGCGGTCGGCCTAGGGCCTGTCCCGACCCCAGACTCAGGAGGACGTTTCACGTGTGTGCTCGTCGGAGTTGGTCGGGAGGGGATCAACGAAGCGACATTTAAGGAGGTCGTCGAGGAGGAACTCAGGGGCTGCTTTGGAGCTGAGTTTATGGGCGATGTTGTTGACCTGGGGCCGAGAAGGGTGTGCGCTCGGGGCCGCAGCGGGCGTCGCTGCTTTCCCGCAAGACGGATGGAGTGGTGTCCTGGAGACCGCTCCGGTTTGCGATGGGGCATTGTGGCATATGGTTGCCCGTGTTGCACATGTGCGTGGAGTTCCTTTCTTGTCACGCACAGTTGCTGCGCTGGAGCGGGCATTGGTGCCGTTGGGGAAGACCTTGGCGATCATTGATGATGGAATATCTCCGGGATCGGACCCGGAGATAACGCTTGTTCGGATGGAGTGCCCGACCGGCGTAGTTTCGGAAACGGAGACAGTGATGACGATAGGACAGTTCGCCTTCGACCTTCAGGTGCGGCTGCTTCAGCCACCCCAGCCGTCGCTTGGGCCGGATCGTGTGGGTGGCGATTTGACTTCCTATCGAGAAGTGGAACGATCTTCTGGGGAAGCCAGAGGATGCAAGGAGGATCTGGTCGTCTTGGGGCGACGCGAATCAGCGTCTGTAAGGAAGCCGTTTTCTAGGGAAGTGGAGTCCGATGGTTCCGCGACGAGTAATGGGGTCGCAGATGAGGCAGTTATGCTTCTGGCGGGCGATCGGGATTCTGATACCCCCGTGGATCCGATTCGAAGGCGGGCTCGGATCCTCGTGGGACCCCATAAACACGAGTGGCATCCGGACCTCGATTTTGCCCAGGGTACCGAGTGGAAGGCGGATGTCGGGACCCCCCGGGCTCCCGATGTGGATCGCTTGTGGCGGGTCGGGCATGCGGAGCTGCGGCTTGTACCGGATGCGATCGAGGGACTAAACCGGGCGTGGATCCAAGTAGAGGGCCATGCTGGGACTGCTACTTTCAGAGCATGGTCAGGCCGAACCAGGAACCAGGTCGTTTTTGGAGACACGACTGCTTCATTGGTGGCTAGGATATGTTGGGTACGACAGGGGAACCTTGTCCTCGATCTGACCACCTATGGGGTCAGGCCGAGGGGGGGGCTACCTGGACTCCCGAAGAGCATCTCTGCCGCTTGTTGCTACGGACAACTTCATGGGAACAGGTTCCAATGCCATGGTTATGGATCAAGCAAATGGCGTCGGGTCCTGCAGCAGTGAAGGGCAAGACATGGCGACCGAGGTTGGGACTGGGGACAGAATGCAAGGAGCATGCGAGGGAGCAGGTCAGATTTGAAGTTGAAAGCTCAGAAAAGAAGGCTGCCAAAAGATATAGAAGGAGGCTTCGATCCCGTGCCCCCAAGGCGGAATTGAGAAACATCTCAGAGACGAAGATCTCCATAGCAAGTTTGGCAGGAGTGGTCTCCATGGTGGGGTCTCAAAGTAGTACCAAATGAAGATACTCTCATGGAACGTTAGGGGTCTAGGTGACCCAGAGAAGAGGTGGGTCTTGGGCACCAGATTTGTTGAGTGGGGATGCGACATCGTTTTTCTGCAAGAAACTAAGATGGAGAAGTTGACGTGCTTGGACTGGAAATCCTTTGGGGTGGGTCCGCTGTCGGAGTTCTGCGCGATTGATGCCGAAGGTACTGCGGGGGGAGTGCTGGTTGCTCGGAAGGGGGCGTCCTTCGCTTTGAGGGCAGAATTGAAAGGAACACATGTTCTCACGGTGCTTTTGGAGGGCTACATAACAGGTATAGTTATTGCGCTATCATGCGTTTATGGTCCGTGCCATTCGACGACGAGAAACCAGATGTGGAAAGATCTCAGGACGACCCGAGAGAGGTTCCAAGGGGTTCCTTGGTTGGTGGATGGTGATTTCAATGTCACCTTTTTCACCTCTGATAGACCAAGGATGAGGGGGGCAAGATCAGGGGTCGAAGGATTTCATTGAAGTGGTGGATTCGCTGGAACTGGTGGTTATGGATGCGGCAGACTTGAAGTTCACTTAGAGGAGCTTGGGATCCCGATCCCGCCTGGATCGTTTCTTGGCGTCCCCGGAGTTGCTGGACGCCTACCCTCTGGCTTTCGTCTTAGGCCGCCCCAGGACCCGCTCGGATCACACACCCATTCTTTGGGATGCTAGGGAGCCTCCTTTGACACACAGTTTCTTTCGCTTTGAGAATGCTTGGTTAAGGGAGGAGGCCTTCCGTGAGATGGTAGAGTTGCACTGGTCAAGCACAATTGTGGACGACTCGGCTGTCTCGAGATTTGCGCAGAAGCTGGCATCCCTGAGGGGACGCCTATGCGAATACAAAGGACTACGAAGGAGGCCAGGCGTGCGGTCAGGGAGGAGGCAGAACGGGTGGCCGACGAACTCGATGCACTGGAGGACTCTAGGCCTTTGACAGGGGATGAGCTAAGGCAGAGGGCGGAAGCGCAGAAGAAGATTTTCGAGGAAGATAAGAAGAGAGTCGCTGAATGGAAATAGAGGGCCAGACAAAAGTAGCTGGCGGAGGGAGATGCCAACACGACTTACTTCCACCGGATGGCTAGTGCTAGATGACGTGGGAACGCCATATGATCGATGATGATTGGTGGAACCAGAATCGAGGGCAACAGAGAAGTAGGAAGGGCTGCGGTGGACTACTTCCGTGACCTCTCGTCTAAAGGGGAAAACAGGCTTTGGCGGTGGACTGGGCAGGGGGTGATGAGGCTGTTTGAGTCTCAGGCGTCCATGCTTATCGAGGAGGTGTCCTTGGAGGAGGTGGAGGCGGCGGTTCGGAACCTCAATGGTGACGGGGTTCTGGGTCCGAACGGTTTCCTGTATCCTTTTACAGGGAATTCTGGGGACTGGTGAAGGGGGAACTTCTCGAGGTTGTAAGGGAACGTTGTCTCTGCAATGCGGGGTTTGAGCGCGTGAACAAGGCGCTGCTGGTCCTTATTCTAAAAGAGAGGGCGCGGATAGAATTGAAGATTTCAGGCCTATTGCGGTCTCCAACGCCCTATACTTGATCGTGGCCAAGGTGTTTGCGGCGAGACTGACCAAGGTGCTTGGTCTCCTCATCTCCCCATCGCAGTCGGCTATTGTTCCGGGGAGGCAGATTGCGGACTGCTTGGTGATTGCATCAGAAATTCTTACAGATTGGAAGATGCGATAGGAAGGCGCTGCCATGGAAGGTAGACTTCACGAAGGCTTACGATACAATTGATTGGCATTTCCTCTGAATGGCCATGCATAGGAGAGGCTTCCCTCCCGTTTGGATTTCATGGATGAAGCGCTGTGTGACTATCGCGTCCATGACGGTGCTCATCAATGGCCAGCCTGAGGGGGGCTTTGTCCAGCCTCAGAGGGGTGTGAGGCAGGGCTGCCCTCTGGCCCCTCTCCTGTTCATCTTGGCTTCCGACGTGCTTGCTTGCATGGTGGACATAGTTCAGGGCAGCGGCGTCACTAGGGGTTACTCAAAGGAGGAGCTGCACATCCTCCTAATTCAGTATGCCGACGACACCATGTTCTTCATTGAGGGGGGTGTGGATCTAGAGATTTTTAGTGAGATGTAAGGCTTGGTGCAGAATCATGGCAAGTCTAAGGTGGTGACCTTTTCTAGGATGACGAGGAGGCAGCCCGTTGTGGACTTTTGCTAGGCACGGCATGCACGAGGCTCCCCGTCCACTATCTTGGGATCCCTTTGTCGGTGGGCAGAACTGGGAAGGCGGATTGGTTGCCATTGGTGGAGAAGTTAGAGAAGCGGCTTGCGGGATGGAAGTCTGCGATTCTTTCGAAGGCGGGCGGCTTGTTCTTTTGAAGGCTGTTTTGGCGGCTATACCGGTTTACCTCTCCTCCACGAGGCTGCTACCGAAGGGCATTAGGAAGAGAATTGAGACTTTGATGCACCGACTCCTGTGGGGCAAAAATGGAAATGATTCCACAGGCATTCCTCTCGTCAACTGGGACGTTGTTACAATGCCAAAGGGGGAGGGTGGGCTCGGGGTCAAGAAGTTGGAGCTGCTGAATGAGGCTTTATTGCTCAAGTGGGTGGCCATAGTTTGGGGGGACGGAGACGATCTGTGCTCAGCTATTCTGCGTCGATTAGATGTTCCCGATGGAGCTGCGCCTGGGGCGAATAACAGGGGGATGAGGCCCTCGCCTTTGTGGAAGGGCATATCGTCGATTGCTCCAAGATTCCGTGAACTTTTCAAGCCGGGTATTGGGAGCTGGGGCGGCTTCGCCTTCTGGAAAGACAACTGGACGGATGGGGGCTGCCTTTGTGATCGTTTCCCCAGGCTTTTCGCTTTGGATGTGGATCAGGATGTGAGGGTGGCTGAATGCTGGTTAGATGGCATGTGGATGCCTCTCTTTAGGTCCAACTTCTCTGACCACCGGTTGGAGGAGTTTCTTTGCATGTTGGAATCGCTGCGAGACATATCGAGCCCTTTACAGGGCCGGGACCATTGGGCCTGGTGCAAGGGGTGTTTCTCGGTGCGAAAAGCATACACTACTATATGCCGGCTGCCACCTTCTTTATCGCCGGAGATGGCAAGGGATTGCGGATTCATTTGGGGACTTGGGCTTCCAGAGAGGATTGGCTTCTTCATGTGGCTGTTTCGGAGAGAGCGACTCATGACGCGGGATAGATGCTCGAGGTTTCTTGGATCGGTGTCCGACAAATGCCTCCTCTGTGACATGGAGATAGAATCTGCAGGGCACCTCTTCTTCAAATGTAACATTACGAGGCCAATTTGGGCCAATGCAGGTTTGGAATGGGTAAATACGGATAACATTGCTTCCTTCTGTGGGTGTCTAGTGGCGGCTAAGAGCCGCTCACGTAGGGAGCTACTTCTCCCAATTGCAGTGGTGTGGGTGATTTGGCTGGCCAGGAATGCGCTGATTTTCACCGGACAAAGGTTTTACAATGAAAATGTCTACTGTCAGGTGTCCTGGGTTCTGGAGTCTTGGCTGTAGGCAGGGTTTTCTCCTTTCATAATCATGTAACCTCTGAGTACTATTTCCTCTTTTTATTCTTATTATTAATAAAACGTTGGGGTGAACACCTATGAGTGTCTCCCCCCTTTTTTGGCCTAAAAAAATTGTAATTCCATAAGTAATGTTGTGAAATCGCATGGAATCTATGCAGTATACATGTCGCATATATAAAATGCGACACTTGTACAATAATAAATCAAAGTTGACATTTTTTGATATTTAATAATAATGAAACTCGCATAGAATCTATGCGATATAGCTAAAAATATGAAAATCACATTTTTTCTATGCTTTATAGGTTTTTTTGACTGCCAATAATATATGAAAGTCGCATCTCTTATATGAGATATACATAACGCATAGATTCCATGATTTCACTACATTACTCAGGGAATTAACATTTTTGGGACCATATTCGAGGAATTATGTTTTTCAACTGCACTACTAAGGAATTTAGCTCTCACTTTCAACCTCTCAAATTAGGCATTCTTTCTTTCTTGTTTACCCTTTTAGATAACATCTATATAAAGGTCACACTATGCAAATGATTGTTTCTCTAGTTAATGCAATTTGCATGGATGTTGATATTCAATGCTCTGATAATGTTCCTCTTCCCAACGGGAGTAAAATTTTCCAAGTAACTAAATCCATGTTTCTAAGTAAAACCTTTATAACTAGCCTTGTATCTTGTATACCTAGTTTGACCCCATAATATGAGGATCACTGTAGTTCCATAGATATTAACTTTTTTTAATATAGGATCTCATTTCTTCATACATGAATTCCTTAATTTTGGATCTATTTGTCTTAACAACATATTCATAAAGACTGATAATATAGATCACCTAGACTTTAAGACTCAACCATGAGAATCCAAGCGCATAGGGTGCGGGTAACCGAGTTGGAGGTCATATTGGAGATTCCAAGATGCTGCTATACTCTTGAGGTTGGTCCCCTGCTGCAGCCCTGCAGGTGAGCAACCATTTGTAGGGGTATTTTTCCCTTCTGATTTCAGGTGCAGAGTTTGTGGTCTTTGGTTTGCGAAGGTGTTTATACGTGTAGTACACCAGATGTTCGAGGAAATGTCTCAAAGTGCTGGAGCCACTAGAACATTGGTTGTACACCAAGTGTTTGATAAAACGCTAAAGCTTTTGCTATTATTGATGCTCTCAAGATGTTTGACGAAAATTCTAATTAGAATGACAAGGTGATGCCTACTTTTGGGCTCCGGTCCAAATTAGAGAACCTACTCATGATCCGAGTCATGAAAATTATGCTTATATGAGTATGGAGAACAATGGAGAGGGAACTTCTAATGAAGCTTGTACTGCCTATAGTGTTGTTACCGTTGCGGCTCAAAAGAATCGTCGTGATATGTATAAGGATGAGAACAAAGAATGGATAATTGATAGTAGTGCCACTGATCACATGACAAGTGACTCAAAACTATTTACACAACAACAAAGCCTTTTCCCACATTAAGTAGGGTCAGCTATATGGATTCTTTACCTCCATTTAGATCTATGTCGTGTCATTCTCGAGCTTAGATCAAAAAGCTAAGACCATTCATATACTCTCATTCCAACACTTCTTGGGCCTTCCTAGCCCTCACTTAGCCGGCTCAACATCCCAAAACTCTCCTAACTAGTGCAATAACTGACCTCCTTTGCAAATGGCCAAACTACCTTAAGTGGTTTTCTCACATCTTATCATCGATCAAAGCTACACCAACTTTCTTTCTGATTCCATCCTTCCGAATCCGATCTTTACATATGCGCCCACATATCCACCTTGGCATTTTCATCTGCTACTACCATTCTCTTAGCTCTTATAAATTATCACCTAGCAAAGATCATGTTGCCCTTGCTGATGGATCTCATGTAACGATAGCAGGAAAAGGAAGTATATCCATTCTCAACAAATTTGTTATTTGCAATGCATTTCATTTTCCAAACATGCCTCTAAATCTTCTTTTCGTTAGCAAGATAATGCAAGAATTATATAGTGAACTTGTTTTTTCCTCCGATCGTTGTATATTGCAAGACTTGAAGATAGGGAGGAAAATTGGAATTGATAGAGTCAGAAGATCTAGATCTGTATCGCTTACCAATTAAAGTGGAAGATGCATTAATCGCAACAATTCGAGAATGGGAAAATAAGGATTGTCATGGGTTGGTCATGCAATGGCACAAACATCTTGGTCATCTTCCGTTCGGTTATCCCGATGCATTATATATAGCACACACTTCTAGGGGTAATAAACAAATACAGGGAGAATCCTCTATTAAGCTGGAAACTAATCATGCATATAGAGAAACCCATGTAAGTAGTTTTTCATATATTGAAAAAATGCGACCTCTGTGACAGGATGAGATGAGTGAAGCATCTTGAGGTGACAATGTTGATGCATAGGTGATAAAGTTGGAGTGAAAATTAGTTAATAGTGTTAGATGAGAGTTGATATTTGGAATAGAAGTGTTCAGTAAAGATATTTGGGGGTGGGTTTAGTGATAAAAAGTGATTGAGCACATAACAAGGAAAAGACTTAATCAGCTCAGCTCACTGCCTGTTCAGGCGATTAATAAGCAGGGATAGTCCAATGTAGCTGGCAACAACCAACCAGATGTTTCAAGTACTTATTCCTGGCTCTAAATCCATTTCTCCTTAATTTCTCACAGGATATTAACTTTGTCCACAAGGAGGTGTGAACAGGACAAGCCAATGTAAACAGGACAAGCCAATGTGAAATATATGCCTTTTACAGATCAAATTGCAATATGCTAGAAAAAGGAGATCTTTGCTGCATCATATGAAATTCAGATATAACACATTCAGTTCCACACTATGTTAAGTTTCCATGAATGAGAATTATGCATGTTTAGGTTCTTTGTTGCATCCTCATTTCTGATCTAATACCTGTAATTTACTCAATGCTTCTTTTATAACGTACAAATATGGTTCTCTTTATTGGCATTTGGCAATGAAAACTCTAGGTTTGGATTAAGCAATTTATCAGGACCGAACAACTTATCGGGGTAGGCTTGAAGTAAAGATTATACAACAGTGTTATAAAACTTGTTCTCTTCCATGAATGTTTTGCGTGGTTAAATTGTTTACTAAGAAACCATTAGAGACATTATGATATATAAACATATGACATCATCGTTTTACTCCATCTTCAATAATCAATATTTTTCAGTGTATTTTATTTGGGCCCTCTTAAGATTCTATTTCAAAAGGAAGAATCAGCTGAAAAAGCTTAAACTTACATTTCTTGCTGCCGAAGGGACCATCTTTCATAGGTTCAGGTGTGACTTTTGGAACTGGTTGTGAGGAGTCAGAAGTTTTATGGAACTCAATTGAATTCACAGTTGCAGTCTTGTGCATACAAACATCTAGCATGTCCTCTATTTTCAATTTATCCAACTGAATCGTGTCAACGTCATCCTCGACCAGAATAGGTTCATTAAAACCGATGAGCTCTGGCTTTTCTTTTCTAGTAACTAGCAGGAGCTCCTCCAATGTCTTACTCTTATGCTTGAAGCCTAGGGCCTGCTTATGAATAATCTGAGTAAGTATTCAAGGTTATCCATAGATCTGCATCAAAGAATATTTAAGTTTTCGTTCATTTAACCTAGACGTGATGGGATGACCAACACGATTTGCAGTAAAATTACTACCGATGGTCTAAACAACTGTCATTTAAATAAATAGCGGCCCTAAAAGAAGCAAATCATGGACTCAAGTGAATCTTTATATTTTACAAAGTAAAAACACTATTCTAGTATAATTGTTTCTTATAGATTCTCAGTAACTTGAAGAATGTGACACCACCAATTCATAATAAAAAGCAGGCATAATAAAAAATGGAAGAACAAATAAAGATAATGACGTATGGAAGCACATTTCTAATACACCTTCAAGCACACACGCACAAAACTATATTACATGCAACCTCCTCCACACAGGCCTCCTTGATAAGCCGCTTCAAGCTATTTCCTTTCCATATCCGCCCAGCTCTATCACCATGTTGTAGGCTAAGAGATGCTATTTCATCATGCGTTGACATCCTCGTCACTTTTTTTTATTTAATGATCTTCTTTCACTTGTTCTTCAAGTTGCTACAACACTGAACCCGCTTAGTTCGCATTCCAATATAAGTTCACTATGGTAGATTTTAAATATCATTTTTCAGCAAGCATATAATTGCCTAATAAAAAAACAATGGTAAGGCTCTGTTGATTGGTCATTGAGTGAGAAGCCCTAGGAACAAAGTAGGACGAGAGTAGGATGAATGATAACTGAAAGCACAAGCCGAACCTATTCCTCCCTGAGAATACCCATTTATTATTATTATTTTTTTCTTGATGTTTTCTAGGAGAGAAGTTCTTCATAAAATGGAACTTCCACCCAGAGAAGTGGATGACTGAGGGTTAGTAGTGTTAGAGTTATTTTGTTATTGAACTATTTTCATTATTTATTTATTTATTGAGTCCTGTAACCCCTCAGGGATCTTTATGTAATTTTCTTTTTTTAGCTTTCATGCTATATAGAAGCCCTAAACTCCTTGAGTAAGACAACTCATTCATTCTCTACTTTCTTCTCCACATGGTATCAGAGCAACGATCCCTAGATCGGGTTCGTACCCAATCACCCGCCGCCAACCCAACCTCTCCATCCTGACCATGTGCAAGCCACCTCCCTCGACCGTGCACCAATCTCACTATCTCCGCTTGGCCCTTAGCACATGCCTTATCCTATTGTAGGCCTTACGTAGGCTCTCGTCGCCCATAGGATCAACCTAGGTCATGGGTAGAGCCTTGAGAGGCCTAGAAACATCCTAAATGGGTTGACGATGAAGGTATGTACCCAACCACTTCTAGGGCGATCCAAGCCCCTTGTGGGCATTAAACTCTTGTTTCCCACATTACGGAGAAAGATAAGGATTACGAGTCATGGCTTGGCGACAACTATCATGTCATGACTTGGATGACTAATTAAAGTTGATTCCCCCCATTACGATGAACCTACTATACAAGGACACAACGAAGGAGATGTGGAAAGAGCTAGAGCAGACCTACTCCGAGCAGACGACCAAGTCTTGTCTTGCCGACATATGCGGACCTGGTTCGCATCTCAAGGAGAGTCCACACTTGTGGAGTACTACAAATTTCTCAATAGTCTATATGAGGTACATGCCATCTTTCAACCCGCTTGTTGTTCCAAACACATGACAAAGAGGTATGAATGACAAGTTTAGTGATTTATAGTCGAATTACATCCACATTATCAGACAGTAAAGGAACATTTTCTCACGTCAGATACCTTGCTGTCAATTAAGGTCATTTTTGACCGACTTCAGGAGCTTGAGACCTTTGCGAGTCGTACATCCTCTCTGCATCCTACAGAGAACTCTGTTTATCTTGCCTCCTCTGGAAGGGATGGATGACATAACTTCGGGGGAAGGACTCACCATCATGAGTCTTCGCTTGCGTAAACCAAATGGAAAGAAAGCTGACTTCTCCACATTAATCTGTAGACCCGAAATATCTCCAAATATGTCCGAGATGGAAGCAACGTTATGCAACCGATCAACGTCTCCCCTGAGAAAAAACATGGTATCATCGACATATTGTAGAATGGGATGGAGATACCATCTCTACTAAAACCTGAGTAAAGAGTCACTTTAGATGCCAGGCGCATCGAAACAGTCAACACGTCGACAACAATCACAAAAAGGAGGTGCCAAGAGGCATCCCTAGAGAACATCCCGTTGCATCTGGAAAAACACCCCTCCATGCATTCATTCACAAGCATTGCATACGAAGACGTCGTGATACGTCGCTTCATCCATGTGATCCACCTGTTCGGAAAGTCCCATCGCTGTAAAGATGTCCAGAGAAACCTTCAACTAGACCCATGATAAAACATTGTTTATGGAAGCCCTAGTACTTACTACTTATGTGTTGGACATGCGAGCCCACGACGAGCCATTACGCAATAAATGTTATTGCAAATATCATTCTCTGGTCTGAAATGAAAAATAAATAATTTGCATAATAGGTCCCTTAGTACAATTAGGGTTATGTACCCATGGCCATCTTAATGATCATACAGTTGTTGATTCAATTATTGAATCATAGAGGCTGGTGCTTGGATGAATATCTAATGAGTTAGATTGATGACTCAACAAGCACCGTCAAATGATTGTTAAGAGATGATCTCCAACCTGAGTAGGAGATGGCAATCCTATCTCAGTTAGGCCGATATCTGACCGACCTCTTGATGCAGGTCCTCTGCATAGGAATAGAGATTCGGAGGTGTCAGATGAGTTAGGTCAAAGAGTTGACTTAACGAGATCGAGATAACCAAAGTCCTATATCGTATGCTGTCATGATATAGGCACACATCCTCTGACCGGAGACAGATGTGTTACTATATGTCTGAGTGTGTACATTTGACAGACCAATAGGTTGATGACCTAATCAAGGTCTATACATCGGCGTGCTGGTGTGCATGCAAGGCATATGAGTAATACGATCTCTCAAAGGGATCATACAGGTTCATACTGAACCGGAAGGACATGAGCTCACTCATGAGATATTGGGAAGAATCAAATTCCGTGCGCACCGGTCGTCTCGCTTTGGAAGCTTGACTGAATTTGTATGTTTGATATATACTTTTGGAAAGTATATAATCAAGACCTAGGTATGATATATGCTTTTGGAAAGTATATGATCGATACCAACTCCCAATGATCAAAAATGAGAAACTTACTGATAAAACCCTGAAGTATACAGTATAAAGTTGATCTAATACTTCGGGTTTTTTCTGAGTCTTCCAGTTATGCAGGATGTACAAGTATTGGGAATACCTGAGGGTGAAGTGATCATAAAACGGTTGTATAACCATGACGCTTCCATTCCCTAGGAGTGATGAAACGGGTCTGGATTTTAGTGACTCCTCTTAGTATAGAAGTAATTTAATCTTAGTCCAAATGTTGGACATTGATCTGAATGTGATACATTGATCTGAATGTGATTGAGATGCAATGAGAAGATTAGATTTGGCGGTCCTGATTAATCAAGCATTTATGGGAGGCCCGAGATCTGGATTTGAGATGTAATCTCAATATCCAAGTCACTATACGTGGAACAATACAATCGCCCTGTCCTTATCTCCAAGTATTCGCGAGAAAGCGCATTACTTGAAGTTCATGGATAATTCTATTGTTGATATATGTATCCGAGCATTGAGAAAATGGATATTAAATGTGATTTAATTATCACGACTAATATGAATTTGATTCATAAGGAGAGTTATCTTAGATAATTAAATGTGATTTGATTATCAAAGATGTGAATAATGTGAATGTGATTCATATTATTTGGGCACATGAGAATAAGTTATCCAATATAATTAAATGTGATTTAATTATTGTGGATAAAGAATAATGTGGATAGTAATACCAAATATTAATAATATATTATAAATATGATTTATAATGTATTAGAGAGAGCTAATTATAATTTATATTGTTGATTAATTATTAATGTGTATTGGGATACACATTGTGTAATTAATTGAAAATGTAATTATATTTTGTTTTGGGTTGTGAATGTGATACACAAATTTCCAATGGCAAGATTGCAATATTCCCAAAATTAATGTGAATTATTTTTGGTGAATAAATCCCAACAAAAGTTGTTGGAAATAAATAATGAGAGATTTCAAGGAGATATGCAATCTCATGAAATCTCATGAGATTGCCTCCATATGGAATATGGTGGGCGGCACCCATGTCCTATTTGGAATGGGTGGCCGTCCACCTTGATTATACATGGGAGATGTAATCTCCATGTATATTCTCTCCTTATTTGTTGATGTAATTTAGGATTGATTTATATTTGATTTTGTCAAATAAATTTTAATCTAAATTAAATCACAAATTGTTGGCTTTTACCAACAACAATCTTCACCATTGGATTGACATAAATCAATCTCATCCATTGATTTTATATGTCCATGGATGAGATCCATGGATCCCAAAACCTATAAATAAAGAGGCATACCTATGATCTCAGTACATGCTTTTGAAGCACATCTCTCTCTCTCTCTCTCTTTCTCTCTACACGTCTACTCTCTCTCCCTCTCTCATGGCCGTCCATTATGGATGTTCCTAGAGAGAGTCTCCATCGCCGCAACATCGTCGTTATGCTGCCTGATCGTCTGCTCGTGAATCTCCGTCTCCTACGGTGCGCATCGCTCGTGAAGAAGACGTCGGATCTCGTGTGTTGAGATCAGGAGATCCACCGCTTGGATCATCAACATGGATTGCGAGAAACACGCGATTCATCCCCGGGTCATGACATGATAGCATTGTGGAGCCAGAAAACACACTACTCGCTCGCAAGCGTCTCCTCCGTCGGATCGGACTTGAGACAGGAGGTCTCTTCGTTTAGAGACTCGATCGCAACCACGCTTCGAGAGGTAATCCTATTACTTGTTTGTGGTTTAAACTAACGATCCGAGAAGTGTTCTTGGATCATGTGGTTTCGTCGCAAGAAAATTTTTTAAATTCCGCTGCATCGAGCAACTAGTGCGACTAGTCGCTCCTCGTCGCATTCGATAGCACGCTCACGCTTCCGTGATGCGCTTGAGGATTCTAACCATATCCTTCAAGTGGTATCAGAGCCAGGTTGAAGGTTTTGGATACGATCCATAAAACGAAGGCAAATTGGGTTCGTTAGGGTTGTGAAAGTTTTATCGCATTTCATTTTAGCATGTCTGTTTAGTGTAAATTTTCGGCTTTGTTTAAATTGTTTTAAACACGAAAATAACACTTGGATTTTGTTCCCCATTAAATAAGGAAACCATAGGATCTGAGTTTACGTAATTTGGATTCCGTTTGCTCTAGATATGGTCGTTTTAATGAACATGTATTCACTGTTACGGGAACTGCGAATCTTAACGTAATTAAGGAGTTAATTACTGTTTAGAAATGCCTTAAAATCCGTGCAAATCACATAGGTTCTGTTATAAATCAAATTAGCAACTTTGGAAACTTACTTTGCTTAATTTGGATTTAAATTGATTGAGATATGCCAATTTTAGTAGTAGGGGTCACTGCTGAAATTACTTTCCTAATTCAAGAACCATGTGATGGTCAATTAGAGAATTAATTCTTAATTTCATGAAATAAATTATGGAAAATATTTGAGAAATATTGGATGATGATTATTTCCTTTAATTGACTTGGCCTCAACCAATAGATTGATTAGATTTGATCTAGATCAAAATTGAAAACACAATCATCAAACTCATTGCTTGAATAGGATTGGAAATTTGTCTAGCAAATTTCCTTATGATAAAAAATGTTTGATTATTACTATATGGTATAATTTCGGTTGAAGAACGATGATCATCTCAATACAAAGTGATTGACTCGGCATTATTTTTTCCCGAGGCGGATATGGTGTCTAGTCGGGGATCGCTGGAGTAGCGGGTTGCAACGTATGCGGTCCGTCCCACTTCCGCCGGTACTGGCCATGACAGGCGGGTAGGGAACGAATGATGCCTGAGAGATCATGATGTATTTTCTAATTATTAAAATTCGAATTAATACGTATTTTGAGATAATACTATATATTCAAGTAAAATCAAGTTTGTTGATTAATTGGATAGATAATTAATTTAATATGATTAAGTTAATTATATCCAATTAAAAATACTATTATAATAGATGTGTTATTTCCCTTGTAAGAATTAATTATGTGAATATGATTCATGATAATTAATTAGAATTTGAATATGATATGGAGGATCACATAAGTGACATCCATGGTCTCCGTCAAGGCGAAGGGTTCCGTCGCCAGGGATTTTATGTAAGCGCATCTGGATCGGGCTCTTTGTTTCTCGAAAGAGTAAGGCCGTATATGTAGTGACCCCAATATCAGATGCTCATATTATTGGGGAGATATTGGATTGCGCATAGCGAGTTCTATTCCTGTTGACGGTTGGTTCAATTAACGACGGGTCAACATCACCTTAGGGGTGGTGGGCCCGGGTATTAAAGACCGAATTGGGAGATGCAAGTTGGACTTGCAAGGCGGAATGTGTTCCCGCTTCTTTTTATCGGAGTTGCAGATTCTCATATTATAGGGATGTAACAAAGATAAGGAAGAGATCCAGATCTTGCTGAGATATAATGGTAAGTATATCTCTTAAAATGAAAGTGATTAAGGGAATGAACTTTCAGTGTTGACAAGGCAAGACAACTTTGATATAAAAATTCCTAATCAAAGTAAATTATATATTTATGCAAATTTCTTATTTCAGATAATCCTTCTTTAAACCCACTCAATGTTATACTCAATAATAACCAGTAGAATATCATGGATTGGACCCATGATCCAGATATTGTACTTGCAATTGACACATAATGTATGTGGCTGCAATGTGCAAGTTTCCTCATAATAATGAGGAATGATAATAAATAGACAATAGGACTAAAACCCTAGGGTTTGTATGTCTCTATAAGTCTTGATTTCATCGAATGTACTTTTGAAGTGACTTGTCAATAATGATCGTAATTATCAAATAATCCTTATAAAATCTAAGATGTTCTGGCATACATATGTGCTCTCGACATATAATCATGAATGACATGGTTCTCTGCATTATGCAGAATGGTGGCTCTATAGGAGATGATGTATTCAAATTGTTTGAGTACCTACCTGAACCTAAGTTTAAGAGTTTAAATGGATGTAGATACGATGAGTGTCATCGATCTACTATCTATACTCTAGTCATTCATGAAGCTTCATAATATTCATATTGTATGAATTAAATGAAGCATGTATAAAAGTTGAAATACTCTTATATTGAAATTTTTGATTTTAACATAAGAGATCCTTTGTCTTGAGCAATGGTTGCTTAAAGATAAAGGGAACGCAGTGGAAGCATGGGTTGGACCCAAGTAAGAAGTATAGTTAAAGAGTTGACTGTACTTCTGTAACTTCCATATGACATCCAAATAGTTGGATGAATGTCAATACTGCAATAAGTTGATGTGTTGATAGTATGACTATCAAATCTATCTAGAATCCTTAGAGAAGGAATCGGATAGTACATCAGATTAATCTACATATAATCATTGATATTGACTTACTTATTTGATGAGATAAAGTCTAATAATTGTATCTCAATCTCTAATGACACTTGCAATTGGTTGCATATGTATTAGAATATTAGAAATTTGATCTTAAGGTTTAATGGTCATCCATGTTGGAATTGATGCAATTGTTGCAACAATTTCCACCGGATGAATATACTTCATATTTTCAGTAGGAGAGCTCTTAGTCTTAGAGAATGTCTCTATGACCTAGATATTAGAATACACTCATTGTTTATTTCTAAATGTTGGGAATAAACATGAAATCTGGAATAAACCTATCATAAAGAGTTATGATGGAGATATTTCAGATAGTAATCTAACATCTAGTGGACTCCACTAAATTAGAAAATTAATGAATGATTCATTAAGATTTCTAACAACTGAACATTTAAAGACAATAGGAGGATTATAGATCATTTGACAATGATCTGGCATCATGTTTTTGGACATATGTCTGTTGATGAGATCAATGGACAAGTAAGAGATGAAACTTTAGAATGTCTAAAATTTCAAAACTTGCATACTTATGAATATTTTATTCAAAGTAAAAATGTCTAATGAGCCTTTCTCTTTGAAAAGGTGTAAGATGTCAGAGGTATTCAGGATCTCATACATATTGATCATCTATATCATAGTAAACATTATGGATATGTGATATCTATTAATGATTATTTGTGATATGCTTCTCTTCACTTAGAAAACTTTGAAATGTTCAAAGATTTCACAATTTTGGTTTAGAACCAAATTTTGAAGGAAGATGAAATGAATTTGATCTAACCAAGGTAGCTTGTACCTATTAGATGAATTCAAGGAATACCCTATGGAGATGTGAATACCATTCCTATCTCAATCGTCCTAATGAATCATAACTCAATAGAGTTGTAGGTAGATACAATTGATCATGTGTGACATGATTTGATCAATGATTAATCTTAGCATAATTATCTCTTAGTTTCCAGGTATATATATGTGGTAGAGACTACATTATATATCCTTACAAGGTTCCATGCTAGAAAAACTGGAATCTAGCACCAGAGAATGCTACTTCATTAGGAAGATAAAGGATGGTATTGGATACCTACTTTATGACCTTGAGATTCTTAAAAGATCTCATCTTTGAGAATGTGATTCTTATAGGATGACTCTATTGAGAATCAAGATAAAGTGAAGGAACTCATTTAATCTTGAGAAGATAATGAGGCTCCTGAAATTGGAAAGTAAAAGAATAATTGATGATGAAGAACTAATACTTCTTCAAATAAGTTTGAAGATGTATTACATGTGTCAGTTAAGTCTGAAAATGATCGGACTTCATGTGATGAAGCTCCTGAGGATCGTGACATGGAAAATTGGATGTTAGCAATAAAAGTCTAATGTAGACTTCATATACAATGTGTTGTATATGGACCCTCGAGGATCCACCTATATGGGTAAGACCCATTAAGGTGTAAAATGGATCTTCAAGATAAAGAGGAAACCTGATGAGAAGGTAGAGACCTTCAAAGCATGGTTCGTAGCCATGAGCTACACACCGAAGAGACGACATTGCTTGCGATGAGACTTGCTCTTCAGTAACCATGTTTAAACCCATCAGAATATTGTTAACCATAACTACAAAACTTGACTGTGACATCTTCATGATGTGAGTCAAGATTGCAATTCTCTATGAATACCTCTCTGAGGATATTCACATGAAGTAGCCCCAGGGCTTCATGATTGAAGAAAGCAAGGTGTGCTAGCTAAAGAACTCCATCTTTGGACTCCAATAATTTTCTTGTTGTTGGAACATAATATTTGATGAAATTATAAATGTTATGATTTCAGATAAAATCTTGATGAACTGTATGAAGCTTAGTAGGAGTGCCATTGTGTTCATCATGCTGAATGTAGATATCCTAAACATTGAATGATCTAAGGATGATAATAATAAGTGTTTTATAATCTGGTTGTTCCATACCTTGAGATATGATCTCAAGGATACCTCTTAGATCTTAGTTCTGAAGATGTTCAGAAGCAAAGAGAAGAGGGTATTGGGACCGTCGCATTAGTAGTACACTTTGGACCTATCCATTTTCTGGAAAATTCCAAGAAAGGCTTCCTTCCCTTAAGATGTGGTAGTAACCTATCTAAAGGGATAGCACCTCAAAGATTTGAGAATGTGAATGCTAAAACTGCTTGCCCTTGTGCATCAGTTACGAGAAGCTGAGTGTATGCTAGATGTGTACAAGAGCAGATGTCTGCCATGCAATGGGAGTAGTAAAGTGTTACTAATCCTACTATGGAGGAAAAACACTTGATTTGCAGTAATAATGATAATATCATCAAAGATTAGAGATGGTGATCTCAAAATTTAAGATCTTGTAGATAGTGATCTATAAGGATCTTAACTGTAGATACCTTGGGAGATAGAGATCTCCATGAATAAAGGCATTCTGATCAGGATTATGCACATACTGGCTATAATAATTATCAAGCTATAGTGTCAAGGACACTATAACAAAATTGAGTATTGGTTGCATAAGATGCAACATTCGCATTGGAATGCGAGTACTGTTACTAGGGGATATGCAAGTGCCGTAAAGGACTTGGCATAGTCTCTTGAGAACAGAGTGCTGACTGATCAGCTTACCTAGCTATTTTCTAAATAGCCAATGATTGTCACATGAGTGTGGATTTAAATGATTAGCCCATTAATGGCTCTTTGGGCTAATGGGAGATTGTTGGACATGCGAGCCCACAGCGAGCCAATACGCAATAAATGTTATTGCGAATATCATTCCCTGATCTGAAATGAAGAATAAATAATTTGCATAATAGGTCCCTTAGTACAAATAGGGTTATGTACAATGGCCATCTTAATGATCATACAACTGTTGATTCAATTATTAAATCATAGAGGCTGGTGCTTGGATGAATATCTAATGAGTTAGATTGAGGACTCATCAAGCACCGTCAAATGATTGTTAAAAGATGATCTCCAGCCTGAGTAGGAGATGGCAATCCTATCTCAGTTAGGCTGATATCTGACCGACCTCTTAATGCAAGTCTCTGCATAGGAATAGAGATTCGGAGGTGTCAAATGAGTTAAAGGTCAAAGAGTTGACTTAACGAGATCAAGATAACCAAAGTCCTATATCGTATGCTGTCATGATATAGGCACACATCCTCTGACCGGAGACAGATGTGTTACTATATGTCTGAATGTGTACATTTGGCAGACCAATAGGTTTATGACCTAATCAAGGTCTATACACCGGCACGCTGGTGTGCATGCAAGGGCATATGAGTAATACGCAAGGTTGCAGAAGTCGGCAGTCGGTACTCGGTCGGCAGGGGTCACTGACTAAGGATTAATCGGCAGTCGGGAGAGTAATCGGATTTAGTCGGGCATTAATCGGTTTTGAATATTTTAAGTATTTTAAATATATAAATTAATTTTTAATACATATATTGTCATTTATTTCATATATTTAGCAATTTTAATATTTTTATGAAATTAAATGTTGATGGTTTCTTTCATTAAATGACAACAACTATAGGTATTACGACAATTCAAAATTTATAATGACAAACAACCATAGGGCTGTAATTAATTACGCCCATGAATATTACCATGAGATATTGGTGTGGCCTATCTATATTACCCAACATCTCACTCGACTATATAACTTCTTCTTAGCACTGAAATTTTCCAATAATAATTATAAACTACACTCAACTATATATGCAGTGAAAATATATCCCTTAGGAAGTGTTGATGGTTTCTTTCATTAGATCTAGAAACACATCTAATTTCTATTATATGGTTAACTGTAAATCATCAAGAAAGACAATAGCTTGTGAAAAATGTCAATCAGGGAGAAATACTTGGTACTTTCATAAAAAAACCAAACCTGGGCGGCTAGGGTTGGGCGTTGGAGAAGCTCGGAGTAGTTCTTGGAGAGGAGCTTTGACCTCCTCGAGGTCGGCGGGCTCCAAGGCGAGGGTCCTTCGACTGGAGCTAGTGGAGATGCCATCCGACGATTAGGTTTGGTGGAGGCGGAGTTGGAGGGTGCGGTCGAGTTTGGGTGTCTAGCGGAAATTAGGGTATGGGAGCTTACTGTTGAATAGTAAGTTCCCTTTAGAGGATAACCGGGCATTCAATTATTCGGGTTTTCAGGGGTCCAGTTAAAAAACAAAAAAAGTTCTATGCAAAAAGCGGCCGAGTAATTGGCCGACTAAACCGACTACTCGGCCGAGTAATCGGGTCTGACCGATTAGTGACCGAGTTTGGCTAGTCGACTCGGCTACCCTGCCGAGTCGACTAATCGGACCGACTAATCGGATTAGTCGGCTGATTTCTACAACACTGGTAATACGGCCTCTCAAAGGGGTCATAACAGGTTCATTACTGAACCGGAAGACATGAGCTCACTCATGAGATATTGGGAAGAATCAAATTCCGTGCGCACGATCGTTTCGCTTTGGAAGCTTGACTGAAATTGTAGGTTTGATATATACTTTTGGAAAGTATATGATCAAGACCTAGATATGATATATGCTTTTGGAAAGTATATGATCGATACCAACTTCCAATGATCAAAAATGAGAAACTTACTGATAAACCTTGAAGTAGACAGTATAAAGTTGATCTAATACGTCGGGTTTATTCCGAGTCTTCCAGTATGCAGGTTGTACAGGTATTGGGAATACCTGAGGGTGATGTGATCATAAACGGTTGTATAACCATGACGCTTCCATTCCTAGGGAGTGAGGAAACGAGTATGGATTTTAGTGACTCCTCTCAGTAGAGAAGTAATCTAATCTTAGTCAAATATTGGACATTGATCTGAATGTGATTCAGATGCAATGAGAAGATTAGATTTGCGGTCTTGATTTAATCAAGCATCTATGGGAGGCCCGAGATCTGGATTTAAGATGTGATCTCAATATCCAAGTCACTATACGTGGAACAATACAATCGCCCCGTTCTTATCTCCAAGTATTCGCGGAGAAAGCGCATTATCCTTGAAAGAGTTCATGGGATAATTTATTGTTGGTATATGTATCCGAGCATTGATAAAATGGATAATTAAATGTGATTTAATTATCATGACTAATATGAATTTGATTCATGAGGAGAGTTATCTTAGATAATTAAATGTGATTTGATTTATCAAAGATGTGTTGTGAATGCGATTCATTATTATTTGGGCACATGAGAATAAGTTATCCAATATAATTAAATTTGATTTAATTATTGTGGATAAGAATAATGTGGATAGTAATATCCAATTATCTACAATATATTATAAATATGATTTATAATGTATTAGAGAGAGCTAATTATAATTTATATTTGTTGATTAATTATTAATGTGTATTGGATACACATTGTGTAATTAATTGAAAATGTAAATTATATTTTCTTTTGGTTGTGAATGTGATTCACAAATTTCCAATGGCAAGATTGCAATATTCCCAAAATTAATTGTGAATTATTTTTGGTGAATAAATCCCAATAAAAGTTGTTGGAAATAAATAATGAGAGATTTCCAAGGAGATATGCAATCTCATGAAATCTCATGAGATTGCCTCCATATGGAATATGGTGGGCGGCACCCATGTCCTATTTGGAATGGGTGGCCGTCCACCTTGATTATACATGGGAGATGTAATCTCCATGTATATTCTCTCCTTATTTGTTGATGTAATTTAGGATTGATTTATATATGATTTTGTCAAAATAAATTTTAATCTAAATTAAATCACAAGTTGTTGGCTTTTACCAACAACAATCTTCACCATTGGATTGACATAAATCAATCTCATCCATTGATTTTATATGTCTTATGGATGAGATCCATGGATCCCTGAAAGGCATACCTATGTGAAGGATATGGTTAGATCCTCAAGCGCATCACGGAAGCATGAGCGTCGTATCGAATACGACGAGGAGCGGACTAGTCGCACTAGTTGCTCGATGCAGCGGAATTTAAAAAATTTTATTACGACGAAACCACATGATCCAAGAACACTTCTCGGATCGTCTCGTCTAAACCACAAACAAGTAATAGGATTACCTCTTGAAGCGTGGTTGCGATCAAGTCTCTAAACGAAGAGACCTCCTGTCTCAAGTCTGATCCGACGGAGGAGACGCTTGCGAGCGCGGGAATGAACCGCGTGCTTCTCGCAATCCATGTTGATGATCCAAGCGGCGGATCTCCTGATCTCGACACACGAGATCCGACGTCTTCTTCACGAGCGAGGCGCACCGAAGGGGACGGAGATCACGAGCAGACGAACGGGCAGCATAACGACGATGCCGCGGCGATGGAGAACCTCTCCATGGCATCCATGGTGGACGGCCATGAGAGGGAGAGAGAGGGCTGACGCCTAGAGAGAAAGAGAGAGAGATGCTTCTCAAGTATTATGTGTGTAAAATAGAGAGCGTGGTATGCATCTCTATTTATAGGATTTTAGGATCCATGGATCTCAATCCATGTGACATATAAAATCAATGGATGGGATTGATTTATGTCAATCCAATGGTCAAGATTGTTGTTGGTAAAAACCAACAACTTGTGATTTAATTTGATAAAAATATATTTGATAAATCAAATAAATATTAATACCATATTAAATCAATCAAATAAGGAGAGAGGAATAAAGAGAGATCAACCATCCTCTTTGGAGGGGGTGGACGGCCACCAATTTCACAAGGAAATTGGTGCTGCCCCCCTCTTTCCAAAAGGGAGGGCAATCTCATGGTAATCCATGAGATTGCACATCTCCTTGAATTTCTCTCTACTTATTTTTCCAACAACAATTTGTTGGTATTTTAATTCACCAAAATAATTCTCAATTAATTTTGGGAATATTGCAATCTTGACATTGGAATATTGTGAATCATATTCACAACCCAAAACCAAATGTAATTTACATTTTCAATTAATTAGACAATGTGTATCCAATACACACATTAATAATTAATCTACTAATATAAATTATATTTAACTCTCTCTAATACATTATAATTCATATTTATAATATATTATGAATAATTGGATATTACTATCCACATTATTCTTATCCTTGATAATTAAATCATATTTAATCATCTTGGATCTCTTTATCTCACGTGTTCAAATAATATGAATCACATTCACATTATTCACATCTTTGATAATCAAATCACATTTAATTATCTAAGTTAACTCTCCTTATAATATGAATCAAATTCATATTATTCATGATAATTAAATCATATTTAATTATCCATTTTCTCAATGCTCGGATACATATATCAACAATAGAATTATCCATGAACTCTTTCAAGGACAATGCGCTTTCTCCGCGAATACTTGGAGATAAGGACAGGGCGATTGTATTGTTCCACGTATAGTGACATGGATATTGAGATCACATCTCAAATCCAGATCTCGGGCCTCCCATAGATGCTTGATTAAATCAAGACCGCAAATCTAATCTTCTCATTGAATCTGAATCACATTCAGATCAATGTCCAACATTTGGACTAAGATCAAATTACTTCTCTACTGAGAGGAGTCACTAAAATCCAGACCCGTTTTCATCACTCCCTAGGAATGGAAGCGTCATGGTTATACAACCGTTTATGATCACATCACCCTCAGGTATTCCTAATACCTGTACATCCTGCATACTGGAAGACCCAGATTAAACCCGAAGTATTGGATCAACTTTATACTGTCTACTTCATGGTTTTATCAGTAAGTTTCTCATTCGATCATTGGGAGTCGGTATTGATCATATACTTTCCAAAAGCATATATCATACCTAGGTCTTGATCATATACTTTCCAAAAGTATATATCAAACCAACAAATTCAGTCAAGCTTCCAAAGCGAGACGACAGTGCGCACGGAATTTGATTCATCCCAATATCTCATGAGTGAGCTCATGTCTTCCGGTTCAGTAGTGAACCTGTATGATCCCTTTGAGAGATCGTATTACTCATATGCCCTTATATGCACACCAGCGCGCCGGTGTATAGACCTGATTAGGTCATCAACCTATTGGTCTGACAAATGTACATACTCAGACATATAGTAACACATCTGTCTCCGGTCAGAGGATGTGTGTCTATATCATGACTGCATATGATATAGGACTTTGGTTATCTCGATCTCATTAAGTCAACTCTTTGACCTAACTAATCTGACACCTCCGAATCTCTATTCCTATGCAGAGGACCTGCATCAAGAAGTCGGACAGATATCAGCCTAACTGAGAAAGGATTGCCATCTCCTACTCAGCTGTATAATCATTAAGATGGCCATGGTACATAACCCTAATTGTACTAAGGGACCTATTATGCAAATTATGTACTCTTTATTTCAGATTAAGAAGTGAATTGCAATAACATTTATTGCATAATGGCTCGCCGTGGGCTCGCATTTCCAACACTATGTTCTCTAGTACATGCTTTTGGAAGCACATCTCTCTCTCTCTTTCTCTCTACACGTCTAGTCTCTCTCCCTCTCTCTTGGCCGTCCACTATGGATGCCCTAGAGAGAGTCTCCATCGCCGCAGCCGTCGTCGTTATGCTGCCCGATCGTCTGCTCGTGAATCTCCATCTCCTTCGGTGGGCGTCGCTCGTGAAGAAGACGTCGGATCTCGTGTGTCGAGATCAGGAGATCCACCGCTTGGATCATCAACATGGATTGCGAGAAGCACGCGATTCATCCCCGTGCTCGCAAGCGTCTCCTCCGTCCGATCGGACTTGAGACAGGAGGCCTCTTCGTTTAGAGACTCGATCGCAACCACGCTTCAAGAGGTAATCCTATTACTTGTTTGTGGTTTAGACGAAACGATCCGAGAAGTGTTCTTGGATCATGTGGTTTCGTCGCATGAAAATTTTTTAAATTCCGCTGCATCGAGCAACTAGCGCGACTAGTTGCTCCTCGTCGCATTCGATTCGACGCTCACGCTTCCGTGATGCGCTTGAGGATTCTAACCATATCCTTCATTATGATCCCCTTATCCCTATCAATATATCAAAACTCGTCACCACTCACGAGCCATCTAGAGGTGGCCCATGTCAAGAGTTAGGGATGTCTAGATGTTGCTATAGTTATTACATAAGTAGTCCATGAACTCTATATATGTCTTTTGGCTTGCCTTGGTTTTTTCCAGAACAAGTTATTCTTTCTATTCATGTGGTCATTCCTTGTGGCCACAGTTGACGTGTAGTGTCAAACATCAAAGTAGTTTCTTGAGGAGGAAGAAAACCCGACTCTACAATTCAAAGGGGACATCACTTTTTTCTTTATTTTTTTATTAATGAATACCAAACCTAAACAAGATACATCACATTGGAGACAAGGAAATTATGTAGACAACCCTACTCTGTTGGAAGAAATGAGTGCATTACTTATTCCACAAGCCCTAGGCTCTCTTATATAGGAGAGGCGCCTATGGGTAAATTACATAAAGCATTCATAAGATGAAAGAAAATAAGAAACAATACAAAAATAACATAATAGCATAACATAACATATATCTCTACACTCCCCCTCAAGATGGAGCATAGATGTCGATCATGCTCAGCTTGGACGAGCACTTCTGGAATGGTCCTCTAAGTAGGGCCTTGGTGAAAATATCTGCAATCTGGTCCCCTAAGCTGACATGAGATGTGGAGATAAAACCCATCTGGATCATATCTCGTATATAATGACAATCAACCTCAATGTGCTTGGTTCGTTTATGAAATGCTGGATTATTTGCATAAATATAACAGCTTGATTGTCACATTCCAGTGCCATAGGAAGTGGCACATCTATATATAGATCTGGTAAGAACAACTTTAACCCACATCATTTCTGTACTGACCTGGGCCATAGCCCTATATTCAGACTCGACACCAGATCTGGCTACACAATTTGCTTCTTGCTTCTTCATGAGACTAGAGAATCTCCAACATATACAACAACTCCAGTGGTGGACTTCCTATCCTTAGGACATCCTGCATAATCTGCATCTACGCATGCTGAGATAGTGATCTCCTTGCCTTCTTAAATAATACACATGCACCTGGAGATGATTTAAGGTACCTGAGTATCATCTGTATAGCATCCATATGTACCTGACGTGGTTGCTCCATGAATGGCTCACCCGACTAATGACAAAGGATATATCGGGTCTGGTAATAGTAACATAGAGAAGTTTTCCAACTAGTTCTCCGTATCTCCTCCTATCCACTTCGTCAGTATCATCATCATATAGTTTCAAGCTTGGATCCATAGGTGTAGTGTCGGGTAGACATCCAAGCATTCATGTTTCACTCAGCAAGTCAGTAACATATCTCCTCTAGGTCATCACGAGTCCTTATTTGATTCCTAGCAAATTTCAGTCCCAAAAAGTATCTAAGGACTCCAAGGTCCTTGGTGACAAATTCACGACCCAACATTTCTTTTGCCCTCTTGATTCCTTGTATATCATCTCCTGTAATAAGAATATCATCAACATATACCATAATTGCAACCATACCTCTGGATGTTTTCTGTATAAAGAGGGAATGATCTGCATTAGACCGTTTGTACCCCTGTTTTTCAAACAAGTCTGAAAGCTTTTGGAACCAAGCTCTAGGACTCTGCTTAAGGCCATAGATTGCCTTATGAAGTCTACACACATGTGAATATTCCCCCTCAACAACAAAACCAGGTGGTTGTTGCATGTAGACTTCCTCCTGAAGATCACCATATAGGAATGCATTCTTGACACTAACTGAAATAGTGGCCAATCTCGAATAACTACAACAGATAGAAGAATCCGTAAGGTGGAATGACGAGCAACATGCGAGAATGTGTCAAGATAATCCACCCCATATGTCTGTGTAAACCCTCGTGCAACCAGACGGGCCTTGTATCTATCGATACTAGCATCTGCATTTTTCTTAACTGTAAACACCCATTTACAACTAACTGTAGACACGCCCGTAGGAGCAGGAACAAGACTCCAGGTGCCTCTCGACTAAAGAGCAGCCATTTCTTCCTCCATAGCTAATCACCATCAACTGTCCTTCAAAGCATCTTCGTAATTCCGTGGAATGTCTACAACAGATAGTGCAATAGCAAAATTCATGAATTCACCAGATAGACGATCAAAAGAAACCATAGATGCTATAGGATATGACGCACAACTACGCTTCTGTTTCCGAAGCGCAATAGGTAGATCCAAATCAATAGCCTCCTCATCTGTCCCATGTAACGAAGCTTGCTCAGGTAGACCATTAGATCCATCATTATAAATTATATTCTCAGGACATACCTCATGCGAGCTAGATGATGGGTGATGACCATAGCAGAAGCAGACCGACGGGTATAGTGGTGTGGCAATGGTGGAACAAGAACTGTAATAGGAAGTGGGGACGGTGTAGGTAGGGGTGGTGGTGGTGGAGGTGGTGATGGTGCCGAAGATGGTTGTGGTGGAGGTGGTGGCATGTATATGGCTTCATTAGTGTCAGAAGACATCAACCTATCACCTGTAGGAGACAAGTACATAACAGACTCAAAAAGGTGACATCGCCACTAACATAATATTTCCTGCGCATCGGATCATAACACCGGTACCCTTTTTGTGTCTTGGAGTACCTGACAAAAACACATTTGACATCTCTAGGAGAGAGCTTCTCAATACCTGGAGATAGCTGGTAGACAAAGGCAACCAAGCCAAACACAAAAGGAGTAAGTGAGAACAATTCCTTTTCAGGGAAAGCCACAGAGAAAGGAATCTTCTCACCCAAGACTGATGATGGCATGCGATTGATGAGATAGCATGCCGTTAAAACATCACCCCAGAAGGAATGATGAGCACGACTTTGTATGAGAAGTGTCCTAGTGACATCAAGCAAATGACGATGTTTTCCCTCTGTAACTCCATTTTGTTGGGAAGTATAGGCACATGTTGTTTGGTGAATAATTCCTTGGGTAGAAAAATAAATGGAGAGAGTATTAAAACAAAATTCCAAGGAATTATCAAACCTTACAATTTTCACAGGGGTAGAAAAAACATTACGAACTTCATTTATGAAATTTTTGATAACATTTCCAACTTCAGATTTATTCTTTAACAAGAATACCCACGACAGACGAGAAAAATCATCAACGACGACAAGGTAAAACCTGTGCCCCTGATGATCAGGGACACGACTCGGACCCCCAAATGTCAACATGAAACAACTCAAAATTGGAGGTACTATTTCAACTCTGACGACTGGGAAAAGTAGACCGATGATGCTTTCCCAACTGACAAGCCTCGTATTGAAAGGACGTGTGAGGCGAAATCTGGGGCAGAACACGACATAACTTCTGAAGCGGGAGATGACCAAAGCGCAAATGCCACATAAAAGGTGAGACAGGTTCAGCATGTAGAGAGGAGATTCCGGCATATGGAGTCCGAACTAGTCGATAGAGACCCCCCTGCTCACGGCCATACCCAAACATGTTACCTATAAGGATGTCCTGAAAAATAAGAGAAGATGGATCAAAAATGGCTCAACAATGTAAATCCTTCGTAATCTGGCTAATGGACAACAAATTCATAGAGAATCAGGTGCATGCAACACATTCTTTAAATGCATAGAGGGTGTCAAGCTAAGCTCCCCCTGATCAGTAATCCGGGAGTATGTCCCATTTGCAATAACCACAGTGCGTCCTGGAGGAGCCTGTCTGTAAGCTGTAAGTTGACCCCGATCTCCACACAGATGGTGTGTAGCACCAAAGTCCATAATCCACTCTATAGTATTAAATCCACTACTGCTAGTAAGAGCATAAGTACTACCTGAGGTACTAGAGGAGGCTGAGGCAGCAACATCGGGATAGCTCTCGGATACCGGTGAAGGCATCACATGACCAGATGGAGGTATAATACCCCTCAAACGAGCTACAAGATCATCAAAATGTTGATCCAAAGAGGAAGCAGTTAGAGGCTCAATCTGTTCAGCCACTCATGCAGAAGCCGGGAATCCATGCTTGGAGTAGCATGTATCCTCAGTATGTCCAGGGCGATGACAGATAATACATGGTTGGCGAACACGACCTCCCCTTCCCCGAGGTCCACGACCACAAAACGAAGAACCACCGCGACCTCAGGATGCTGCCATTTCTGAGGATGTCTGATTTGTAGTAGAAGATGGGACAGTAATACGACTGAGTCTGCGGAAAGCTTCCTCTATAGGAGGAATAGTAGAGTCTGCCAGGATCTGAGAACGTGTCGCCTCGTATTCTGGATCAAGTGCTGCCAGGAATACACCTACCATGGTGGCATTCCTACAAGTCTTCTGCTGCTCAGGAGTAGACGCGAGAGGCATAAAGCAATACAGCTTCCCAAACATCCCACATAGGGATGTATATAAAGTGTGTAGAGGCCATCCATTCTGTTTGATAGCGAAGATATCATGTTGGAACTGTAAAATCTTCATCTCGTTCTTCGCTTGTGAATACGTAGCGGCAAGAATATCCCACATCGCTTTGGCTGTGGGTTGATGAAGTATATCATTGGCAATTTCTATTGCCAACATAACTGAGAGCCATACTTTGGCATATGTATCATCTGCCTCCAATGAGGCGTTAACCCCGGTCTTCTCAGCCGGTTCTTCCTCGATAAGAATATGTTTCTTACCGGTAGACTTCATCATACTCATGAACTGCATAGCCAACAGTTCATAGTTTGACCCATCCATCTTGAATATGGGCGCGTGACCTCTGAAGGTGCTTGTGGAGGGAATATCGATCTTGTTCTCTAACATATCAGCTTGAGAAGACTAAGACTGGATACTTGACAAGATTGTGTCTACACCAACATAAAGAGATTGGATTGCATGTGTATAAACATGCAACCAATCTCAGCATGGGATAGGACTAGACGACGGTGAAGATCTGCACACAGAAGCCCGCGTGAAGACGTACGGGCTGGAGGCGCACTGGCGCACGGTCTGGACTGTGCACAGGCGCACGGGCTCACGGGACTGGGCGCGAAATCGCAGGGGGATGAGCGCACAACCGCACTAGGGCAGATGCGCTGTGGCGCACGGATGCTGAGGGCACAAGCGCACAGGAGAGGAGGTGGCGCTGGCGAAGGAGGTGGCGCTAACGGAGGAGGCGGCGCTGGAGAGAGAGAAAGGCCGGCGGGTGGGGATTAGGTTTAGGTATTCGAGCTCCGGTCTAGGACCGCCGCTCTGATACCACGTTGGAAGAAATGAGTGCATTACGTATTCCACAAACCCCTAGGCTCTCTTATATAGGAGAGGCGCCTATGGGTAAATTACATAAAGCGTTCATAAGATGAAAGAAAATAAGAAACAGTACAAAATAACTTAATAGCATAACATAACATATATCTCTACATACTTAATGTGGGAAAAAAACTTAGTTAAGATTTTGGTGGGAACTCCAATACTCCCATTTCTCCATATATAGTGGGTGAGGGATAAATGCTGAACCCGGACTAAACCCAACAGAGTCCACTAGTTACAAATATTCCACCATTGACCAGTCAACCAGCTCCACATTCTTATGACTGCCAATACTTTTCTCAGCAAAAAGGAGCGGAAGCTACTTTGAACAAATAGCTTTCTTTAACAACTATTGACACAAGGGAAACTTTACATCCCTTATATCCAACGTTCAATCCAGTTCTCCGCTAAAAGTGGACAACGAAGCAAGGAAGAAACAATCAAATCCAAGAAACAAGAAACCCAACTTGCCAATGTCAATATCGATATGGACAGGGAGATGCAGCGTGAAATATCAAATCTGGGCTGCGTGACTCGCCACCAAACATATTTTCCTTGCACTCAAATTATTTTCTGTTAGCATATAAATCTAAGATGCATTATGTCGAAGCTATGCAGTCATGACCTCAGTGACAAAACTAAAAGAAAATTTGCTTTTTTGTACTAAATTTGGTCAAAATAAACAAGATGCATCCAAAGCACTCTCCAAAAAGACAAAAGCTATATTTAACCTCTGAGACAAAAAACAAAAGCAAATTTGCTTTTTTGTACTAAATTTGGTCAAAATAAACAAGATGCATCCAAGCAAAGCCTACTCTCCAAAAAGACAGAAGCGATATTTCTCCATCAAGAATATAATATAAGAATAACTTCTGTGGGCAATAAAGAACAAGATTGGGTAAATTACCTTCAATTTAGATATCATTTCCCGTGAAGCCAATTTTTTGGCGGTTTTTGAATTGCAATTAAAAGAGGAGCAACTTAAGATTTGATCTTTCAGATTTGTGTCAACTTTCACCATGTACATTCCTTTATCCTTGATAGGTTGATGATAATATAATTCAAACTCGTAAGATTGACAAAGTTCCATGAGTTCCCTTATTGGACTCATATGGAAGCCAGAAAATTTCAGCACTGAATCCAGGAGGGTAACCATCACTTGCCAAGCACAATTCATGTTAAATCCTGAGTCAAGAAGTACTGCACCAATGCAAGATTCTACTACATCTCCCAGTACCTAAATCAGCAGAAGAAAATTTTGTCAATGTAATAAATCAATTACAAGCAACCAAAGTCCCCTACCTGATTAGTTACAAAAGCTTTTTGACAAGCACTTGCCGCAATTGATCGTGTGAACCAAAAACCTATTAATAAATAAGAGATGAGGACAACATGAATCTGTGTCACATTTGGCTGACAAAATTACAAGTAATTAGGTCGCTATCTTTTGTGCTACGCTAGTCTTGTATTATCTTTTTCATTTTATTAAATATGCTACCATGAAACCATCCATCAATTGTTATACTTCCCATTTGTTGATGGAAAGAACACACCAAAATGGTAGCATTTCATGGGGTTGAAACAAGTTTGAAACCCATGGCCCTTTGCCTTGCCTGCCCTCCATCACACTCCATGTGTGCTCTTTATATGCCTCCTTTCCATTGGCATGCCATCTCGACCGAGGCAATTTCCTTAGTAGTGTTACGGAAAGACATAAATCCACAGATATAGTGCAAAAGATTATAATTCCCTGACTAGTGCTATAATATGACATTTTTAAAATGTGTTTTACATGTTGCATTCATAAAATGCCTCACCTATTCAATAAAAAACTAAAGTTGGCATGTCCCTGTAATAGCACATTCATAGAATGTGACATCAAAAGTTCAAACTTTTGATGTCGCATTCTATGAATGAGATATATGTTTTTCTTTTTTTTAATTAAATGAATGACGCATGTTATATATGGGATATACATAACACATTATAGACATGCGACATCAATAAATTAGTTTGCAAATTAAAACCTTTTGGACCATATATGTGGAATCATGTTTTCCAAGAACACTACTAAGTAATTGGCCTCCATCTTGGCCAGTTAGTTTTCTGTTAGCATTGCATGATCTTTTCCTTGCACTTTTCTCATATGTGATTCCATTATTTATCTTCCTTTCATTCAATAGATGCAAAGATGAACCTCCCAAAGAGAGGAATTTTTACCATGAATGGTGCCAGTGGCACACTCATCACATATCCCGTCCGGATGACTAGGGGTGTCTATCGAGTTCAACGAGTCGAGTTGGCCTCAACTCGGACTCGAACTCGATAAGAAACCTAAGCTCGAACTCGGGCTCGATAAGGATCGAGCCCTGGATCACCAACTCGAACTCGAACTCGTCGACTTCGAGTTGACTCACGAGCCTCTTATCGAGCCGCGAGTTTCTGAGCTGGCTCACTAGCCTCAAAATGAGCTGGCTCACGAGCCTCTTATCGAGTCTTGAGTTTCTGAGCTGGCTCATGAGCCTCAAAATGAGCAGGCTCATGAACCTCTTAATTAGTCATTGTTCCATTTTATACATTAAATTATGCAAATGACATTTGTAATTTTGATTTTTTATACTCTTTTGTGCAGCTTTTTGGGCAAGAAAAATGTTAACCTCTAGTTTAATCAAACTCAATGTGGAAGTTTTGGTATATATGTTTTTAATTTTTTATCAAGAGAGAAAACGAGTTATCGAGTCGAGTTCGAGTTGGGCATTGTTCAAACTCGACTCGATAAGCTAACAAGCCATAAAACCCAACTCGGGCTCGGGCTCGTTAAGGTTTCGAGTCTGGCTTACGAGCCCTTAACGAGTCGAGCCCGAGTTGAGCTCATCGAGTTCGAGCTTTCCTGACAGCCCTAAGGATGACCCAACTTCGATATTTGATCGAGCGATTGTAGGGCTGGAGGGTATCGTCTTGTGGTGCTCGGCACAAATCTTGATCAGAGGAGAACATTCCTCAGATGATGCAAATCCTGCAGAGTTTATGATACTATTTTAGGAGACCATTCATCTTTCTTTCACAGCTGTAAATATTTTCTATTGGGGCTGTTGTAGCATCCATAGTGGATCTGAATTTTGGCTTGTAAACCGTAAACATGTGTAAATATTCGAGAATGACAATAGCAGAAATAAAAATGTTACGGTAGATGTGTGTGTCATACAAGAAAAGACGGGTTTAGAATAATGTAAGTAGAAGGAAAGTTGTTGAAGCTTCGATTGCAGATAAGATGAGAAAGAACTGCTTAAGGTGTTTTGGTCATTTGCAAAGGAGGTCTGCTGATGCACCAGTTAGAAAATATGAGATTTGGGATGTTGAGCCAGCTAAGGGAGGGTGAGCAAGGCCCAAGAAGTTAGAAGGATCCAATCTGAAGGGATCTTAATTATTTGTATCTAAGTCCGATAACGGCCCAAATTAGATCTGAATTGAGGCAAAGATACCATGTAGCCAACCGGCCCAACCCTCCTTAATGTGGGAGAAGGCTTTATTTTGTTATTGTAGATGAGAGGAGAAGATCGATGCGACAAAGATCGCAACTTGATATAGGATTGAGGATGAGAGGTGAATTCTTAGAAAATAAAAGGGAGAGACGATAATGGTGGAGGCAATCTCCAAACTCAAATTCGATAACTCACAATCTCATTACTTACTCATCTTCACAATAACCTAGTAACCCCTTTGTATACGGAGGGGTGGATTACAAAATAAAAAGGGAAATAAAAACAAAATCCTAATTAACTCATAAATTAATTTAACCTAACTAACCAAATAGGAAACCCTAAAATTATGAGATCCTAGCGGTATCGATTTATTTAGCCAACATAAAAATAAAAAATAGACTCAACAAACTGAACAAAACCCTAATTTGTTGAAATCCCTAGTTCATGATTACATCACTCCCTTCTCCATGAATCCAATCACCCAAATTGTAAGTATATCTTAAAAAAAGAGATAGTTGATTAAAAATAGCTCAACAACTCAGCTACTTAATAATTATATTAACATAAAGAAAACTCATGGAAGATTTCGGAGTTAACAGGTTATTCTTTTTTAGGAATATGTAAAGCCAGTTCATAGTCATCTTAAAAGAAATAGGTATCTGCTACGTAAAAGGTACTGTCAGGTATAATTGTCCTTAAGGAAGAAAACTATCTCTTGTTGCCCCACATATGCCTTGATGCACTAGAGTCTACAAGCCATACGGAAGAAAAAGACAATTCACAAGGCATTTTAAAGATTTACCTGAAGGATCAACCAAGGAAAGCCGTATCGGAGATATATCGACGATATATCGCCGATATATCAGTTTCGACAGGACAACCATCTCGATATCAGCTTGCATATCTTTTTACCGGGTGTTGACGAGATATCGTCGATATATCGGCGATTTATTGCCAATACAAAGAATATTCCTGGCATATAATGCACGATATCGGCCCCATTTCGCCTTTAAGGCTTGATTTCACCCCCATTTCGCTCGTATCAACGTTGCAGCTGCTGAAGACTCCAAGCCCCTTTTTCCATTGCATTTTGAGGTTAGATCTACTCTTATTTGATTTATAAAAATACAAAATTAGTTAGGGCTTTTGTTCATGGTGGTTATTTGAGGCATAATCTTCTTTTTTTTGTAAAATTTGGAATAAATCACTATGATTTTTGATGAAGTAATTTGGGTCTTATGTTTTTTGTTGAGTTATTAAGTTAAATTATGAATGAATGATGTTGGATCTCATGTTTTAGATATATGAAACATGATTACAAGGTGATGGTTGTTAACAAAAGATGTGTAATTATTAAATTCGAAAACTAAAAATTAGATCTACAATTTAATGAGATTTTTGAATCATTGCTCGTTAATCATTATTAACATTTTTTGAATCAAATGACTCTTCTCAATGCCATTCACTATGTAATGTGACTAAAATGACCGATATGAGCGAGTGATATAAGGATCATCATTGTTGTAAAAATCCCCCGACTGACCTGACTAGTAGGTCCGACTAGTCTAGTCGGTGGGGTGGCCGACCGAGTACTAACTAATTCCGACTATGGCCAACTAGTCGATCGATTTTTGCTTGGAGATACCATTTATTTTTTATTTTTTAAAGAAATCTTATTCTAATATGCATAATGTTTTATTTAAATTCAATTTCTTCTTTTTTTCATTATGATAATATAAAAAATGTACAAATCTATGTAAATATATAAGAATATACATACAAAAATGATTTTTATATTTAAAATAATTAAAAAATTCAAAGCCGATTAAAGCCCGACTAAATCCGATTAGTCGTCCGACTGTCGATTAATCCTTAGTCAGTGACCCAACCGACCGAGTACCGACTACCGATTTTTGCAACATTGAGGATCATAGATGATCTATAATTATGGGTTAAGATATCTAAGTATATATTTGCAAGTTATTTCATGTTGGAAGAAATTAAGTGAAATCCATTTCCAAGATGATAATATCTATAAGTCAATTCTTAAAAAAAAAATCCATGACTATAGTCTATAAGTCAAGAATCAACATTAACATTGATATGTTCCAACCTCTACCTATTCTGTTCCCGTTTAATAAATAAAAGATGGGGCGAACACCGGCGAGTGTCTCCCCCTATTCCAGGCTTTCAAAAAAAACATTGATATGTTCGAAATGATAGATATATGCGATATAAGGATCATGGATGATTGATATGTGTGATCTAAGAGTACATTTGTAAGTTATTTAGTGATCAAAGAAGTTGGATGAACTCCATTTTCAATATATATAGTAGGTAAGTTATTTAGATGATTGATAAATATATAGTAGGTAAGTTATAAGGTTCATGGATGATTGATATGTGTGAACTACATTTGTAAGTTATTTAGATGATTGATATTATTTAGGGTTTCTCTTTTGGGAAGCCATCTTTTGGGTCGTCGTTGCCTGGGAGAGGCACACATAGATGCACACAAAGGAAAGCTACTGCATCGCGTAGGATTGCAGAGGTGCCATCGTCTGAGGATGGAGCTTGTGCCACTGCCGCTTGAGGTGCTGCTAGAGCAATTGGTAGAGATCTGTGCCTGGAATCTGAAGAATCTGAAATCTGAATCGGACCTATAGGACTCTACATATCACATAATACTATGCACAAAAGTTGACCCTTGTCTACCTTGGAATTTTGGGAAGATTTGGTGGGTGCACTGGGATCGATTTGTGTGCCTGTGATTCTTCTTCTCCGTTGGAAGTCTTGTATATTGATGTCAGGGTTGGAATCACGTGCCTGATTGCTGTGTAAAATTAGGGTTCTAGAAATTGAACCCTAGAATTCTTTCTTGGTATAATATTTCTCAGGTTTTAGAAAATCATCATTGAAGAGCGTACGCTTTCTGGATCAGAAGATTGATGTTGAAGCAATCGATCAGATCGGCGTTGATGACGGCGGAGAATTAAGGTTTCAAAACCCTAGAACTGAATCTTGAACTTGACCACGAACATGAATTAATACAGAATAATCTTCAAGAACAGAAGAGTAATATTCGAGAATAAATCAACAAAATCAAACCGGCTCTGATAACATATTAAAATCGAGAATGCAGAAGCGTAATATCATAAAAAAGAATAAACATGAAGAACACCGTGATTTTATGTGGAACTCTACTCCATGAGGAGCGAGATGAAACCACGGGAGAACACCTCAAAGGGCTTGTATTTTCTATTCACTTTTCTCATCTGATACAATTGGGTGTGGAGCTTCGTATATAGCCCACACCGAGTCTCCAAACCCCACAAATAATAAATGTGAGACTAAACAACTGGATGTGGTAATTGGACCCTGGAGGGATCCAATTACCCAGTACTGCAAGTGACACATATACTCCAACAATAAATAAGATAGGAATATACCCTCGTTTGCTAAGTAGAAGTGTACATATCAATTTTTAGTACTATTGTAATCACAATCATCATACAAGTTGATATATAACAATATAAGTCACACAATTTTTGTCATGGAGAATGCACAAATAAGTTGAAATAGCAAAATAGTCTAATAAATTCAAAACTCAAAATATACAACTATAATACTTACCACATAAATAAGTTGAAGATTTGTCACATGCTACTTGCTGTGTCGTGGTAGATCCATGTCCTTGCTTGTTATCCTTCATATCATCTCATGATCAAGACTCTATATTCCGCATAATTCTCCATGTCAAATAAGACTACACGACTTTATAATCCATTAGCTACTCCATATATCCATGATCAACCACATGTACAAATAAACCATTCGAAATAGTTGGCGGAGAAGGCAAAATCACAAAGACATCGATGGGATGAAGACGTAGCTTAAGAACCATATGATGAAGTTAATGAAGCATGAGGATATGACATCACATGCATTACAAAATAAAAATAGGTGTATATATAGATATAATATCTCGGGACACTTCGTAAAGAGGTATTTGTACACTATTGCTGGTTTTCTTGAAACTCCCACATAAGTACAACTGCTATACATTAGAGGGTTCATGTTGTTATGGTTATACCAATGGCACTTATGTAGAAATCTCAAAAAATTACATAGTTGATCAATGTTTCTACCTTCTACCTTGCTTTATGCGAGCCTCCGAGATCTCAAAGCACTCTCTTGAACAACATATTTTCTTCAAACACACCTCATGTTATTGCATGCTTTGCAACACTATGAAATTGGACGCAAATATTGTGATTCTGCATACTACAAGGTCACCCTTACATATCCTTCTCATCAATGGCAAGGCTTTAGAATGGTTGTATATCGTTTTGATCACCCTCACTCATAATGGTCTTCCTTTTCCAAACCCTCACTCATAATGGTCTTCCTTTTCCAATATCTTTCTCAATCAGATAAAAATGTTTAGCACAAGGTCTAAAAGATCCATTAATTGTTGAAAGACATTATCATCCTACAAGCCTTCACGAAGTTACCGTTGTTGTCAATCACCACCCACACAATGTTCTCGAGATCGACCTCTTTTATGACTTCTTTCAAGAACATGAGAATGTAAGTGCAGTTCTTAACATGTGTAGAAACTGAATAATGAATTGCATAATGAGGGAGCTTTGGAGTTCCTTTATATAGAAATGAGAACACATGTTGGGCAAACTACATAGTAGATACGAAAAGAAAAGAAATACATGAAATAATAAAAAGATAAATAATCTTTCAACACTCCCTCAATATGGAGCATAGATATCAATCGTGCTCAGCTTGGAACAATACCTCTTGAATGGCCCTCAGGCTACGGCCTTGGTGAACACATCGTTGTCTGTTCAAGCTTGTAAAAATCAGCCGACTATGCCGACTAGTTGAGTCGGGGGGGGGGGGGGTAGCCGACTCGACTAGGCCTAGTAGACCGACTAATCTGTCGACTTTTACATCAAGCTTTTATAATTTTTTGGGATTTTCACCCTGCAGACCCTATAATCTTTTTAAATTACCTCTACGACCTTTGAAATATCGATATTCCTCCCTCGACCTCGTAAACTTACTCCGTCTTACCCTACAGACCCTGCCTTTAATTTGAGACTTTTTGAGTTAACTAGCTTCGGTTTAAGTTGAGTTGATCTAACCCTGGTAAATCCAATGGTAGGTTTTCTTCCACTCTCCCTCCTTTCTTCTTCTCTCCCCCTCCTTCCTCTTCTACTCTCTCTCCTTCCTTCTTCATTCTTGCTGGACGAAGCTGTACTCCTTCCTTCTTCACTCTTGTACGTACAGAGGGGAGGTCGTCGTCACGACCCACGATGACCCTCCATCTTCGACAAGTTGGGCACGACGGCACGGTGGCCCTCGATGGAATCTACTGATGGGCCGACCCTCATCAGTGACTGCACCCACGATAGATCTGGTTCATCTCCCATGACCGGAGAACCCGTCGCTGACACAACCGGACCACTCCCACGATACACGAAGGAAGAAGACTTCCTCAGCTTGTTAAGCTCTTCACCCTGTTGCCATCGGGGGAACCCCAGTAGAGTGCTGGCAAGGGAGACAACGACATGGCAACATCAACAGCGGACATAGGCACATCCATGAAATTGGATAAACGAGTCGAAGCACTGCGATCGATGAAACTCTAACTGCGCTTGGCAAAAGCATAGGCTCTCGAGTTCATGAGTCTTGCGGCCACTGAATGGTCAACACCGAAGGCGGACGAATGCCCACGAGCAGAGGGGGAGGACAGGAGATTGGGACTTCCACAGCCGCCACTAGAGAGCAACTGTTGGTGGGCGGATGGCAGGGAGGGCCAGGGGCGGAGGGCAGGAGGGGCGGAGGTGGAGGGGGCGAGGGGCAGAGGGCCAGGGGCGAAGGGCCAGGGGCAGAGGGAGGGAGAGCGAGCGACGAGGGGTGGAGGGCGGGAGGGGGCGAGGGGCGAGGGGCGGGAGGCGGAAGGCGGGGAGGGCGAGGGCCGAGGGCGAAGGGGGTGGGAAACATAGATGAGGAGGGAGAGGGGGAGTGGCATTGAATATAAATTTGATAAACAAAATGGGTATAATGTAAAAGAACGTAACAAAATCCGGTTAGTTTTAACGGGTAAATGGATGGGGGATAACCACAAGGTCTGTAGGGTAAAGGTTAGCAAGTTTACTGGGTCGATGGAGGAATATCGACGTTTCAAAGGTCGCAGAGGTAATTTAAAAAGATTATAGGGTCTGCCGGGTAAAAATCCCTAATTTTTTTAGTTTTTTGTGCTTTTTTAAAGGCAAACTTATTCTAATATTCTTAATGTTACATTTAAAGTTAATTACTTCTTTTGTTTCATTATATATGTATAGAAAATATACAAATCTATGTTAATACATAAGCAAACATATTCTAATATGCAATAATGTTATATTTAAAGTCAATTACTTCTTTTATTTCATTAGAAAATGTATAAATCTATGTATAACAATGATTTATTTACTTAAAATAAATAAAAAAAATTCAAAACTGACTAATGGACAACTAAATCCGATTAGTCGCCCGACAACTGATTAATCCTTAGTCAGCTACCCTACCGATGGAGTACCGACTATCGCTTTCTGCAACCTTGTATGTTCTCCTAAGCTGATGTGGGAGGTAGAGATAAAGTCCTTCTGAATCATGTCTCGAGTGTAGTGAAAGCTGACCTTAATATATTTGGTCTTCTCATGAAAGGCATGATTGTTGACAAATGAAAAGAGCAACCTGATTGTCACATTGTAGATGCATGAAAAGAGACGTATCAATAGCTAGGTTAGTCAGAACAGATCACAACCTCAAATTTCAACAAAATTCCACTAAATTTCTCCGAAATTTCCGTTGCTCTAGGTCACCGAACTTGAAACGCTACGCTATTTCATCTTCCAAGATTTCAACGAAATATTAGCGAAATGTAAATAAAATTTCATCGAAATTGCATGTTGTTTCTGCAGAACAACAAAAATAAGGGAATCCACACTTCGCTTTCATTGAAATGTGCATATATTAACAAATATTCACTTACTTAATCGTCGATGTGTTGAGTTATTACAGTGCTTTACATTGTTTGAAGAATTTTTTTAGATAGTTTCTAAACTTTAGATCTAAATCCAAACCAAATCAATTACACACACGATTTTTTTAATGTAAACCGGGTGGCATCCCTATTTGGGACCCACCTCCAAAAAGTATATATATATATATATATATAACCTTATAGTATACATGATTGACAACGAGCCAAATGTTCCAAGAGACAAAAAAAGCTCAACAGTGTTTGTTGGAGAAAATGAAATCATATATTATTCACAAGACTCTAAGGATCTCTTATATAGGAGAAAAGCCCCGTGTTAATTACATGAGAGATACATAAAGAAAATGAAATAAGCAAAAACTATAAAGAGTTATAACTATCTCAACACTCCCCCTCAAGCTGTAGCATATATGTCTATCATGCTTAGCTTGGAACATCTCTGGAAATGGCCTCCAGTAAGAGCTTCGGTGAATATATCTGTAGTCTGATTTCCAGTAGAAACATGAGAGGTGGATATGAAACCCTTATGGATCATATCTCTGGTATAGTGACAATCCGCCTCTATATGCTTTGTTCGTTCATAGAATGCAGGATTATATGCAATAAAAAGTGTTGCATGATTGACACATAGAAGCTGCATGGGAAGAGGTACATCAACTGCAAGATCATTCAAAACTGTTGGAGTATTTGGTTGTGTGCCACATGAGTTGTAGATGGGCAAATGGATCACTCAAGGATCCATTTACCCCATCCATGTGTTTAGTCCCACATCTACCAGTGGTCGGACTTGGAGGCTCTGCGGAGGCTATATACGGAGCCCCAGACCTCTTGTATACATTGAGAAAGTTGAATGCAACATATGGCCCTTTGAGTCCGTCTCCCATGGTTTCATCCCACTCGTAAGGGAGTAGGGTTCCACGTTAAAATCCCGTGTGTTCTTAAAGTTTTTCGCTTTTATTTCTGATACGCTTCTGCATTCCTATTTTCTAACATGGTATCAGAGCGGGTCGATTCTCGAGGATTTAAGTTTATGTCTTCATTCGAGATTCTATTTTGAAAATTGTTTGTAAAGCTTATTTCAATATTCGAGAGTTGTGATTCATCAAAGAGGTTTTGTAGTTTGTTTTCTAGGGTTTCGTTGGAAACCCTAATCATGCTTGTTCTTGAAGATCGTCAAGAGGGTTCTATTATGCACTTTGTTCGTGAAGATTTGTTCTGCTGGAGCGATATCCCAGGCTCCTGCACGGTGCAACCCGAAGCTTCAAGAGGCAGCACCTCTTGTGTCTCTGAAAAAAACCACTAATCGGGCGATTGACGCAACATTCTCATGAACCCCCAAACCCGACAGTACATGCTCGATGAGGGACCTGAGTAGGCTCAACACCGAGGGGTCGGCCTTATCAGGCCAAGTCCCCACAAGCATGGCCTTCACTTCCTCATCTCGCAGGAGTACCGCCCCGACCCAGATCAACCCAGACGCGAGGCGACACAACCCATCCATGGGCAGCAAGGCTGCTGAAGCCCCACGTGCAACTCCCCAAGGAGCACCTCGCCGGGCGACGCAAGGCGAGCAACCCCCTGCTGCACCCAGGCGACACCCTCTAGATCGGCGACGCTCCTCACGATTCCTAGTGCTCCAGGCGGCGCAAGCCGAAACGCCACCTCACTGCTCCTTGGCGGCATCGGATCAGGAGCCCATCCGGCTCCTCCCTTCCTGCAGAGCCATCGCGACGCTCCTTCTCCTCTTAGTCACGCGCATGGCGAGTCCCAAGCCTCGCGCCGCCCCAAGCATCGCATGCTCTAAGCGCACGTGGAGAGCTTCTCCAGCGCAGGCTCCAAGGGTGGAGCCCCTCCCGTAGCTGCCATCTCCATGCGGTATCTTCAGTGTAGGAAGCGCTTCCCTCTCAAGCGATACAAGCTTAGAAGGAACCCTAAAATAGAGGGCCAAGCTTTATTGCCCCAAGTGGGCCCTTGTATATTATAAAAAAGAGGAGGATGCGTGAGTCAAAGATATAGCGAGCCCAACATGTTGGGTTTTTTGTAAAAAAAGGGCTGCTCCTATTTGCCCAAGTGGGCGATGTTTTTTAAAAAAAGGGGGAGCAAGATGCAGTTCGGGTCCAAGTGGGCCGAAGTTCAAAAAACAATGTTAAAAAATCTAAAAAGGGAGCACGTACAATAAAAAGCTATACGCAAAAGATATATAAAAAAATGGGAAAAGCTGTAAAAATGAAATGGCTTGAAAAAAATCGTACAAAAAAATTCGTACTTGAAAAAAAATGATTTGAAAAGCCGATTTTTTTGAAATGAGGATCAGCTTATTGGTTTCATGTTTTATTTCCCCAATTTCTTTGTCTTCTCCCAACTTGGTCGACGTCTATGTTTCCGACAAGTATAGGAGAAAGGGGGAGTATATGTAGAGTCACAGGTCTAATCAGATTCTCCAGATACATATTTAAGAGCATTCAGATTCCAGACTCTACAGTTGTTCAGACAAGACGATCATGGTTCCGAGTCTTCAATTTTCAGATGTGCACATGTTTGCCATCATTCTCAGTGGTCCCCATCATTCTTGTTGTTTCGGTCAGGGTTTTCATGTGAGCCATAAGGACTCTAGAGTAGAGGACAATTCCCTATGCCAAGTTGGCAAGGGTTTTCATGTGGTATCATAGGTACTCCAGAGTAGAGTACCATTCTCTGAGCTAGATGGGAGAGACCCAGTTCTCCGACGAGGAGACTTCTTCAGACTCCATTCTCCAGCGATCGTGGACTCCGACGAGGATTGCACTCCACGACTTTTCAATTCAGCCCTTTTCAGAGATGGAGCAGTTGTCCACATGTTGTGGCGGGCCAGAGTACTCCAACGAGGAGACTCATTTCATTTGTAATGACTCTGACAGGCGCAGTACATAGCATATGCTCTTCGAGGAGGAGATTCAGTTGACTCGCACTCCAGCCCGTTTGTCCTCCTCACCTGCACGGCATGAGAAATAACGTTCTCGACAACAACCGACAGTTGTGTGCATTGAGTTGATATTGTCTGCAGTGTCATGTAGCGTGAATTAAGTTTCTTTCTGTTTGTCCAAGCTGAGCATTGCATGCTCCAGCTTGAGGGGGAGTGTTGGGGTATTTGGTTGTGCGTCACATGAGTTGTAGAGGGGTAAATGGATCACTCCAGGATTAATTTACCCCATCCATGTGTTTACTCCCACATCTACTAGTGGTGGGATTTGGACACTCTGTGGAGGCTATATAAGGAGCCCCAGACCTCCTGTATCCATTGAGAAAGTTGAATGCAACATATGACCATTTGAGGCCTTCTCCCGTGGTTTCATCCCTCTCTTTATGGAGTAGGGTTCCACGTTAAAATCCCGTGTGTTCTTAAAGTTTTTCTCTTTTATTTCTGATACGCTTCTGTATTCCTATTTTCTAACAAAAATCGACCTAACTCACATTATCTTTGTGCTTCCCTGAGCCATGGTCCCTATATTCATACTCTACACTAGATCTAGCAACCACTGTCTGCTTCTTACTTTTCTATGACAAGAGTGAGCTGCCAACAAAAAATAACGAAACCAGAAGTAGACTTCTTGTCCGTAGGGCATCTTGCATAATCTGGGTCTGTACACGTTGTCACCTCAAGAGAAGTACCTCTGTTGAATATAAGACCAATACCTGGTGAAGACTTCAAATATCTCAGAATCATATAGATAGCATCCATATGAAACTTCTTGGGCTGCTCCATGAACTGGCTCACCTTGCTTACAGTTGGGAAAAACGAAAGTGTTTCTTATTCCTGGGAACCCTATTCTCTCTTATACAGAGGAGAGACCTATAGGTAAATTACATAAGACATGCAGAATATATAAATATATCTCTACATGTTGGGAAAAATGAAAGAGTTGTTTATTCCTTGGAACCCTTGGCTCCCTTATATAGAGGAGAAACCTATGGGTAATTTACATAATACATGTAGAAGGAAAGATAAATAGAGAAACAATACAGAATACATAAATATCTCTACACTCCCCCTCAAGATAGAGCATAGATGTCGATCATGCTCAGCTTGGATGAATACTTTTGGAAAGGTCCTCTGAGCAGGGCCTTGGTAAAAATATATGCGGTTTGATCTCCTGAGCTGACATGAGAGGTAGAGGGAAAACCTTTCAGGATCATGTCCTGTATATAGTAGCAATCCACCTCAATATGATTAGTTCTTTGGTGAAATGCAATATTGTTGGCAATGAATAATGCAACCTGGTTATCACACTGTAACTGCATAGGAAGAGGAACATCTATATGTAAACACAAGATTGCTTCTTACTCTTCCAAGATACAAGAGAACTGCCAACAAATACAACAAAACCTGTAGCGGACTTTCTGTCATTTGGAAATGCCGCATAGTCTGGATCTACACATGTTGAAATGGTAAGATCTACCCCTTTTTTGAATAACAATCCTGCACCTGGAGATGACTTTAGATATCTCAGTATCTTATGAACAACATCCATATGTACCTGTCGGGTTTGCTCCATGAACTGACTCACGCGACTAACTGTAAAGGAGAGATCATGCCTAGTGATAGTGACATAGAGAAGCTTTTCCACCAATTCTGTATATCTTCTCTTGTCTACTTCATTTGTATCCTCATCATAAAGTCTCATACTGGGATTCATAGGAGTAGTGGTAGGTCGACACTCAATCATTCCTGTCTCAACAAGCATATCTGTGACGTACTTCCTCTGGGTCATCACAAGACCCTGTTGATTCATGGCAAACTCTAATCCCAAGAAGTACCTTAGAGTTCCAAGATCCTTGGTGACAAATTTGTGTCCCAGAAACTCCTTTGCTCTTTTTATCCCATGCACATCATCTCATGTGAAAAGTATGTCATCAACATAGACCATAATAATGGCAGTACCTGTAGATGTTCTCTGAACAAACAATGAATGGTCTGCATTTGACCTTATAAATCCCTGCTTCTCAAATAAATATGAGAGCTTATGAAACCATGCCCTCAGTCTCTGCTTCAGGCCATAAATTGCCTTGTGAAGTCTACAAACCTGTTAGCACTCCCCCTCAGCAGCAAACCCCAGAGGCTATTGCACGTAGACTTCTTCCTTAAGATTACCATACAAAAAGACATTCTTCAACATCAAGCTGAAATAAAGGCCAACCACGTACCACAACAACTGATAGAAGAATCCATAGAGTAGAATGGCGAGCGAGGGGTGAAAAATTGTCCATATAATCCACGTCATACGTCTGAGTAAAGCCCCGTGCAACCAATCTAGCCTTGTAACGATCAATGGTACCATCCGCATTGTGTTTTACTGTAAATACCCATTTGTAACTGACAACTGATACCCAGTGGGAGCAGGGACCAGGCTCCAAGTACCACGGGACTGCATGGCAACCATCTCCTCTTCCATAGCTAGACGCCAGTGATTGTCTTTCAATGCCTGCTGATAATTCCGCAGTATAGCCACGACAGATAGAATAGCATCAAACTTCTTGAAATCCCATGTTAATCGATCAAATGAAACATGGGAAGCTAGTGGATATATGGCACATGTACGCTTCTGTTTCCTAATAGCAATTGGAACATCCAGGTTAACATGTAACTCCTCAGATGGAGTAACATTTTCCTGCATAGATGCCTGCTCAGACACACCCCCAGAACTATCATTAGACATCTTGTAATCAGTACATATCTGAGACATGTTGGATGACAGGTATTGACCATGAGCAGAAGATGGTCGACGAGTATAGAAATGACGAAATGGTGGAACAACATGCACCAGCAGAGGTAGAGAGGGTGACATAGGTGGAGGAGGAGGTGGTGGTGGCGGAGGTATAAGCTTGGCTGGTGGTGGGCTCATAGGAAGAGGTGGCATGTAGACCTCATCATCTGAAGCTGACGATGTTAACCTATCACCTGTATGAGGAAAATACATAACCGACTCAAAAAATGTAATATCGGTACTCACATACTATTTCCTACTCAATGTACCATAGCAACGATATCGCTTATGTGTCCTAGAATACCCAATAAATACCATGGAAGGTCGTATCGATATCGTTTCGGTCCGCCCAAAAAAGGATATATATCGGGATATATCGACGATATATCGACGATATCGGTGGAAATGTCGAAAATTGTTTAAAAAAGCAAATTTTTTTGTCATTTTTCAGAAATTAACGTCATTCAAGATATCAAACCAACAAATAACCTACAAATAAACACTTACATCACACATATCCGTCATTTATAGACCATATATTGCACATATCGGTATCACACATATCGGTCATATCGAACATATCGATATTAATATTGATTCTTGACTTATAAATATTGGAAATGGATTTCATTCAAGTTCTTATAACATGAAATACTACAAATATACACCTAGAAAATACATATAGATAATTTATGAGGACTGTGATCCTTATAGCGCACATATCGCTCATATCGAACATATTGCTGATATTGTTAGTTGTTGACATACTATATATATTGAAAAAGGAGTTCATCCAAGTACTTTGATCACTAAATAATTTATAAATGTACTCTTACTCTTTTAGATAACACATATCGATCATCTATGAACCTTATATCGCATATATCGATACGACGGTACTATTAGTTGTTGACCTATATATATTGAAAATGGAGTTTATCCAAGTTCTTAGATCACTAAATAACTTACAAATATACTCTTAGATCACACATATCGATCATCTATAAAGCTTATATTGCATATATCGATCATTTCGAACATATCGATATTAATGTTGATTCTTGACTTATAGATTTTTTTGAAGAATTGACTTATAGATATTGGAAATGGATTTCATTGAAGTTTTACAACATGAAATAACTTGTATATATACACCAAGTTGAAGAACCATTGTATGCACCCTCCTGTCGCACCATACCCTACCGGTACGGGGGTCTCGCTGCGCCCCCGACCCGGAACAAAGATATATAAGGAGAGAGCTTGTCTGAACCTGGAGACAACTGGTGGAGAAAAGCAACCGAACCGAATACAGGAGGAATGGTTGAGAACAATCCCTTCTCTGGAAATGCAAGAGAGAAAGGAATTTTCTCACCTAGAATAGAGGGGGGCATGTGGTTCACAAGATACCATGCAGTAAGAACATCGCCCTAGAACGAATGTGGGACACGACTCTGAATTAGAAGGGTACGTGTGACATCGAGTAAGTGGCAATGCTTTCTCTCTGCAACACCATTATGTTGAGAAGTGCAGTCACATGATGTTTAATGAATAATACCACGAGATGAAAAGAATTTTGAGAGAGCATGTGTACAGAACTCCAAAGCATTATCAGTTCTCATAAATTTTACAGACAAAGAGAAAATATTCTGCACTTCAATAATAAAAGTTTTGACAACATCCCCTGCTTCAGATTTATTCTTCAAAAGGAATACCCATGACAAGCGAGGGAAATCATCAATTGCAACAAGATAAAACAAGTGTCCCTGGTGATCGGTACACGACTTGGACCCCAAATATCAATATGAAACAACTCAAAAGGGAGCGACTGCTCTGACTCTGACGACTAGGAAAAACAGATCGGTGATGCTTTCCCAATTGACAAACCTCACACTGGAAGGAAGAGCGGGGAGAGATTTGAGGCAAGATATGGCACATCTTCTGGAGTAGAAGATAACCAAAGCACATGTGCCACGTGAAAGGAGAGACTAATCAAGGAGACTGAGAGAATAGGCTAGCATATGGTGTTTGGACCAGTCAATAGAAGCCACCCTGCTCACAGCCACAACCAATCACCCTGCCCGTGAGTATGTCCTGAAAAACAAGTGACGATGGATAAAAAATAGCACGACAATGTAAATCCTTCGTAATATGACTAATAGATAACAAATTCATAGAAAAGTCAGATCATGCAACATTCTGCAAATGCATTGACGATGTCAAGCTGATCTCCCCCTGTCCGGAGCTCAGATACCATATTAGAAAAAATGAAAGAATTGTTTATTTCTGAAAACCCAAGGCTCTCTTATATAGAGGAGAGACCTATGAGTAAATTACATAAGACATGCAGAAGAAAAGATAAATAGAGAAACAATACATAATATATAAATATATCTCTACACTTACAGCAAAGAATATGTATGGCCTGGTGATAGTGGCATAGAGAAGCTTGCTAACAAGCTCCCTGTATCTCCTCTTATCTACTTCCTAAGTGTCTTTATCATATAATCTTATGCTCAGATCCATAGAGGTAGTAGCAAGCTTGTACCCTGGCATCCCTGTCTCAATTAGAAGGTCTGTCACAAACTTCCTTTGGGTCATCACAAGACCCCGTTGGTTCCTGGCAAACTCTAATCCAAGTAGTGAAGACTACCAAGATCCTTGATTACAAACTGCTGACCTAGGAACTCCTTGGCAGCCTGAATACCCTGCTCATCATCATCCGTAACAATAATATCATCAACATAAACCAGAATAACAACGACACTTCTCTGTGCCCTTTGGACAAACAACGAATGTTTTACAGTGGATCGCGCAAACCCTTGGTTCTCAATCAATTCTGACAGTTTTTGGTACCAAGCTCTCGGACTCTGCTTCAGGCTATAAATCGCCTTATGTAGCCGACAAACATTCTAAGACTCCCCCTCAGTAGCAAATCCTGGTGGTTGCGCATATATACCTCTTCCGGTAGATCTCCATATAGAAATGCATTCTTCACATCAAGTTGGCAAAGAGGCTAATCTTTAGACACAACAACTGACAGAATGTCGAATGTCTGGCCACCGGTGAAAAAGTATCTTAATAGTCTACCCCATAAGTTTGGGTGAACCTCCTTTCGATCAACCTTGCCTTGTAGTAATCCACACTGCCATCTACCCGATGCTTCACTGTAAAGATCCATTTGCACCCTACAACCGATGTACCTGGAGGAGCAGAAACAACACTCAAGGTACCACGAGACTGTAAAACGCCCATCTCCTCCACCATGGCAAGGCGCCAACTACTATCCTGCATGGCTTTATGGTAAGTGCGTGGCATAGCAACAACCGATAGTCCCATGACAAACGTCATGTACTCCTCTGACAGATGATCCAAGGAAACATGAGCAGCTAGAGGATAAGTGGCACATTTACAACGTTGCTTCTTCAAAGCAATAGTAACATCAAGATCATTGTCTTCTGTTATCACCTCCTCCGGTCCAATATCCTGAAGTACAAGCATATCACTAGTGCCATTAGTAGAAACAATGCGTTCATTACATACCTGAGGCGTGTTGGATGATGGGAAATGCGCATGAGCAGAGGGTGAGTGGAGGACCTGCGAATGTAGAAATGTGGCAAGAACTGTGCCAGGGTAGACGGAGGGGGAGGTGGTGGAGCTGACTGAGACTCAACTAGAGGTGGTGGTGGAGATAACGGAGGTGGGGGAACAAAAATAACCTCTCCAAAGTTGGAGTTAGACAACCTATCACCTGTAGGAGAAAAATACATAATAGACTCAAAAAATGTGACATCAGCACCCACATAATATTTTCTCCCTACAAGATCATAACATCTATATTCCTTTCTGAGTACGGGAATAGCCAGCAAGCACACATTTGACATCTCTTGGAGAGAGCTTGTCACGACCAAGAGTAAAATTGTGGACAAAGGCCACAGATCCAAAAACCTTGGGAGTAAGGGAGAATATGTCCTTCTCGTGAAACACAATCAATAAAGGAGACTTTTTGCCAAGAACCGTGGAGGGCATACGATTCACAAGGTAGCATGCAGTCAGAACCGTATCACCCCATAAAGAATGAGCTCGACTCTGAATCAATAGAGTCCTCGTGACATCAAGAATATGACGATGTTTGCGTTCAGCAACACCATTCTGCTGCAACGTGTAAGTGCAAGATGTCTGATGAACAATACCAAGAGATCTCAGAAATTCAGATAATTATAAAGTAGAAAATTCTAAGGCATTGTTGTTGGAGAAAATAAGAGCACTTGTTATTTCTGAGAACCCTAGGCTCTCTTATATAGTAGAGAGGCCTATGGGTAAATTACATAAAGCAGAAAACAGAACGCGATAATAAGAAACAGATACATATGGAATATGAAAATACTAATATCTTCACACTCCCCCTCAAGCTGGAGCATAGATGTCAATCATGCTCAACTTGGATGAACACTTCTGAAATGATCCTCTGGGCAGTGGCTTGGTGAAGATGTCCGCGGTTTGCTCTCCAGAGCTGACATGGGAAGTAGAAATCAGGCCCTTCTATATCATGTCTCTGGTGTAATGGCAATCTACCTCAATATGTTTTGTTCACTCATGGAACACAGGATTGTTTGCAATGAATAGAGCAGCCTGGTTATCACAGTGTAGCTCCATAGGAAGAGTAACCTCTACATGTAGATCGCATAGCACTGCTCGAACCCACATCATTTTTGTACTTGCTTGGGCCATAGCCCTGTATTCGGATCCGGCACTTGATCTTGCTACAATAGTTTGTTTCTTACTTTTCCAAGAAACGAGAGAAGTGCCAACAAATATTGCAAATCCCGAAGTTGATTTCCTATCCTTAGGACAACCTGCATAATCCGCGTCAGCATATGCGGATACAGAGAGTGTGTCTCCATTCTTGAATAGCAATCCTGAGCCTGGAGATGATTTTAAATATCTCAATATCATGTGTATTGCATCCATATGTACCTGTCGAGGTTGCTCCATGAATTGACTCACTCGACTCACAGCAAATGCAATATCCGGCCTGGTAATTGTAACATAAATGAGTTTTCCAACCATCTCTCTGTATCTCCTCTTATCAACTTCATCTGTATCATCATCGTATAACTTCATGCTAGGATCCATAGGAGTTGTGGAAGGCCAACATCCCATCATGCCTGTCTCTGCAAGCATATCTGTAACATACTTCCCTTGGGTCATCACTAGACCCTGTGCATTCCTAGCAAATTCCAACCCCAAGAAATACCTTAGGGTGCCCAGATCCTTAGTGACAAATTTACTGCCCAGAAAATCTTTCGTCATCTTGATCCCCTGCGCATCATCTCCTGTAACAACAATATCATCAACATACACCATGATAGCCACAGTACCTCTAGACGTCTACTGCACAAACAGTGAATGATCTGCATTTGACCGCTTGAATCCCTGTCGTTCAATCAGGTCTGAAAGCTTTTGAAACCACGCTCTTGGACTATGTTTAAGGCCATATATTGCCTTATGGAGTCTACAAACTTGCTGACACTCCCACTCGGCAGCAAACCCTGGAGACTGTTGCATATATACCTCCTCTTGTAGATCTCCATACAAAAATGCATTTCTCACATCTAGCTGGAATAGCGGCCAATCACGTGCTAAAGCAACTGAAAGAAGGACACGTAAAGTAGAATGTCGAGCAACTGGAGAAAACGTGTCCAAGTAATCAACTCCATAGGTCTAAGTAAAACCACGTGCCACGAGCCTTGCCTTGTACCGATCAAGGCTGCCATTTGCGTGATATTTAACAGTAAAGACCCATTTGCAACTAATAATAGACGCTCCTGAAGGAGGAGGAACAAGTGTCCAAGTGCCACGGGACTGCAATGCGGCCATTTCTTCTTCCATAGCAAGACGCCATCTGCTATCTTGTAGTGCCTCCTGAAAATTGCGTGGAATTTCTACTGCAGATAGAGCTGTTGCAAATCTCTGGAAATCTCCTGTAAGACGATGAAAGGAGACCTGGGAAGCAAGGGGGTAGGAAGCACAAGTACGCCTCTGCTTTCTAATAGCTATAGGCACGTCCAAATCTCCATCATCCGCCTCCTGCTGTGTTCCCTGTAGCAAGAGATCCTCAGACTCAACGTTAGAAATCAAGTTATCAGAATCAACCTGAGGGCTGTTGGATGACTGGCCATGACCTTGAGCAGATGAGGACCGTCGAGTATAATGCTTTGGTAACGTGGGAACAATGGTCACTGGAGGTGGAAAAGGTGCAGAGGAAGGTATGACAGGGGATGGTGGTGGAGATGGCACCGACGGTAACTGACTCATGGGAGGTGGTGGCATGAATACCTCAGTATCATAAGGCAAAGTAGTCAGTCTGTCACCTGTAGGAGAGAAAAACATCACAGATTCAAAGAAAGTGACATCCGCGCTAACAAAATATTTTCGATGCAGCGGATCGAAGCAACGATACCCCTTCTGTGTCCTGGAGTATCCTACAAACACACATTTCGTAGCCCGGGGAGAGAGCTTATCAATACCTGGTCCCAACTGATGGACAAAACCAACACAACCAAAAACACGGGGTGGAAGTGAGAACAACTCCTCAGGAAAGGCTAGAGAGAGAGGAGATTTCTCACCCAAGACAGACGAGGGCATGCGATTTACCAAGTAGCAAGCTGTGAGAACATCATCACCCCAGAACGAGCGTGGAGCACGACTCTGAATAAGTAGGGTTCTAGTGATATCCAATAGATGTCGATGTTTCCGCTCTGCAACACCATTTTGTTGTGACGTGTAAGCACATGAAGTTTGATGAATTATGCCACGAGAGGAAAAGAACAAGGACAGAGTTCTAGTACAAAACTCCAATGCATTGTCAGAACACACAATTTTCACGGAAGAAGAGAAAACATTTCTAACTTCATTGATAAACATTTGAATCACATCTCCTGCTTCAGATTTATTCTTCAATAAAAACACCCAAAACAAGCGAGAAAAATCATCTACGGCAACCAGATAGAATCTGTGTCCCTGGTGGTCAGGAACACGACTTGGACCCCAAATATCAATATGGACTAACTCGAACAAGGAGCCACTGCTCCGACTCTGACGACTCGGGAAAGTAGACCGATGATGCTTTCCCAACTGACACACTTCACATTGGAAGGATGACTTCGGAGAAATCTGGGGCAAAATACGACGCATCTTCTGAAGAGGGAGGTGACCAAACTGGAGATGCCAGATATATGGAGAGTCTGATCCTGTAGAATGGAGAGATGCACCAACGTAAGGAGTATGGATTAGACGATAGAGACCATTCTGCTTACAGCCATAGCCAATCACGTTGCCCGAGGGTATGTCCTGAAAAACAAGAGATGGTGAGTCAAAAATAGCTCGACAATTTAAATCCTTTGTAATCTGGCTAATGGACAACCAATTCATAGAGAAATCAGGAGCATATAACACATTCTGCAATCTCAATGAAGGTGTTAAATTAATCTCCCCCTGTCCTGTGATTGGGGAATGTGTCCCATTGGCTATCACTACCGTTCGTCCTGAAGAAACTGGTCTATATGACGTGAACTGTTCTTTCTCCCCACAGAGATGATGTGTCGCTCCAGAGTCCATAATCCAGTTCGTAATCATGGATCCATCACAAGATGTAAGAGCATGAGGGCTACCAGACGTACTAGTCGTGGCAGGTGAACTGGCAGATGCAGAGACGGAAACTTCTGACTGAGCTTCAAGAGTTGTATCAGGGGACATAATATTCCTCAGTCTGGCAACAAGATCATCAAATCGCTGGTCCAATGAGGAAGGTGCAGGAGACTCAACTTGTTCTTCTACCCGAGCTGACGCAGGAAAGCCATGCTTTGAGTAGCATGTGTCTTCGGAGTGGCCAGGTCGACGACAATAACTGCATGGTTGAAGAATCCGGCCCCCACGACCCTGTGGGCCCCGACCACGAAAGGTAGAGGAGCCACCTCTGCCCCTGGAGGCTGCCATCACTGAAGGTGTCTGGCTGGCAGTCAAGCTAGGAACCGTGATTCGACTCAGTCGGCGAAAAGCTTCCTCCATTGGAGGAATACTAGCGTCAGCTAGAATCTGAGACCAGGCAGCATCATACTCTGGATCAAGGGCAGCCAGGAATACACCTAACATGGTAGCGTTCCTGTACATCTTCTGCTATTCTGGAGTGGCTGTCAATGGCATGAAGCTATGGAGCTTCTCAAACATCCCTCGTAGGGAGGTGTACAGTGAGTGAAGAGGGCGCCCATTCTGCTTGACTGTAAAAATATCATGTTGCAACTGAAGTATCTTGGTCTCGTTCCGCTATTGTGAATATGTCGCCGCTAGAATATCCCACATAGCCTTAGCCGTGGGCTGATGTAGTACATCGTTGGCGATTTCTATCGTCAACGTCCCAGATAGCCAAACTTTGGCATACACATCATCTGCCTCCCACGAGGCATGCACCCCATTCTTCTCCACCGGCTCATCTTCGGTAAGAATATGTTTCTTACCATTCGACTTCATCAGGCTCATGAACTGCATGGCCCAGAGCTCATAATTTATCCCGTCCATTTTCACAATAGGCGTTGGACCTCTGAATGCGCCAGTGGCGGGTACATCAACCTTGTTCTTAGACATCTTGCCGAAAGAAGACTGCTACGGGTGCGAGAAATCAAAGTTTGTGTGTCTACACAAACATATATGGGTTTCGGTGCACGTGTAGACTCATGACGGCCAACCCATCAACCAACTGAGGAAGCCGAGGCAGTACTCAAGCGCGGGACAGCACGCGATGCGCGGTGCACGCTAGGGCAAGCTTGTGGGCGCAGAGCAAGCGCGCGGTGCGCGCGAGGGCAGGCGTGCTGTGCGCGGGCGCGCTGTGCACGAGGGCGTGCGCACGGTGCGCGCGAGAGAAGGCGCGCTGTGCGCAGAAGGCTTGTGCAGCGGCGCAAGGCAGCGGCGCTGGAGATGCACCGGAGAGGAGGTGCGGCGCCGGAGGGGGTTGGAGGTGGGGTTAGGGTTTCTTGGAAATCGAGAGCTCCGGTCTAGGACCGCCGCTCTGATACCATGTTGGAGAAAATAAGAGCACTTGTTATTTCTGAGAACCCTAGGCTCTCTTATATATTAGAGAGGCCTATGGGTAAATTACATAAAGCAGAAAGTGATAATAAGAAAGAGATACATATGGAATATGAAAATACAAATATCTTCACAATAGTCAGTGTGAATAAACTTCACATTAGCACAAAACATGTTCTTAATTTCAATAAGAAACGATCGAATGACAGGACCATCTTTTGACTTATTCTTTAACAAGAAGACCCAAGATAATCTATAGAAATCATCCACAACAACCATATAGAACCTATGTCCTTGATGATCGGGAACACGACTAGGACCCCAAATATCAAAATGAAACAACTCAAACAACCGACTACTGTGACGACTCGAAAAAGAAGACCGGTGATGCTTCCCAAACTGGCATGCCTCATACTCAAGGTGGTTCGAGTAGGTATCTAAGGGAGAACATGTCACGGCTTCTGCAGAGGAAGGTGTCCAAAGCGAAGATGCCACATATAAGGAGAAACATATCTAGACGAAATGATAGCAGCAACAACACATGGAGACTGGACCAGTAAGTAAAGTCATGTCTGCTCACGACCACATCCAATCACCCTGCCCGTGAGCATGTCCTGAAAAATAAGAGAAGACGAATCAAATATGGCACAACAATGTAAATCTTTTGTAAATTGTCTAATAGACAAAAGATTCATCTGAAATACATGAGCATGTAAAACATTCTGCAGATGCATCGAGGGAGCTAGGACAATCTCCCCTTGACAAACGTAGGTAAATAAACCCCATTAGCAATCACCACTGATCTACCAGGAGAGATGGACCTGTAAGAACTAAACTGAGCACGATCGCCACTCATATGATGCGATGCGCGAAGTCCATGATCCAATCAATCACATCTGAACTGCTACAACTGGTAAGTGCATAAGTAATACCTAACGAACTCATAGAAGCTCTGGCAGCATCTGCGACATCTGAAGATCCTGCAGCTGGAGTGGTCGGTGTAGTCATCATCTCTCTCAATCTAATAACAGTATCATCAAACCACGCATCATGAGACGGGGCTGGAGAAGGCTCTGTCTGCTCAGCTACACGAGCAGACACAGGGTACCCATGCTTCAGATATCATGTCTCCTCCGAATGACATGGACGGTGGCAGTGTGAGCATGGACCACACTGACGTCCTCTTCCTCGACCACAAGGTCCTCACATGTGAAACTGTGAAGTACCCCCTCTGCCACAAGAAGCAACCATAGCAGAGGGAGTCTGGGCAATGGTTGTAGATGATGTAGTAATCATGCTCAACCTATTGTAGACCTCCTCCATTGGAGGTATCATCTCACCAGTAAGAAGTTGAGTACCTGCTGCATCGTACTCAAAGTCAAGTGATGACAGAAAGACACCTGCCATTGTGACATTTCGGTATGCATGTTGCTGCTCTGTGCTGGTAGTAATGGGCATAAAGTTGTGCAAACGCTCAAACATGCCTCGAAGATGCGAGAAATGAGCATGAAGAGGTCGATCATTCTGCTTGGTCGAGTAGATGTCATACTGTAGCTGTACAATCCTGCTCTCAATTTTTGGCTTGCCCATATGCGGCAACCAAGATGTCCGACACGGCCTTAGCTGTGGGTTGATTGACTATGTAATTGGCAATCTCCATGGTGAGCGTCCCAGAGAGACAAATCCTTGCATAAACATCATCTTGCTTCCAGGAAGCATTTGCCCCAGTCTTGTCCGTTGGCTCGGACTCCGTCAGGATGTGCTCCTTGTTATGCCACTGCATGAGGGTGCGAAACTACATGGACCACAACTCGTAGTTGGTCCCATCCATCTTGACGATGGGAGTCAGGCCCTTGAAGGCATCAAACGATGAAAAAACGGCACTCTTGTTGTCTGACATGATAAAGCCGGGCAAATCAAATCTAGAGTAAGACAAGGTAGTATACCATTTTGACTGAGTCTACAAAATCATATGGAGAAGTGTTTGTATGTGTAGACTCATACAACCATCCTCTTCAATTGTATATGAAGTCTAGGTCTGAAAAACGTGATTTATATGCCCAAAATCACGATCCCCAATCGAAATCAGACTGTATGTTGAGATGGAGCGGTAGAACGTATCTCGAGGTAGAAGCGGCGCACGGCCGCAAGTGCTTAGGCGGTGGCCGATTGCGGCCTAACAACGTGCGACCGGTTGCAGCGATCGTTCGATAAGTGGCCACATGCTAGAGAGAGCCGCAGGCGGGCTGGAGGGAGCAGCAGGCGGCCTTGGACCATTAGCAGGTGGCCGGACAATTGGCAGCGGCGAGCCGGATATGGGAGCCCTGTAGGGTTAGGGTTTTGGTGGGATATGGGAGCCCTGTACTACCATTTTTCGATGCCATTTTGGAGAAAATAACAACAACAACAACAAAGCCTTTTCCCACAATTAAGTAGGGTCGGCTACATGGATTCTTCGCCTCCATTCAGATCTATCTTGGGTCAATCTCGGACTTATATCCAAAAAACTAAGATCCCTTCGTATAGTCTCTTTCCAACACTTCTTAGGCCGTCCTCGCCCTCTCTTAGCCGGCTCAACATCCCAACACTCGCATCTCCTAACCGGTGCATCAGTTGACCTTCTTTGCAAATGACCAAACCATCTTAAGCGGTTTTCTCGCATCTTATCCTCGATCAGAGCTACACCAACTTTCTTTCTGATTGCATCATTCCGAATCCGATCTTTACGTGTATGTCCACACATCAATCTTAGCATTTTCATTTCAGCTACAGCCATTCTCTGCACATGTCTATGGTTCACAGGAAAACATTCAGAACCATAAAGCAAAGAAGGTCTCACGGCTGCTTTGTATTTTGGAGAAAATAAAATCACATATTATTCACGAGACCTTATGGCTCTCTTATATAGGAGAAAAGCCTTAGGTTAATTAAATGAGAGGTACATAAAGAAAATGAAATAAGCAATAACTATAAAGAGTTATAACTATCTCAACAATGTTCGATTACATTTTCTGAATAGTAACTTCTCCCCCCCAAAAATAACCTCATTTCTCGTGCACCAGATAACCCAAATCAATGCAAAAGGGTACGTTGAGTCCACGCGACCGTAACCACAAATCGCTTTGATATCCCTCTAGAAGCTCACGTTATCCCTCCCATCAATCCAAGATATGTTCGCTATGCTCCACACTTGAGCCGAGAATGGGCAAGAAAAGAACAGATGGTCCACCTCCTCCCTATTGAAGACCGTAATAAATCTTCTAAGCTCAACCAGCTACCCAACAAGTCTACAAGCCGTCGATCCCTCCTGTCTGCATTGACCCCAAAAAACCTCCAATTCTTCCCGACATTCGTCCTCCAATTCTAAACTCAACCAGCTACCCAACAATTCTGGAGCTCAAATCTAACCCCATCCCAATGCGTCACCATTCCTCCTGCGGCCCCGACTGACAAAATTGCTTTGAATTCCCCTAATTTGCTTCCCACTGTCCTTTCACAACTCATTCATTCCCGTGATATTTTCGTTTCTTGCAACATGGCGATGTCCGCCCTATGATCTCTCAATTGCATACCCACGCCCCTCCTTTTCTCCACATGCCCCAACCCCCTTACGTTCCAAGTAATAAGATTCATTGCTTCACCATCAAATCCCCCTTCGACGGCCTCAGCCCCAGACATTCCAAAACATCCTTCTCCAAGCCCGCAAAGCACTCCCTACCTCCCCCTTATTCCGCCTAACACCCTTCCTTAACTCTGGCCCCTCCGGACTCCCCTCGTCCAACCCCTGACAACACCCCTCGAACGCTACCATCCGGCCTCCTTCGCACCGCCTTCCGCTGCATCCAACCCTCCCAACCCCACCAACCTCCTGTAAATCACCGCACGACACCTCATCTCCTTTAAGGATGCCTTCGATATTGCCGCTCGAATCGGCCAGAAGCCATCCCCCTCCCCCATGCTGCCTGAAACAAAACCATCGACCGACCGACGATTCCCCTTTCCCGTAGAAACTCCCACTTCCAGACCATCCGAGCATCCCACCACTTGCACCCCAACCGCAGCAGGAGAAGAACCCGTCGAACCTGAAGCCTCCTAGAGGCCGTCCTTGCACCCCGCCTCCCACGCCGGACCGCTCCTCAGACCAGTCCTCCCATCGTCATCACGCTCCCTCCAGCTATTTTCGCCTGAGAGTAAAATCGGATCACAAATCACTGAGACCTACAAAAGCATCCCTGCGTCCAATCGTTTGCAAAACATGGGCTCGATCAGGCTACCACCGCCCTCGCCAACCAGTTCGGGCACCAAGTTGAAGTGCCAAAATACGATTTCAATACCCCCTTCCGCCTCAGGATCCGCCAACCAAGACCTGCTACTGATAACTGCGGACCTACCATACCTGGTCTAATTGAAACATTCGACCAGTGATGGCAACCCAGCTAAGACGTCCGCAAAAGTTCTTCGGATCCCAATGTCGTTCTGCTCGATCCTCACGCCTTGGCTTGGACTGCAAGGCATGTCATCCTCCAAAAAGGGAACTCCTTTTGAACATTATCGAAAGGCGTCCCTTCACTTGCCGACGTTTTCGACGCCAATGACCCGTCCATCATCACAGACCGGCGACTGTTGACATCCTCATCTTGCTCCTCTTCGTGCACTTCCACATGGAAGATGCATCCCCTGAAAGGCACCTCTACATACGTCGGTAGCGGACACACGACCTCTGAACCCTTAATCGTCACCCATGGTCGCCTCCCTCATTGCAGGCCGTCAAAGATGACGCCCACCACCTTCAGATTTATTGCCAGCATCGCGCGGAACTACTCCAGCTTCCGCACATGAGAGGAAGCCCTCTGACAATGAATAATCTCTCCCTCTAATGGAAGTCGCACCACCCATCCCTCGGCAGAGGGGTATGCCAGTGAACCCATCCAGCATAACGACGTGAAACATCCAACAACTTCTCAACCTCCCCCGACGAGAGACACATGCATAGACCACATAGCCCTCGAGTTTGACCACATCGCCTCCGAAGTCGACCCCCACCACGCATCCAATGTCCTGCATCACATCAGCCATGCAACATCCCCCTCAGGCAGACCCCACCAACAGACAATCTCCACCCTTGCCGGTCGCCGTGGAACTGATTTTCCTAGTGACAATGGTTGATGTTGATGTTGCCACACCCAAAACATCAGATAGGATCACGACACTCCGTCGTTCGATGACCCGGCCACCACACAAGATGCACCTCCCGCCAAATTTCCCCACGCTAACGTCTCCCGCTCTCGCGCCAACTCCACGAAAGCGCTAACCACGTTGTTATGCCTCCCTCGACCTTCACCCAACCACTAGAGTTATTCCACCCATCCTCTACAAAGCTGTTATCAGTTAGACACAAGATTTAAGAGTTAAATTCAAGTTTTAACTGAGGAGCTTTATTTTTTTGTTCTTTTTTATTTTGATATTTATGCTTTGATTAGTAGTTATTATATGTGTAACCTAATTCTTATTGATAAGGTGATTATTATGGCTTTTGCTTCCATTTTAGCACATAGTTCCGACTCTAGGCAACACACTGCTTTACATATCAATGCGGTGATTATGAAGATAATTCTACTTCAAAACTTATATTTACAATTCAATTTTACAAATATGTGTGCATTTCTATTTTATTTATTGATTTAGGAGTATTAAAAATCATAGTTTTAGGAAAACGCCAACTTTAGATTGATTTCTAAGATTTCTGACGATTTCACCAAAATTCATCGAAACTTATATTTTCGAACTTTGTGAAACGAATCCAAAATTCAAAATTTAAGTCTTTTCTTTCTTGTGGCTTCTCTCTACTACATTAAGTAGGTCGACAACGCGTGCTTAAGAAAATTCCTTTAAAAAGTAAAGGAAAGTTTTACAAAGCAGCCGTGAGACCTGCTATGCTCTATGGATCTGAATGTTGGTCTATGAACCATAGACATGTGCAGAGAATGGTTGTAGTAGAAATGAAAATGCTAAGGTGGATGTGCAGAGTCACACAAGTAAAGATCGAATTCGAAATGATACAATCAGAAAGAAAGTTGGCGTTGCTCCGATCGAGGATAAGATGCAAGAAAACCGCTTAAGATGGTTTGGTCATTTGCAAAGAAGATCAGTTGATGCACCAGTTAGGAGATACGAGTGTTGGGATGTTGAGCCGGCTAAGAGAGGGCGGGGACGGCCCAAGAAGTGTTGGAAAGGAGACCATACGAATGGATCTTTGTTTTATGGATATAAGCCCGGGATTGATCCAAGATAGATCTGAATGGAGGAGAAGAATCCATGTAGCCGACCATACTTAATTGTGGGAAAAGGCTTTGTTGTTGTTGTTGTTGACAACGTGTGCTTAAATCCATGTTGAAAAGATCCGACTGTCTTGAGGAAAATTCCTAAATAGTGTTCTCAATTGAGAACACTATTTACGCATTTGTTTACAACTATTTTATACTAGTTGTTGGCTATCTAACGCAACCCTCTTCATTTACCAGAACCTGGGACCAGCCATGGATGAGTTAAACGTGGAACAACAAATCACGGCAAAATTAGAACGTTCATAAGTTCGATATTGTCCAATTAGTTTTTTCGTCAATCAAAGTCTATTCAAATTAAGGTCAAGTTAAATTGAGCCTATTGAAATTGTAATTCTATTTAAAATTGTTGGAGAAAATAAGAGCGTTGTTATTTCTGAGAACCCTAGGCTCTCTTATATAGTAGAGAGGCCTATGGGTAAATTACAAAAAGTAGAAAATAGAAAAGGAGAATAAGAAAGAGACACATATGAAATATGAAAATACAAATATCTTCACACTCCCCCTCAAGCTGGAGCATAGATATCGATCATGCTCAGCTTGGATGAACACTTCTGAAATGATCCTCTGGGCAGTGGCTTGGTGAAGATGTCCGCGATTTGCTCTCCAGAGCTGACATGGGAAGTAGAAATCAGGCCCTTCTGAATCATGTCTCTGGTGTAATGGCAATCTACCTCAATATATTTTGTTCTCTCATAAAAACGCAGGATTGTTTGCAATGAATAAGACAACTTGGTTATCACAGTGTAACTCCATGGGTAGAGGAACCTCTACATGTAGATCGCATAGCACTGCTCGGACCCACATCATTTCTGTACTTGCTTGGGCCATAGCCCTGTATTCGGACTCGGCACTTGATCTTGCTACAACAGTTTGTTTCTTGCTTTTCCAAGAAAGGAGAGAAGTGCCAACAAATATTGCAAATCCCGAAGTCGATTTCCTATCCTTAGGACAACCTGCATAATCCGCATCATCATATGCGGATATAGATAGTGCGTCTCCTTTCTTGAATAGTAATTGTTGGGAAAAATAGAAGAGTTGTTTATTCCATCAGCCCTAGGCTTACTTATATAGGAGAGTAGCCTATGGGTAAATTACATAAAGCATACGACAGAAAAGTAAAATAGCAGAGAAATACAAAGGAAACTAATATATGTTTACACTCCCCCTCAAGATGGAGCATAGATATCAATCATGCTCAGCTTGGACGCACACTTCTGGAATGGGCCTCGTAGTAATGCCTTGGTGAATATATCTTTTTTGAAACTCTTGGTGAATATATCTGCAGTTTGATTTTCTGAAGTAACATGAGATGTAGCAATGAATCCCTTCTGAATCATGTCACGCATGAAGTGACAGTCCACTTCAATGTGCTTGGTTCGCTCATGGAATGCTGGATTGTTTGCAATGAACAAGGCTGCCTGATTGTCACATTCTAAGGTCAAAGGAAGTGGTACGTCTATACATAGATCTGTAAGTACAGCCTTTACCCACATCATTTCTGTGCTAGCCTGAGCCATAGCCCTATATTCAGATTCAGCACTAGACCTGGCTACCACAATTTGTTTCTTGCTCCTCCATGAGATTAGAGAATCTCCAACGTAAACCGCAAACCCAGAGGTGGACTTCCTGTCCTTGAGACAACCTGCATAGTCTGCATCTGCACATGCTGAGATAGAGATCCCCTTGCCTTTCTTGAATAGCAAACCTGCACCTGGAGATGATTTGAGGTACCTGAGTATCATATGTATAGCATCCATATGAACCTGACGTGGTTGCTCCATGAACTGGCTCACACGACTCACTGCAAAGGATATATCGAGCCTAGTGATCGTGACATACAACAATTTGCCTACCAGTTCTCTGTATCTTCTCCTGTCCACCTCCTCTGTATCATCATCATATAGCTTCATGCTAGGGTCCATTGGTGTTGTAGCAAGTCGGCACCCAAGCATACCTGTTTCACTTAATAGGTTCGTAACATATTTTCTCTGCGACATTACTAGCCCATACGGATTTCTAGCAAACTCCAGCCCCAGAAAATATCTAAGGACTCCAAGGTCCTTAGTGACAAATTCGTACCCAGCTTTTCTTTTGCCTTCTTTATTCCTTGTTCATCATCTCATGTAATCAAGATGTCATCTACATAAACCATGATTGCAATAATACCTCTTGAAGTCTTCTGTACAAACAATGAATGATCACCATTAGAGCGTTTGTATCCCTGTTTTTCAAAGAGGTCTGAGAGCTTCTGAAACCATGCTCTGGGGCTCTGCTTAAGGCCATAGATAGCCTTATGAAGTCTGCACACCTTAGAACACTCCCCCTCAACAGCAAAACCGGGTGGTTGTTGCATGTAGACTTCCTCTTGTAAGTCACCATATAAGAACGCATTCTTCACATCCAACTGATATAGCGGCCACTCTCGAGTAACTGCAACTGTCAGCAAGATCCGTAGGGTAGAATGACGGGCTACTGGCGAGAACGTATCAAGATAATCCACCCCGTATGTCTGTGTAAAGCCACGAGCAACAAGGCGAGCCTTGTATCTGTCAATACTGCCATCTGCATTCTGCTTGACTGTAAATACCCACTTGCAGCTCACTGGGGACACATCTGCAGGTATAGGAACTAGACTCCAAGTTCCCCAAGATTGAAGTGCTGCCATTTCTTCCTCCATTGCTAGACGCCATCTACTATCCTTCAGAGCGTCTTGGTAATTCCGTGGAATATCTACAACTGACAAGGCAACCACAAAGTCCCCGAAATCCCCAGATAGTCATTCAAATGACACAGAAGCTGCTAAAGGACATGGGGCGCAACTCCTCTTCGATTTGCGTATAGCAATAGGAACATCTAAATCAGATGTGTCCTCATCTGTCCTCTGCAACATATCCTGCTCAGAAACATCATTAGATCCATCAAGAGTAATATCTTCAGCACATACCTTAGGCGAGCTAGGTAATGAGACATGACCATGAGCTGGAGTAAGCATGCGGGTATAATGAAATGGTAGTGTTGACACAGGGATAGTAATAGGAGGTGCGGATGATGGTAAAGAAGCTGGTGGTGGTGGTGGTGGTACTGGATGTGGTGGTGTCATATAGATGGCATCGGTAGTAACTGGAGGTAGCAGCTGATCACCTGAAGATGAAAAATACATTACGGATTCAAAAAATGTAACATCTGCACTAACAATATACCGCCTGTGCAATGGATCAAAGCACTTGTACCCCTTTTGAGTTCTGGAGTACCCAACAAACACACACTTGACAACCCTAGGAGAGAGCTTGTCAGTACCTGGAGACAACTGGTGGACAAAGGCAACCGAACCAAACACACGAGGAGTAAGGGAAAACAGATCCTTACCAGGAAAGATAAGGGAGAAAGGAATCTGTTCACCTAGAACAGAGGACGGCATACGATTTATTAGGTAGCATGCTGTGAGAACCGCGTCACCCCAGTAAGAATAAGGAGCATGACTCTGTATAAGAAGTGACCTGGTGACATCTAGTAAGTAGCGATGTTTCCTTTCAGCGATCCCATTTTGTTGAGAGGTATAAGCACAGGATGTCTGATGGATAATCCCTCGGGATGAGTAGTAATTGGCTAGGACATGAGTACACAATTCCAGGGCATTATCACTTCTCACAATTTTAACAGATGTGGAGAAAACATTACGAATCTCATTAAGAAAATGGATAATAATATTCCCTGCTTCAGATTTATTCTTCAACAAAAATACCCATGACATATGAGAGAAGTCATCCACAATAATTATATAAAATCTGTGTCCCTGATGATCATATGAAATAACTCATACTTGGAGATACTACTCCGACCCGGACGACTGGGAAAGGTTGATCGGTGATGCTTTCCCAACTGACAAGCCTCACATTGGATGGATGTGTGAGGCAGACCCTGGGGTAACACACGACGCAACTTCAGAAGCGGTAGATGTCCAAAGCGCAGATGCCACAACATAGGAGATACGGGTCCAGTAGGTAGGGATGAAGTTCCAGCAAAGGGAGTCTGATTGAGGCGATAGAGGCCTCCTTGCTCATAGCCACGACCAATCACGTTGCCCGTAAGGATGTCCTGAAAAACAAGAGAAGATGGATCAAAAATTGCCCGATATTGTAAATCCTTTGTAATCTGACTGATTGATAATAAATTCATTGAAAAATCAGGCGCATGTAACACATTCTTGAGCTGCATAGAAGATGTCAGTCTAATCTCCCCCTAACCAGCAATTGGGGAATGTGTACCATTGGCAATGACCACTGTTCGGCTTGGAAGGATCTAAGTGTATCCTGCAAGTAAACTCTGATCGCCACATAGATGATGTGTGGCTCCCGAGTCCATAATCCAAGGTAAAGTATCCGATCTACTACTGGTAAATGCAAGTATGCTACCTGATGCACTGGTAGACGCAGAGGCAGATGCAGCAGCATCAGATTGATTCTCAGTAGTGGGTGGTGGGCCAGATGGCGGAATAATGCCCCTTAGACGGGCAACTAGATCATCAAACCGCTGATCCAAAGAGGCAACAGATGGAGGCTCTATCTGCTTGGCGACTCGTGCAGATGCAGGAAATCCATGCTTAGAGTAGCATGTGTCTTCATTGTGTCCGACGCGATGGCAGTAGGTACATGTTGGCCGAGTACGGCCTCCTCTACCACGAGGTCCACGTCCACGGGTCTGATGACGAAATCCACGGCCCCTATTGGCGGCCATGGCTGAAGCATTCTAATTTGTGGCCGTAGAAGGGACGATGATGCGGCTCGGTCTGTGAAAGGCTTCCTCCATGGGAGGAATAGTAGAATCGGCCAAGATCTGAGATCGTGCCGCCTCATACTCGGGATCAAGTGCAGCAAGGAAAATGCCCACCATAGTCGCATTCCGGTAGGTCTTCTGTTGCTCTGGCGTGGATGTCAGGGGAATGAAGCTGTATAGCTTCTCGAACATCCCTCGTAGGGATGTGTAGAGTGAATGTAGAGGGCGACCATTCTGCTTTATAGTGAATATATCATGCTGGAGTTGCAGAATCTTTGTCTCATTCTTCGCTTGAGAGTATGTGGCCGCCAGAATATCCCACATGTCTTTGGCCGTGGGCTGATGTAGTATATCATTGGCAATCTCGATTGCCAAAGTTCCAGATAACCAGACTTTGGCGTATGCGTCATCGGCCTCCCATGAGGCATCGGCTCCAGTCTTCTCAACAGGCTCTTCTTCGGTAAGAATGTGCTTCTTACCAGTTGACTTCATCAGACTCATGAACTGCATCGCCCACAGTTCATAGTTCGTACCATCCATCTTTACGATAGGCGCTGGACTAAGAAAGGTGCTAATAGATGGTATATCCGCCTTGCTTTCTGATATACTGGAAACCGATGACTGGAGCGACGGACTGAAGATAAGATTCGTCTACACGGACATAGACGGGTTTAGTTGCATGTGTAGACCTCAAGCAACCAAATCCATTTAGTTGACGGTGTGCGCTCTAGATATGTAGGGCTGATTCAAGGGCACACGCACAAGGCTCTAAGGTGCCCGATGGAGGGCACATGTGCGCGTTGGAGCACGCAGGCGCGCTAGCGCGAGGACTCGCAAGCACGGGGGCGCGAGTGCGCGCAGGCGCAAGCGCGGGGGCATGCAGACGCGTGAGGACGAGGGCGCAGGTGCGCAGGCGCGTGAGGGCGAGGGCGCAGGCACGCGGCCGCACGCGCGGAGGTGCAGGGGGCGCGGGTATGTGCCGGCGGCGGAGAGAGAGAGGCACGCGGGTGGGGTAGGGATAGGGTTAGGGTTTCGAGAACTCCGGTCTAGGACCGTTGCTCTGATACCATATTGGGAAAAATAGAAGAGTTGTTTATTCCATCAACCCTAGGCTCTCTTATATAGGAGAGTAGCCTATGGGCAGATTACATAAAGCATACGGCAGAAAAGTAAAATAGCAGAGAAATACAAAGGAAACTAATATATGTTTACAGTAATCCTGAGCCTGGAGATGACATAAGGTATCTCAATATCATGTGTATTGCATCCATATGTACCTGTCGAGGTTGCTCCATGAATTGACTCACTCGACTCACTGCAAATGCAATATCCGGTCTGGTAAGTGTAATATAAATGAGTTTTCCAATCATCTCTATATCTCTTATCGACTTCATCTGTATCATCATCGTATAGCTTCATGTTAGAATCCATAGAAGTCGTGGAAGATCGACATCCAATCATGCCTGTCTCTACAAGCATATCTGTAACATACTTTTTTTGGGTCATCACAAGACCCTGTGCATTCCTAGCAAATTCCAACCCCAAGAAATACCTTAGGGTGCCCAGATCCTTGGTCACAAATTTACTGCCCAAAAAGTCTTTCGCCATCTTGATTCCCTGCTCATCATCTCCTGTAACAACAATATCATCAACATACACCATGATAGCAACAATACCACTAGACGTCTTCTGCACAAATAAGGAATGGTCTGCATTTGACCTCTTGAACTGTCGTTCAATCAGGTCTGAAAGCTTTAGAAACCACGCTCTTGGACTCTGTTTAAGGTCATATATTGCCTTATGGAGTCTACAAACTTGCTGACACTCCCCCTCAGCAGCAAACCCTGGAGGCTGCTGCATATAGACCTCCTCTTGTAGATCTCCATATAAAAATGCATTTTTCATGTCAAGTTGGAATAAAGGCCAATCACGTGCTACAACAACTGAAAGGACACGTAAAGTAGAATGGCGAGCAACTGGAGAAAACATGTCCAAGTGATCAACTCCATAGGTCTGAGTAAAACCACGTGCCACGAGCCTTGCCTTGTACCAATCAAGGCTTCCATCTGCATGGTATTTAACAGTAAACACCCACTTGCAGCTAACAATAGACGCTCCGGAAGGAGGAGGAACAAGTGTCTAAGTTCTACGGGACTGCAATGCGGCCATTTCTTCTTCCATAGCAAGACGCCATTTGCTATCTTGTAGTGCCTCCTGATAATTGCGTGGAATTTCTACTGCAGATAGAGCTGCTGCAAATCTCTGGAAATCGCATGTAAGACGATGAAAGGAGACCTGGGAAGCAAGTGGGTAGGAAGCACAAGTACGCCTCTGCTTTCTAATAGCGATAGGCACATCCAAATCTCTATGATCTTCATCCTGTTGTGTTCCCTGTATTTAGATCCTCAGACTCATCGTTAGAAATCAAGTTATCAGAACCAACCCGAGGATTGCTGGATGACGGGCCATGACCTTGAGCAGAGGAGGACCGACGAGTATAGTGCTTTGGTAACGGGGGAACAATGGTTACTGGAGGTGGTAAAGGAGGAGGTGAAGGTATGACAGGAGGTGGTGGTGGAGATGGCATAGAAGGTAATTGACTCATAGGAGGTGGTGGCATGAATACCTCAGTATTATAATGGGAAGTAGTCATTCTGTCACCTGTATGAGAGAAAAACATCACAGATTCAAAGAATGTGACATCTGCGCTAACAAAATATTTTCGACGCAGCGGATCGAAGCAACGATACCCCTTCTGTGTCCTGGAGTATCCTACAAACACACATTTGATAGCCCTAGGAGAGAGCTTATCAAGACCTGGCCCCAACAGATGGACAAAACCAACACAACCAAAGACACGGGGTGGAAGTGAGAACAACTCCTTCTCAGGAAAGGCTATAGAGAGAGAGGAGATTTCTCGCCCAGGAGACACGAGGGCATGCGATTTACTAAGTAGCAAGCTGTGAGAACCGCATCACCCCAGAACGAGCGTGGAGCATGACTCTGAATAAGTAGGGTTCTAGTGATATCCAATAGGTGTCGATGTTTCCGCTCTGCAACACCATTTTGTTGTGAAGTGTAAGCACATGAAGTTTGATGAATTATACCACGAGATGAAAAGAATAAGGACAGAGCTCTAGTACAAAACTCCAATGCATTGTCAGAACGCACAATTTTCACAGAAGAAGAGAAAACATTTTTAACTTCATTGATAAACATTTGAATCACATCTCCTGCTTCAGATTTATTCTTCAATAAAAACATCCAAGACAAGCGAGAAAAATCATCTACTGCAACCAGATAGAATCTGTCCCTGGTGATCAGGAACACGACTTGGACCCCAAATATCAATATGGACTAACTCGAACAAGGAGTCACTGCTCCGACTCTGATGAATCGGGAAAGTAGACCGATGATGCTTTCCCAACTGACACACTTCACATTAGAAGGATGACTTCGGAGAAATCTGGGGCAAAACACGACACATCTTCTGAACAGGGAGGTGACCAAATCGGAGATGCCAGATATATGGAGAGTCTGATCCTGGAGAATGGAGAGATGCCCACATAAGGAGTATGGATCAGACGATAAAGACCATTCTGCTCACAGCCATAGCCAATCACGTTGCCCGAGGGTATATCCTGAAAAACAAGAGATGATGAGTCAAAAATAGCTCGACAGTTTAAATCCTTTGCAATCTGGCTAATGGACAGTAAATTCATAGAGAAATCGGGAGCATATAGCACATTCTGCAATCTCAAGGAAGGTGTCAAGTTGGAATAAAGGCCAATCACGTGCTATAACAACTGAAAGAAGGACACGTAAAGTAGAATGGCGAGCAACTGGAGAAAAGATGTCCAAGTAATCAACTCCATAGGTCTGAGTAAAATCACGTGCCACGAGCCTTGCCTTGTACCAATCAAGGCTTCCATCTGCATGGTATTTAACAGTAAACACCCACCTGCAGCTAACAATAGACGCTCCGGAAGAAGGAGGAACAAGTGTCCAAGTTCCACGGGACTGCAACGCGGCCATTTCTTCTTCCATAGCAAGACGCCATTTGCTATCTTGTAGTGCCTCCTGATAATTGCGTGGAATTCTACTACAGATAGAGCTGCTGCAAATCTCTGGAAATCGCATGTATGATGATGAAAAGAGACCTGGGAAGCAAGTGGGTAGGAAGCACAAGTACGCCTCTGCTTTCTAATAGCGATAGGCACATCCAAATCTCCATGATCGTCATCCTGTTGTGTTCCATGTATCAATAGATCCCCAGACTCATCGTTAGAAATCAAGTTATCAGAACCAACCTAAGGGTTGCTGGACGACGGGCCATGACCTTGAGCAGAGCAGGACCGACGAGTATAGTGCTTTGGTAATGGGGGGACAATGGTTACTGGAGGTGGTAAAGGTGGAGGTGAAGGTATGACAGGAGGTGGTGGTGGAGATGGCATAGAAGGTAACTGACTCATAGGAGGTGCTGGCATGAATACCTTAGTATTATAATGGGAAGTAGTCATTCTGTCACCTGTATGAGAGAAAAACATCACAGATTCAAAGAATGTGACATCTGCGCTAATAAAATATTTTCGACGCAGCAGATCGAAGCAACAATACCCCTTCTGTGTCCTGGAGTATCCTACAAACACACATTTGATAGCCCTGGGAGAGAGCTTATCAAGACCTGGCCCCAACTGATGGGCAAAACCAACACAGCCAAAGACACGAGGTGGAAGTGAGAACAACTCCTTCTCAGGAAAGGCTATAGAGAGAGGAGATTTCTCACCCAAGAGAGACGAGGGCATGCGATTTACTAAGTAGCAAGCTGTGAGAACCGCATCACCCCAGAACGAGCGTGGAGCATGACACTGAATAAGTAGGGTTCTAGTGATATCCAAAAGGTGTCGATGTTCCGCTCTGCAACACCATTTTTTTGTGAAGTGTAAGCACATGAAGTTTGATGAATTATACCACGAGATGAAAAGAATAAGGACAGAGCTCTAGTACAAAACTCCAATGCATTGTCAGAACACACAATTTTCACAGAAGAAGAGAAAACATTTTTAACTTCATTGATAAAAATTTGAATCACATCTCCTGCTTCAGATTTATTCTTCAATAAAAACACCCAAGACAAGCGAGAAAAATCATCTACTGCAACCAGATAGAATCTGTGTCCCTGGTGATCAGGAACACGACTTGAACCTAAATATCAATATGGACTAACTCGAACATGGAGCCACTGCTCCGACTCTGACGAATCGGGAAAGTAGACCGATGATGCTTTCCCAACTGACACAAGGATGTCTTCGGAGAAATCTGGGGCAAAACACGACACATCTTCTGAAGAGGGAGGTGACCAAAACGGAGATGCCAGCTATATGGAGAGTCTGATCCTGGAGAATGGAGAGATGCACCGACATAAGGAGTATGGATCAGACGATAAAGACCATTTTGCTCACAGCCATAGCCAATCACGTTGCCCGAGGGTATGTCCTGGAAAACAAGAGATGATGAGTCAAAAATAGCTTGACAGTTTAAATCCTTTGTAATCTGGCTAATGGACAGTAAATTCATAGAGAAATCGAGAGCATATAACACATTTTGCAATCTCAAGGAAGGTGTCAAGTTAATCTCCCCCTGTCCTGTGATCGGGGAATGTGTCCCATTGGCTATCACCACAATTCGTCCTGAAGAGACTGGTCTATATGAAGTGAGTTGTTCTTTGTCCCCACAGAGATGATGTGTCGCTCCAGAATCCATAACCCAGTTTGTAATCATATGTCCATCACAAGAGGTGATAGCATAAGAACTACCTGAAGTACTGGCCGTGGCAGGTGAACTTGCAGAGGCAGAGACGGCCACATCTGACTGACCTTCAGGAGTTGTATCAGGAGGCATGATATTCCTCAGTCTGGCAACAAGATCATCGAATCGCTGGTCCAATGAGGAAGGTACAGGAGACTCAACTTGTTCTGCTACCCGAGCTGATGCAGGAAAGCCATGCTTTGAGTAGCATGAGTTCTCGGAGTGACCAGGTTGACGACAACAACTGCATGGTTGACGAATCCGACCCCCACGACCACGAAAGGTAGAGGAGTCACCTCTACCCCTGGAGGCTGCCATCGCTGAAGGTGTCTAACTGGCAGTCGAGCTAGGGACAGCAATTCGACTCAGTCGGCGAAAAGCTTCCTCCAATGGAGGAATAGTAGCGTCAGCAAGAATCTGAGACCGGACAGCATCGTACTCTGGATCAAGGGCAGCCAGGAATACACCTACCATGGTAGCATTCCTGTACATCTTCTGCTGCTCAGGAGTGGCCGTCAACGGCATGAAGCTATGGAACTTCTCAAACATTCCTCGTAGGGATGTGTACAGTGAGTGAAGGGGGCGTCCATTCTACTTGACTGTAAAAATATTATGTTGCAGCTGAAGTATCTTGGCCTCGTTCCGCGCCTGCGAATATGTCGCCGCTAGAATATCCCACATAGCCTTAGCCGTGGGCTAATGTAGTACGTCATTGGCGATTTCTATCGTCAACGTCCCAGAGAGCCAGACTTTGGCATATGCATCATCTGCCTCCCACGAGGCATTCAACCCAGTCTTCTCCACCGGCTCCTCTTCGGTAAGAATATGCTTCTTACCATTCGACTTCATCAGGCTCATGAACTGCATAGCCCGGAGCTCATAACTTGTCCTGTCCATTTTCACAATAGGCGTTGGACATCTGAATGCGCCAGTGGCGGGTACATCGACCTTGTTTTCATACATACTGCCGGAAGAAGACTGCTACGGGTGCAGGAAACCACAGTTTATATGTCTACACAGAAATATATGAGTTTGGGTGCACGTGTAGACTCATGCACACCAACTCATCGGCCAACTAACGAAGTTGATAAGCACGGAGCGTGAGAGGCGTTTTAACTCAGTTGCACGCTCACCCTCAAGCCCTAGAAGGTTCAATAGTAGCTTGCTGGGGTGCCGCACATGAAACAAAAAACAAGCCACGCACGAACTGCTGTGCGCGCGAGACAGCGCGTGAGGATGCACGACAGAAGGTACGCGAGAGAGCGCGCAAGGAGGCGCTGTGCACGCGAGGCCTGCTGTACGAGGCGTGCGCGCGAGGTCTGCTATGCACGCGAGAGACGTGCGTGCAAGGTCTGCCGGAGAGATGCGCGAGGCCGCTGCGCACTGGGCGGTGGCGCGTGCGAGGCGACTGTGCGCGCGCGAGGCGGTGGCGGCGGCGCGCGAGAAGGGAGGGCTGGAGGTAGGGTTAAGGTTTTTCGGGAATCGAGAGCTCCGGTCTAGGACCGCCGCTCTGATACCATGTAGGAGAAAATAAGAGCGTTGTTATTTCTGAGAACCCTAGGCTCTCTTATATAGTAGAGAGGCCTATGGGTAAATTACAAAAAGTAGAAAACAGAAAAGGAGAATAAGAAAGAGACACATATGAAATATAAAAATACAAATATCTTCACAGAAATAAAGAGATCTCATGTGATCTTGAATCAATTATTTAAATAGTCAAATTAATTAATTAGAGATATTTAGAGTCCAATTAGAATATGTTAGGATTTGAATTATATTCTCTTTCTATTTTTGTAATCACACCTCTTTTATATAAAGGGGATTGTAGTACAATTTTTGTTCAGTGAAAGTTGAAATTCAATTGAGATTTATCTCATTTATACCCCACTTCTCTCATTCTCCCTCCACGTGATCTCAGTGGTTCTTTTCCTCCCAAATCCCTTGCAACCAGCGAGTCTTCTCTTCTTCCACCTTCCAATTTCTTCCACCAAATAAATTTTCACTGTCGAATTTGCTCATTCGCATCACCCTCCTCCTTTCTCTTCCTTCCAAAATGATGAGTATAAGGACACATGCTACATTCCAAAGGCATTATTTAAAATCTGTTAAAAATATTGACACAACCCTATAGGAGTTTCCAGAAGTTGTTCAAATTGAGGTCCTTACGTAGCAGCGGACCCCATAGAACATAGTTTCCACTGAAAAGTTTAACAATAAAGATTGATTTCTATGAAGAAGTTGGACTTTTAATCTACAACGGACCATTGAGCATTAGAGGTGTACCTTTGGAATGGCTGGTTCTTCTGTCAATTCTTTTTGTGAATCAGGCATTTGAACATAACTCTCAAACTTATTGATTGCTTTAGATAGACTCTTGGAATCTTTTATAATATATCTGTGAAAGGATTGCTGTACGGATGTTCGTGCGAAAGAACTATTGCAAACAGTAATGGATCGCAAGTCTGACAACTGACCAGGCTTCAGTTCTGGATAAGCCGAAAAGACATAAGAAGTGATCAAGTATTCAAGGACAGCATCCCCGAGAAACTCCAACCTCTGGTAACATTGTTTGTCAAGACAAATAAGATTAGAGCACACACACAAGAAGACGACTACTGAAAAGTGGTGGTGCCACGTTCATTGAACCTCAAATTCCAACAAAGACGAACACACCAACCTGGTAGCAGCCTCCAGAATGTTTGGTATATGAAGGATGTATAAATGCCTGTATTAAGAGGCCTTTATGCCGAAAAATATACCCTAACTTCTTTTCAAGGAAATCAATATCTATAATGTTATTGAGGGACATGTTGCTCCTGCTATCTTCAAAAGCTCTTTGGATATAAGCAGTCCGGTAATGACAATCAATACCGAGCCAATTCAGAAAAGCTATTGCTCCTTTAAATCCACTGTCAACTAGAAATACCCCGACAAGTGCTTCCACTGCATCTGCAATAGTTTTTCTCTGAAGCCAACGGTGGTTTTTATTGCACACTGCATACTTGGTTTTGGACTCCTCCAAAGTGCCAGATTGCACTTGACTAGGATGTAGACTTGATTCTGCATCTTGATTGCATATTACTTTGCAAGGCCGTCCCAACGCAAAAAAATTTGTGGGTTCGAACTTCTCATCACGAATATACACCTAGAAGTGAAGACCACAAAGAGACTAAATGCAAGAAACAAGAGAGTGGAAACGAACAGTGCATAAATTTAAACTAAGCCAGAGCTCTAAAAGTTTTTTTAGAAGACCCGTACACGTTTTTAAGCAGTTTTTCTATAAAAATATGTAAACAAAATACAGTTAATCATAAACAAGAAAGGCAGACAACTTCGTGGATTTCCACAGCAGTAACAACATATACACAGTTCTGATGTAATTGATTATATATAGTGTTAGAGTATGCGCCACTTATCATGTAAGATGGGTGTTGGAGAATGTAATAGGTAGGTAATTGGATCTCACCAAGATCCAATTACCCTATTCAAGTTTAGTCCCACATGGATGAGCGGTGGGACTCCAATATGTCTATGAGGCTATATAAGGAGCCCCTCCTGTACTCATTGAGAAATTCAATGGAATATCTGCCCCTTTGAGGGCTTCTCCCGTGGTTTCATCCCGCTCCTTAGGGAGTAGGGTTCCACGTAAATCTTCATGTTCTTTATGTTTATTATTTTGTTTATCGATTCCGCTTCCGCTTCTAAGATTTCAACATGGTATCAGAGCGGGTTCGATTCTCGAGGAGTTAACTTTTTATTTGTTCGAGAATTCGAGTTTGATGTTATTTTCTTGAAGATTTTTTTGGATTGTTCTATGTCCAAGTTCTAGGGTTTCAATTGAAACCCTAATTTTTGCTCAATGCTCTTCCACGGATCTTGGAGCCCTATTCTGTAGCCCTAGCCGCACATCTCCTCTCAAGCGTTCGATTCCTCACATATCTCCAGGCATTCAATTCATCAAGTTGCAGTTCTCAAATGGCTCTCCAGGCGGCAATCCATGTTCAGGAGCCCTTACTTCTGATGCAAGACATGCCGATGAACCCCACCTCAATAGCCAGCCATCTCCCGTGTAGTGGCCCAATCCACGGCTTCTCCTCCATGCGCGCAGCTCCAGTCCCAAGCTGCGCGAAGCCCACCTGACAGCAGCTTCTGGCCATGATCTTCTCCCATCTGCTTCTAGGCGCGAGGCGCGCACAACAAGAAGGCGGCATCGCCGCACAACCTACAAGCGGTCGCATCTCTCCTACATATCGATGATGTCATTCGCGAGCTTCTCTCTTCTTCTTCAAGCGCATGTGGCATTGCATCAGGCGCGACACTCCTGCACATCTCGCGTGCGTAAATCCATGCGAGACCTCCCTCCCTCTCTAGCCGCAGCACCTCGCGGCACCCCATCCTGCATCTATGCGACGCTGGCGATACCCTTCCCGATCGCCAGCCCCATGCTACGCTTCGGTGCATCCTACAGGCCACAGAAGAAGCACCTCCAGCCCCGAAGTCCCATCGCGGCGCTCCTCTCCAGGCAGCAGAACTCCATCATGACGCCTCCTCCCTCACGCTCCAGCCTCATCCTCCTAGGGGAAGAAGCTAGCGTCGCGCGAGATCTGCATTTGGCGGCGGCACTGCTTCGATGCCCCCATAAGAGGGCGACGTGATTCAAAGCGAAAAGGGTTCCTTCTGAACCCTAAATAAAGCATGTATTGAAAAAAAAAAGAAAAAGGAAAGAAGAGAGTTCGACCCAAAGTTGGGCTGGAAAAGGGCGATGGACCCAGATTAAAAAAAGGAGAAATTATTTTGTGAAAAAGGTGTTGGGAAAAACAAAAGTGCTTTTTTATTCCATAAACCCTAGGCTTTCTTATATAGGGGAGTAGCCTATGGGAAAATTACATCAAGAGTCCATAACATAGAAAATATGAAACAGTATAAATAACATAAATTATATCTCTACACTCCCCCTCAAGATGGAGCATAGATATCGATCATGCTCAACTTGGACGAGCACTTCTGGAAGGACCCTCTAAGTAACGCCTTGGTATAAAGATATCTGCAGTTTGGTCCCTCGAGCTAACATGAGATGTAGAAATAAAAACCTTTTGAATCATATCTCATATATAGTGAAAATCAACCTCAATGTGCTTGCTTCGTTCATGAAATGCTGAATTATTGGCAATAAATATAGCAACTTGATTGTCACATCCTAGAGCCATAGGAAGCGGGACTTCTACATATAGATCTGTAAGAAAACTTTCACCCACATCATTTTTGTACTAACCTGCGCCATAGCCCTATATTACGACTCAGCACTGGATCTGGCTACAACATTTTGCTTCTTGCTTCTCCATGAGACAAGAGAGTTTCCAACATATATAGCAAATCCAGTAGTGGACTTCCTATCCTTGGGACATCCTGCGTAGTCTGCATATACGCACGCTGAGATAGCAATCTCCTTGTCTTTCTTGAACAATAGACCTACACCTGGAGATGATTTAAGATACCTGAGTATCATATGTATAGCATCCATATGTACCTGACGTGGTTGCTCCATGAACTGGCTCACCCGACTAACAACAAAAGAAATATCGGGTCTGGTAATGGTAAAGTTTTCCCACCAGTTCTCTATATCTTCTCCTATCCACCTCATCAGTGTCATCATCATATAGTTTCATTCTTGGATCCATAGGTGTAGTGGCCGGTCGGCATCCAAGCATTCATGTTTTACTCAGCAAGTCAGTGACATATTTCCTCTGGGTCATCACAAGTCCATGTGGATTTCTGGCGAACTCCAGTCCCAGAAAATATCTAAGGACTCCAAGATCCTTGGTGACAAATTCACGACCCAGCATTTCTTTTGCCCTCTGAATTCCTTGTACATCATCACCTGTAATCAGGATATCTACATACACCATAATTGCAATAATACCTCTGGATGTTTTCTGTATAAACAGGGAATGATCTGCATTGGAACGTTTATACCCCTGTTTTTGAAACAAGTCTGAGAACTTCTGGAACCAAGCTCTAAGGCTCTGCTTAAGGCCATAGATGGCCATATGAAGTCTACACCCCTAAAGATACTCCTCCTCAACAACAAAACCAGGTGGTTGTTGCATGTAGACTTCCTCCTGCAAATCACCATATAAAAATGTGTTCTTAACATCTAACTGAAACAATGGCCAACCGAGAATAACCGCAACAGAAAGAAGTGTCTGTGTGAACCCCCGAGGATCCGGGTACCCATTAACACACATTTCGGATTTGTTACCATTTCCAGATGAGTCCTGATGTGAACAAGATATATCATATATGCATCAGGAGAAAGACATCTAAATGAACCCCCATATCTATGAAAAGTTGAGAGTTTAGATCATCGAAATAGCATAAATCCAGTAGCAAGAAAAAAAAGAGATATTGCACATGCAAGGCAACAAAAAGAAGAAATGGAATTGTACATATGATCAAGCGAAATGTGCATGCATGGCAGCAAGGAGGAGATGAGGGATTGTACCTTGAAAATCTTTCATCCTTGGTGGTTAATTTGGCATGCAAAACTGGAATTGAAACAAGGAACTCTAGTAGTTCCTAATTTCTGCTGGAATAGGAGTAGCTTCAGCAACTCCTGGAAATGAAAAGTAACTCCAGCACACTGCTGGACAGCAGCAAGGGAAGAAGGATTTGGTTCTTTCGGCTGGAACTTTTGAAAGAAATGGGAAGGGAATTGGAAGAGAGGGCCGTGGCTCTCGACTGAGATTTGAGAAGAGGAGTTTGGGGCCTTCCTTCGTTGGAAATGTTGGAGAGAAAACGTTGGAAGAATAAAAACAAAGAGAAAGCTGTCATATAAATAAGGAGGAAGAAGCCTCCTTTGATTGACAAGTGGTGAATGGGAGAATCTAAGTGGAAAAAAAACAAAGGGATAGGCCACGGCTGGCTGACTGTTATAATTTTTTATTTATTTATATATATATATACATATATGTTTTTGGATGCTTTTAAAAAATATGACCGTATATGTGCCTCGAATATCAGATTTCGACGCACAATATCTCGTTTTGATGGTCTTTGGACGACGATCAACATGAGTATAATATTGATATACTTTTCATCGGGTTTGGATGCCCGAAATTTTCGATATACGGTTTCATTTTGGGGTTAAATTTTGTGAATTTAAAATATCAAACGACCTCCGATGGACGAACGGTCGATTCCGTTGGTCTTCTTTTGTCGAATCAGATCTTATGACGGTCTCGATTTGTTTTGTGATTTTCGAATTTGCGTCGCGGCTTTTTCGTGGCACGCATTACGATGCGACTGATTTTTGGTCGATATCGTCTGAACGACTTTTGATTCACAATCAATTGATCGTTTCAGGTTGTTTGGTATTGACCAACAACTTTATTGGGTTAAACGAACCCAAATCGGGTCGAGTTCGGGTTTGTGCGGATTCGGATGTTACAATCCGTAAGGTGGAATGGCGAGCAACCGGCGAGAATATATCAAGATAATCCACCCCATTTGTCTGTGTAAAACCACGGGCAACCAGGCACGCCTTGTATCTGTCAATGCTACCATCTGCATTCTGCTTAATTGTGAAGACCCACTTACAGCTCACTATAGACACACCGGTAGGTGCAGGGACAAGGCTCCAGGTGGCAGGTACCTCTTGACTGAAGAGCAACCATCTCTTCTTCCATATCTATACGCCATCGCCTGTCCTTTAATGCATCTTGGTAATTCCGTGGAATATCCACGGCAGATAGTGCAATAGCAAAACTCCTGAATTCACCAGATAGATGATCAAAAGAAAACGTGGATTCTATAGGATATGACACGCAGCTACGCTTCTGTTTCCGAAGCGCAATAAGTAGATCCTAATCACTTGCATCCTCATATGTCCTCTATAACACAGCCTGCTCAGGTAAATCATTAGATCCATCATTAGAAATTATATTCTCAGAACATACCTCAAGCGAGCTAGATGATGAGCGGTGACCATGAGCAGAAGTAGGCCGACGGGTATAGTGGAGGGGCAATGGGGGAACAAGAACTGTAACAGGAGGTGCAGGTGATGTAGGTAGTGGTGGAGGTGCAGGTGTAGGTGGAGGAGGTGGTGGTTGTGGCATGTATATGGCTACATCAGTGTCTGAGGATACCAACTGATCACCTGTAGGAGAGAAGTACAAAACAGACTCAAAAAAGGTGACATCGGCACTAACAAGGTATTTCCTGCGCAACGGATCATAACACATGTAGCCTTTTTGTATCCTGGAGTACCCGACGAAAACACACTTGACAACCCTAGGAGAGAGCTTATCAATACCTGGAGACAACTGGCGGACAAAAACAACCAAGCCAAACACACGTGGGGTAAGTGAGAACAATTTTTTTCAGGAAAATCCAAGGAGAAAGGAATCTTCTCACCTTTGACAGACGACGACACGCGATTAGTAAGATAACATGCCGTTAGGATAGCATCGCCCCAGAAAGAATGAGGAGCACGACACTGTATAAGAAGCGTCCTGGTGACATCAAGCAAATGACGATGTTTCCTTTCTGCAACTCCATTTTTTGGGAAGTATAGGCACAGGATGTTTGGTGGATAATTCCTTGTGTTGAAAAAAAATTTGAGAGAGTATGAGTACAAAATTCCAAGGCATTATCACTTCTCACAATTTTCACAGACGCAGAAAAGACATTACGAACTTCATTTATGAAATTGATGATAATATTCCCAGCTTCAGATTTATTTTTTGATTAAAAGACCCAAGATAGACGAGAAAAATCATCCACAATGACGATATAAAACCTGTGTCCCTGATGATCAGGAACACGACTGGGACCCCAAATGTCAACATGAAACAACTCAAACTTAGAGCTACTGCTCCGACTCTGACAATTGGGAAAGGTAGACCGATGATGCTTTCCCAACGGACAAGCCTCGCATTGAATGAATGTGTGAGGCGAAATCTGGGGTAAAACACGACACAATTTCTGAAGCGGTAGATGGTCGAAGCGAAGGTGCCACATGAATGGAGAGACAGGTCCAACAGGAAGAGAGGAGATTCCGGCATATGGAGTCCGACTGAGCCGATATAGTCCGCCTTGCTCATAGCCACGCCCAATCACGTTGCCCGTAAAAATGTCCTGAAAAATGAGAGAAGATGGATCAAAAATTGCTCGACAATGTAAACCCTTTGTAAGTTGGCTAATGGATAACAAATTCATAGAAAAATCAGGTACGTGCAGCACATTCTTGAGGTGCATAGATGGTGTTAGGCTAATCTCCCCCTGACCAGTAATCGGGGAGTACGTCCCATTAGCAATAACCATAGTGCGTCCTGGAGGAACCTGTCAGTAGTCGATCACCACACAGATGATGTGTGGCACTAGAGTCCATAATCCACTCTAAAGTATCGGATCCACTACTGCTAGTGAATGCATAAGTACTACCTGAGGAACTGGTGAACACAGAAACAACAACATCAGAATGACTCTCAGAGGCTGGCGTTGATGTAACAGGACCGGATTGAGGGATATTACCTCTCAGACGAGCTACAAGATCATCAAATCGCTGATCCAAAGAAGAAGCAGATGGAGGTTCAATCTGTTCAGCTACTCGTGCAGAAGCAGGAAATCCATGTTTAGAATAGCATGTGTCCTCGGTATGTCCAGAACGATGGCAAAAAGTGCATGGTTGCTGAACACAACTCCCTCTGCCTCGAGGTCGATGACCATGAAACAGATGATGACCCCCACGATCTCGAGATGCTGCCATAGCTGAGGCGGTCTGATTGGCAGTAGATGAAGGAATAGTAATACGACTCAATCTGTGAAAGGCTTCCTCCATCGGAGGAATAGTGGAATCTGCCAAGATCTGGGAACATGCTGCCTCGTACTCTGGATCAAGGGCTGCCAGGAATACATCAACCATAGTGGCATTCCTGTAGGTCTTCTGCTGCTTAGGAGTGGTTGTGAGAGGCATGAAGTTGTAGAGCTTCTTAAACATTCCACGTAAAGACGTGTATAATGAGTGTAGAAGGCCGTTCATTCTGCTTGATTGTAAAGATGTCATGTTGGAGTTGCAGAATCTTCGTCTCATTCTTTGCTTGTGAATAGGTAGCAGCCAGAATATCCCACATTTTTTTGCAGTGGGCTAATGGAGAATATCATTTGCAATCTCAATTGCTAACGTTCCTGATAGCCAAACCTTGGCGTATGCATCATCCGCCTCCCATGAGGCGTTGACCTTAGTCTTCTCAGCAAGCTCTTCCTCAGTAAGAATGTGCTTCTTCCCGGTCGACTTCATCATACTCATGAACTGCATTGCCCACTGTTCATAATTTGTCCTGTCCATTTTCACAATAGGCGCAGGACCTCTGAAGGTGCATGTAGATGGAATATCTGCCTTGCTTTCTGACATGATGATAATAGAAGACTAGGGTTGTAGACTGAAGATATGGTTGCATACACTGACATTCACAGGTTCGGTTGCATGTGTAGACTCAAGCAACCAAACCCATAAGGAAGAAGGTTCAGTGAGAACCTATGTAACGACCCCGACAAGAGAGGGCCTAGGCCGTGATGGCCTAGGCGATACAGGGCGGTCCGAGGTAGAGGCGGCGCTCGGATAAGATGCTCGCGCAGAGGAGACCGCGGAGGTTAGGCGCGACGCACGGTGTTGGCGTGCGGAGAAGGGGTGGTTGCGCACGTAGGCTGTGCGCAGAGAGGGAGATGTGCGCATGGGGTTGATGGTGCACGGAGGACACGATGCGCGGAGAAGGAAGGGTCGGTGCGCAGAGGAGGTGGTGTGCGGTGGGGTTAGGGTATAGGAGCTCCGGTCTAGGACCGCCACTCTGATACCATGTTGGAAAAATCAAAAGAGTTTTTTTATTCCATAAACCCTAGGCTCTCTTATATAGGAAAGTAGCCTATGGGTAAATTACATCAAGAGTCCATAAGAATATAGAAAATATGAAACAGTACAAATAACATAAATTGTATCTCTACAGAAGGCGTGTACAGAAAGAGAGAGAGAGATAGAGAGAGAGAAAAGCCGTACGCAAAAAAAAATGCAAAAAAGGAAAAGAGGAAAAGCAATAAAAAAATGTTGAACGGTTTAAAAAAAGGAAAAGAAGAGAATAGTCGAGAAAAAAAGGAATGGCTATAAAAATGATGATTTCTGAAAAAAACAACAAATCACAAATTTGCATGTTTTTGATTTCTCCCAACTTGATCCATGTTCTTATTCTATCAAGTATGGGAGAAAGGGGGAGTCGGAGAAGTATTTTTCACAACTTCTACTGCCTGACCACGACTGACAGACCGATACTCCAGATTTCTACAGATCATCTGTCTTCACCGAACATTGATTTCTTCGTCAGTGCGCATACTTCTTTTATGACCCGATCAGTTTCCCGCGTTGGACTTCTTCTACAACGATTCTTCTCCAGGCACGACAGAGATATGTTTCGATGACCTGATATCGTAGCGGTTCTACAGGCATGACAAAGATACATTCCGATATCCTGAAAGTCGCAGACCCATCCTCGTGTGAGGTCTTCTTCCAGCAACGAATGTGTTCTTCTTGTGATGTATTGTGTGAAGATGTGTTGTATATTTTTTTTATTGCAAGCTGCAACTTTCTCAGCTCCAGCTTGAGGGGGAGTGTTGGAGAATGTAATAGGTGGGTAATTGGATTTCACCAAGATCCAATTACCCCAGTCAAGTTTAGTCCCACATGGATGAGCAGTGGGACTCCAGTCTATTTGTAAGGCTATATAAGGAGCCCCTCACCCCATATACTCATTGAGAAATTCAATAGAATATTTGCCCCTTTGAGGGCTTCTCCTGTGGTTTCATCCCGCTCCTTAGGGAGTAGGGTTCTACGAAAATCTTCGTGTTCTTGATGTGTATTATTTTGTTTTTCGATTCCGCTTCCGCTTCTTAGATGCATTTACCACATCCATTGTTTAGTCCCACATTATTGGTGGTGAGACTTGGAGAGTCTGTGGAGTTCTAGAGGAGTTCTAGGGTTTTTCATACCTTATTTTCAGCAAGTCCAGGGAAGGTCAGAGTTAGGGTAAATCTAAGTCTATGAAAGGGGAGTTTCAGATCAAAGGATAAGGAAGAGAAATTCCAGAGAAGATGAAAGTCAGATGCAAGCGACCACCTCAACCACGCATCTCCGTCAGTCATCCTCTTCATGCCACACAGAAAGAAGCTCTTCTCGGTCAAGGGAGAAAACCGGCCTTTGGCTCCCTATTCTCCGAACCCCGGAGACATTCCGCTCCATTTCCGCTTGGGAGGCTCGGACCTCTTTCAAAGTATTGGACATGGGAGGGCGCTCACGCTCATGCTCCTGCCTAGCACTTCACTACTGAGACAAGGGCCACTCAGGTAACCTTAGTGGATTGACCCTCTATAACAGGTAGGCTTCAACGAAGGACTCACTCTTTCAAAGCGAAAGGACTATAAAGACAGAAAAGATGAGAAGACTCAGTCGAATAGCCCGCATTTATTTTGAACAAGGTCTCAAATCCCTAAGTCAATTCTTCATATAAAGAAAGGTCAACTCGTGAACAGGGAAAGTGGTGATGCTCCAGGTACCTCCTCCTCGCACGCACAGTTCATCTCTCCAGCGACACAATCTAGCCTCCAGGCACCGCCTCCTTGCACGCTCGATCACATGAGTCGATTGCTTCCTCCAAGCGGCGCTTCCGAAAACTCGATTGGGCCCTGATCGATGTCCATCGCATGGCTGCTCACCGCTCCTCCAGCAACAGCGGAAAAAAAATTTGAGAAAAAAATTACGTAATGGTGCAACACTACCGCAGGCGAAGGTTCCCTCTTCAACTCGCGCATGCGACACAAGCCCTCGCAGCTCTAGCCGCATATGGCGACGCAACATCCTCCAGCTCACCTTGCACCAACGTCAGCGACACACCTTCATCTCTCCAGCCGCATATCCAACGACGAAGCTCCATGCGACATCCTCGCATGCATCACAAGGTGGGGGAGCCCCTTCTCGATGCTCCAGAAGGAGCATATCTCCTTTGTGCTTCCAAGTGGAGGCCTCGCCTTCGCACCTCCAGGCGGGAGGCACAACTCTAAAAACCCTCGCGCGAGGGCAGGCGACGAGAGACGAAGCCCCATCGGGGGCGGTGTGTTTCAAAAAGAAGGGTTCCCAAGGGAAACCCAAATAAAGCACCCTAGTAGGTTTCATCAGTTAAAAAATTATTTTTTGTTTGTGCCAAATGATCCCAGTCGTATGTAAAAAAGGTTAGTGGGCTACAACATCAATTAAAAAGAGAGAGAGAAGGCTCACAGTTTAGTAAGCCCTATTTGGGAAAACTTTCAAGGGTCCAATTGGACCACGAGTTTCTTCGTTGAGAAAAAAAGGCGTGTACAAAAGATAAGTCGTACGCAAGGAAAAAATAAAAGGGAAAAGCCGAAAAAAAGGAAATGGCTACAAAAAAAGGATGAAGAGACGACAATTAAAAAATGGAGAGAAATATCCGCAGAAAAAAATATATTTAAGATTGTTTTATTCTCCCTGTATTTCTTGTCTTCTCCCAACTGTGTCGATGCTAGTGTTTTCCGACAAGTGTGGAAGATGGGGGAGTATTGTGTAGAGTTCTACATGCCAGAGTCTCATTTTCAGTTGCAGTGACTCTGACAGGCGCAATACAGAGCGCATGTTCTCCGACGAGGAGATTCAACTTGACTCACACTCCATCCCGTTTGTTCCTACTCACCTGCACGGCATGAGAAGCAATGCCCTCGACATCAGCCGACAGTTGTGCACGTTGAGTTGATATTGTCTGCAGGTCTTGTATTGTGAGTTTGAGATTTCTTTTTTTTTGATGGAAAAGAGGGCGGACTCCCGAGTTGGGAGTCACCGCGTGATTCAAGGATTTAATTAAAAAAAGAAACAGTTACAAAATACAACTTGAGATTTTTTTATGTTTCTCCAAGCTAAAATTGCATGCTCCAGCTTGAGAGGGAGTGTTAGAGTATGCATCACTTATCATGTACGATGGGTAAATGGATCCTTATAAGATCCATTTACCACATTCATTGTTTAGTCCAACATCTACTAGTAGTGGAACTTGGAGAGCTCGGGGAGGCTTTATAAGAAGCCCAGACCTTCTGTATCTAATGAGAATGTTCAATGAAACATATGGCCCTTTGAGGCCTTCTCCCATAGTTTCATCCCGCTCCTTGGGGAGTAGGGTTCCACGTTAAATCCCGATGTTCCATATTTTTTATTCTTTTCTCTGATATTCGCTTCTGCATTATATTTTCAAACACATAAAATACACCAACTAACCGATCTCTTATTCAATCTTTTCTACGGAAAATCAATTTTCTTAACTTGGGGAGGGGGGTCCTAACAACATCACCACACCCTTGGTGGCAGAGCTAAAGTTAATTTGATAATGAGATATTCACTTCCGAGGATATACTATTAGTATTTCCAAAACACAGTTGCCGGATGCTATGAGGAACCCAACTGCACATAACATCACACAGGTTAAGCATATCATTGAAGTCGTATGTGAGCATGAGAAAAGTACATAGCCATATAGATAAAGCTTGCAAGAATTGACCAGCTAAGCTTGTAATAATTCCTAAATTCCCTTGTCAAGCGAGCAAAGAAAACCATGGATGCTAAAGGATAAGATGCACAACTACACTTTTGCTTCCGAAGCGTAAAGGGTAAGTCCATATCATCAACATGTATGTTTGTCCCCTATAGAGAACCCTGATCAGGCAAATCATCAAACCCATCGTTAGGAACTATGTATTCAGAACATACCTTATGCGTGCTAGATGATGAGCGAAGACCATGAGCAGAAGCAGGCAGGCGGGCACAGTGATGCGACAACGGAGGAACATGGACATTGGAGCCGAGGGTATAGGAGGAGGTGAAGGTGGTGGATATGGTGGACATTCGTGAAGAATTTAGCTCTATTCAGACCAGTTATTGGGAGGGGGGAGTCCTTCTCTTTTTGGGTGGATGATTGGACGGGGGCGGGAGCTATGTGCTTTCGATTCCCCCGATTATATACCTTGGCGGAAAATAAGTTGTGCTCGGTGAAGGACTGCTGGGTGGATGGGACTTGGTGGCCAACTTTTACCGCTAACTTCTCGGATCAGAGATTTGATGAATTCTTGGAGCTGCTTGACACCTTGAGGGAGGTGGGGGCTCCTAGCGGGGGAAGAGATCACTGGTGTTGGAAGGATGGACCGTTCTCGGTCAGGGGGGCTTACGGGGCCATGTCCAGGCCGCCACCGGCAAACTCGGAGCTGCTGAGCAGGAACTGTGCAAATATATGGGCCAATAACCTTCCTGAGAGAATTGGGATCTTCCTGTTGCTTCTTAGGAGGAAGAGGTTGATGACGCGTGATCGGTGCGTCAGGCTCCTGAGCTCCATTGCGAACAGATGCCTGATTTGTGATAGTGTGATTGAATCTGTAGAACATTTATTTTTTTCTTGTCCCGTGGTGTATCAACTTTGGCAGGAGGCTGATGTTGATTGGTGCTGCTTCGACGACTTTCAGGACTTCTGGAATTCGATCTACACAAATAGGGCTAGACCAAGGAGGGAGCAGTTGTATCCCATGGCTATTCTCTGGGCGATCTGGCGTGGAAGGAATGACTTGATGTTCTTGGGACAAAGGCTTTATAAAGAGAACGTAGGGATTTTTGCAAAGAGACTGTTAGATGACTGGATGTTGTAGTGTTCTTTTTGGTGCGTCTTGGGCGCTGTAATTTTTGTCCTTTTGTAGTTTCTCTTTTGTTTTATGAACAAATTTTGATGGGGCGGACACCACCGAGTGTTTCCCCCTACCTTGCAGACTTTCAAAAAAAAACTTCATGAGGATGCTGGCAAAGATTCCGTCGCCAAGGGAGCGGACACAGGAGGTGAATCATTTTGAATGGGAAGGCGGGAGGTTTTCGGTTAAGAAGGCATACGAGTCAATGATGAGTTCGACGGTGCCTAAGGAACGAGATGAGGATCTGTGTCAGGATATGAAGATCACTTGGGCAGCAAGGATCCCGCAAAGGGTGACGATTTTCCTTTGGTGCCTCAGAAGAAACTGGATAGGCGATAAAGCAAGGAGGGGAAGAATGTTTGGCATCGACGACACACGGTGTGACAGATGTGAGAACTCTGTGGAAGATGTGGATCATTTGTTTTTTGGATGCGTGGCATCGAGGCAGGATTGGAGGGACGGAGGTCGCTTGGGTTGAGACCACCGGGTCTGACCCGTTCTGGAGGTCGATCCGCTCTGTGGGCAGGGGATCGTCGGATGACTGCTCCAAGCCGTTTGCAGTGTTGTGGGCCATTTGGTTGGGGCGGAATGATTTCATATACAAGAATCAGACGTTCTGCTCTGAGAATGTTGTTTCTCACTTCAAGGCCTTATATAATTTTTGGGCCTCTTCGCAATGTAACCCATATTTCCAAATTTTAATGCAATCCGTGGTGACTCCCGACTCGGGAGCGCACCCCTTTTTTCATGTCATAAAAAATATATGCTCCAGCTTGAGGGGGAGTGTTGAGATACTTATGTCTCTACGTCTTTATATATGTTTTTCTATTTCCCCAGTCTACTTTATGTAATTTTCCCTTGGAGCTTTTCTCCTATATAAGAGAGCTTTATGGCTATGAGGTATACAAATTTTTCATTTCAACTCTTTCCACATAGACATGGTCAATAAATTGAGCGTCAAAATCCAATCGTTGGACAAACTGTACAGTGTGGCATGGTTCAAAGAAGGAGCATTAATACATGTTTGACTACAATGACTCATCTACTTTTCAATTGATCCATTTACTAGGATGAAGTTTTGGTGTCATATTGCTCCCAAGGATGTATCCCATATCCTTCTTGGTAGGCCATGGCAGTATGATCAAAATACCATCCAAAGAAGTCGATAAAACACATATTCCTTCCTCTGAGATAGGAGTAGGACTCGGATCACACTTCACCCTTAACATGATACTCTTAGTCTGCGTCGGATGGCATCGTCAATGCATCCTATCAAACATGACGTCATGAACAGACAATAGATCTTCTCCAGAATGGAGATTTGTGACTGGCTACTAAAACCCATCATGTCCGAAGACATTTCTTATATATGGAAAACCCTGAGGGAAAAAATCTAGAATGAATTTCTTTCACCATACTAGGTTTGTATAGTTGATGCATGCTAGCACCTTAGTACACCTAACGAGTACTTGGGTAGTGTTGCAACTCTATCATTGCCTATCCTATGCAACAAAGTGCTTGGCCAATGATACTCATGTTGGAAACTCTCTACGTGGTTGTTGAGGAACACCAACCTTGGACGAATGCAAGTCCGACGATGACGTTTTCTTGGAGATATAATCTATGGAGGGCAACGAGTGTGGCAAAGGGAGGGCATGGTTCTAGGGTTTTAGCGGGGGGACAAATGCCTCTTATTTGGGTGGGTTCTCAGACAATCATCACGGCTCAAATACCATGTTATGAAATATAAAAACCGATTTATTATTTGACCACCGGTCTCTAGTTTAAGATTACTGCTCAGATATCATATTCTGAAATATAAAAAACTAATTTATTACAAGGGACCTACCCCCACCTTATAGAAGATATGGGATCATGGTCAACGTAGTAAATAAGCAATGGGAAAGTGAGGAATCCTCTTTTCGACTCATTGTATCTAACCTTAAAAGTGCATGCCATAGGTCAACGGCTTACTTGGGCAATGCCTGAGGCAAGGCACTTGGGGCTCACCTTGTCTTGGTGCCTATGGAGCATCTTGAGTGCATTTGACAACACTGGCTCCCAGTGGCAATCCAATAAGCCAAATATCACACTCCTGCACTAGCAGGAGTACCTACCCACTTTACCCATCTAGGGTGATTCGATGGCCAAACATTCACCTTCGAACAGCCGACCACAAGAGTAACCCCTCCAATGACCACATAAATCTTGACATTTTGATATTGTTAGTATGATTTTTTACTATATTGAGAGGGTGTGCTTACTGCTTGTGACCTGATGCGGATTTTCCATTATGTTGAAAATAAATTCCCAAAACTCATTGTGTTCTTGTGATTTCTCATTCTACTGTTTTTCCGCAACAGTAATGCAAACTCATTTCTCAAAAAAAATAATACAAACTCAAGGGAGTGCTAAACACATAGGAAGTAAGTGCACTAATAAGGTAAGGATCTCTTGATCTCTATGCATTCTACCCATCTCGGACAACATAAAATTTGATATCTTTATATTGTTATTTTAAGAATGTGGTTTTCTAACAATAACAGAAAGGGAAAACAACAAAATTACCTGTAGCTTCTTTCTGATTGCAAGCTGATAAAGATTTAAGTTGTTTACATTCGTTGAACGCATATTGGTCAACTGTCCTTCATCAAGAGCATCATATGTAAGAAAAGTGTGTCTGCCAACAGCATATTTCAAGAAAGCATCCCCAAGAATTTCTAGTCTCTCCAAAGAAAACCTTTCTAAACATTTCTCTGTGGTCAGAGCCTCAAGAACCTAAAAATACATTACTGCCAAATATTCTCTATACTAATAATTCTTTACATTAAGGAATTTTTCAAAAAAGAAAAGGAGAAACATACGTGATATGCAGAAATTTCCGAACCCTCAGGGAAGAAAGAAGAGAATAAGCTTTTCAGCTCCACTGCCACTAACAAATTCTGCAATCGATGCATTAAAGATGGCAACAAAGATAGAGAACTTCCGATATCTTTTGAAAATCCAATTATCTTCAATTGACAAATTTCAGGAGGTAATTCGACAAAGTGTTCCACCAGTTCACGGGCCTCTGTTTTTCCATAATGGTTAAATTAATGTAATAAAGGAAAAAGATCAGAAGTCACTAGTACCTCTACATGAATAAGCCATATCCACTAAAATAATATAAACAAGTGAAAGCCACTTTAAGAAAATGACAATCGTGTTTACAATTTTAGAATCATAGCCCATTAAATCACTATGATTTCCAATTAAACCCACTCTTAGATCATTTATTGGAATGATGACTGTACTTGCCAAATTGCAAAAGAAGTGCATGTGCAGGTATATACTCCACTTTTCGGATTGGAAGTTTTTTCTCTAGGAACGAGTTATGAAAGCATCTATTTTGGGTTACAGCACATCGCCTTACAAATTCACACAATACATTTGAAAAATAACAAAATAAGGCCAATAAACTGGGAAATATTAGCCGTAAATGAAGGAATATGGCTAAATCTGAGGAATCACGAACTCCCCCAAAGTAGATACTTAATTATTCACATAAAGTCCAACTTTGAATATTGTACTACCGAGCAATAAAGTAAGTTAATCTTGATGGATTGCTTCAAAAGATCGCACCTTTTTGGGTGTTTTTATAAGCAAAATGACAACAGCCAATTCTCAGTGAAAGAATTCAAAGATAATTTTGTAACCAAAGCAAATTCCCTTTTGTGACGGGACAAAACATACTTCTCTGAATATTGTACAGACATCACATTTTAAAAGACGCTATGGATAGTGCATCCCTATAGTGCATCTAAAATTTGTACTACCAATAATTCATCACATTTTAAAAGACGCTATGGATAGTGCATCCCTATAGTGCATCTAAAATTTGTACTACCGATAATTTTTTTTTAAGAAAAAGATGTGGATGAAATCCTGAGGTGGGACCCACCGCAGCTTTTCATTAAATTGAAGCAAGTTACATTCCATGTGACCAGGCTGCACCAAGAGCCTTTACATGCTAATTTACAATATCAACTTACTACCTTTGACCAAAACAAATAAGCTCATTTGTAGTGCACCAGGAAGCCCAACTACCCTGATGGAATTTCACATGGTGATCGAGCCGTCCATTCGAAGCCACGGTATCTGCATGATATCCCACACCATACTGAAATAATGTGTTGCCCAGTCGCAAGCATGACAATGTCTAACCAACCAAAGAAAACCTTTATACATTGCGAAATTTTGCATTTCTATATCATTTTGTAGTCATGTTTGAAATCATCATCCACCCTAATCAGCAGAGGCAAATTCCTTACCAATGTCACGGGAATACATAATTCCTTTGATAGTTGAACCGCTAATTGGCAACGTTAATATTGTCTCGTTGTAATACGAGCCAATAACAATCTATCAAAATCACATTTTAAAAGATCTCGATGAAGAGAATGTGGCTTTTATTTATACTAGGATAAGTCCAAGGTCGAACACAAGGACACGAGTTAATTAGATTTTCTAACAAAGAAATAAATATTATAGGATAATTGATTAAATGTATCTAGGTTAATGAATATAATACATGCATGATTTTTAATGAGTTTTTATATGCAAGTTAAATTATGATGCTACTAAATGAATTATAATGCAGTGCACACAAGAATAAATATTCACTTAAAATGCTCCTCAATTAAATGATCAATGAACTTAAGAAGGTCAACTTTAATATAAATTTATGAATAGTTAGATACTTAAATGATGTATTGAACAAATTGTGAATAAAGCATCTAATCCCCTAACTAGAAGAATTCCAAATCCTATTTAATCAGAGATAAACAAACTTTAAATAATTCACGACACCTAACAGGATGGAAATTCTACAAAGATTTATTTGCCTATTTATACGTCAAACATAAGTCTAAAATGAACTCAAGGAAAATTACACATAATTAATTGATCAAGGAACATGGCTTGTAAATTAATACTAATCAATACAGCCAATCCGAACAATTAACGTCATTTGAAAGAGAATTTAAATACAATCAAAACAAGAATAATTTCATTTAATTTGGATATTGCATACTCAAGTTATTAGATAACGAATCCAAGGGCTTTATTGCAAATAAAATATAACTAAAAATACACAAACATAACAATCAGGTCCAAAATGGACTAAGTGCAATAAATGAAAGCAGGAGGGGACTTATCTGCAATGTTCCAAATGTGTGGGGACAAAAACGTAATTACGAAGACCTGCAGGGTGGTTCTACAATTCTCCCCTAACAACGCATGATGGAGTGCGTGCAGGTCTTGCTTCAGCGCAAAGGTCGGGCTACGTGGATGTATGGATGCGCTTCGGCTTCGGTTCGAACCCACCAAGGCTGGACCGGAGGCACAGGGTGGAGCTTCGAGCCTGATCTGGGTCATAGGATCAAACCATGATGATTAGATCTAACGGCACACGTAACTCGATCAAGAGGCTACCCCTCCTCGTATGACGGTGAAAAGATTGGGCTCCGATAAGCATGTTGCTCCTCCTCTGAGCTCCCCAGACATCGATTAAGGTTTGCAGACCTTCATGAGGCCCTCATGAAGGCGGTGGAAGGTTGGAGGCTCTGCAATGGATGGATGAGTGGAGTGATGAAGCATTGTCGGAGGAGGAACTCGAGTTCAACGAAGTGTTCGAATTTTCGATCATTGATGCCTCGAAGTACATGCAATGGTAAGGAATATAGCCGAAGCATGTGGGCTTCAATCAAAGGTAGAAATGAGCGGAATGGATGGCTGAATTGAGGGGCCGGATATGAAGCCCTAACGAGACACCTTCTGTGCAAGAAGGTGATCTTGATCGAGGTGGATATGGTTCTGTAGAAGAAGGGGATGATCTATGAGTGGTATCGTGAAGATGTGTGAAGGTCGGCCAAGGCGATGGACAAATCATCGGAGTGTGAAGGTGAGCACATCTGATAAATTAAATCGGAGAAGAGCACAAGGGGTTGAACTGGATATACCTAGAGTTCGAAGAAGAATACCAGAGATGAGAGGGATGTTTGGGTTGGACCTCTTCATGCTACTGACTCCTTTGCCTAGTGTACACAAACGATGTATGAAGCCTGAACAATGTCGTAGGAGGGCCGAGACACGGCCACGAAGTCTGTGGATCTTGCCAGAGGTCTTCCTCCTTCGTTCTATTTCTCTCTGTCACCGGAAGGAGGATTAGGCTCAGAGTTACGCACCCATAAGCACGGAAGGGGCGGGATGAGGACATCATTGGTGGTTTCGGTCGAAATCGGGCAGTTAAACACAATGGTTTCAACCGTCGATGGTTGTTGCACGTGAGGAGATCGGAGATGAAGTAGTGGGCATGAGAGAGGGATGAACTTGCTCTCGACTAGTACCTGAAACATGTCGAGAGGACATATGGATCAGCGGAGGAAATGGGTTGAAGATATGTTAGCGACAGGATGCATCGCTTGGGGTGACAACCACCGAAGGTTGATGCACATGTGTCATTGGATCATGAGATCTAAAGGCCCTGATCAGGGTGCGCTAAGATGACTGCAAGCCGCTTGATCATTTGATCAAGGGGTCCAGATGGAGGCGGCTCTGATGGATTAAGGGCCATCTAATCAAAAGATCAAACAACTTCTATTGAAGGTGGTAGCTGATGAAGGGTCCAGCTACCTGGCTAGATGAGAAGAAGCCACGTGGCCTAATAAAAAAAGATAAATGAAGAAAATAATGTAAAATAAAAATAAAATAGTAAATGAAGTCAAATCAAAAAGGGTTCTACATGAAAGTTGTTTTTTAATATCTACAACATTCATGTAGAATACAAAAACAAAATACATCACAAATACATATTATTATTTTTGTAAGTATTTTTATGAATAGAAAAGTTTTTTTGTGTTTTATTACTTTTTGTATTTATGAATATGAAAGAATATGTTATATATCATTTATATAAAATAATATAAAAATTATTTTATGGAATTTTAAATAAATAGAAAATACATAAAACAAAGAGAACCATAAACACATAATAATAATTAATGATTGTTTAATTACAATAATTAATCTTAATTATTTACCATGTGTCAAATAATAATTACAATTAATTAATCATTTAATTAATTAAATATGCTAAGTGTTAGAGGAAATAAGAATATGTTTATTTTTAAGAGAACCCTAGGGTCTCTTATAGTAAGAAAACCCTATGGGTAAATTACATAAGACAAAACATAGAAGAATAAAAAGACCAAACGGTACATAGATATATAATTCTTTCAACACTCCCCCTCAAGATGGAGCATAGATATCAATCATGCTCAGCTTGGAAGTGCATTTCTGAAATGGTCCTCTGAGAAGCGGTTTGGTGAAGATGTCGGCAGTCTGCTCCCCAGAACTAACATGTGAAGTAGAAATCAATCCCTTTTGGATCATGTCTCTGGAGTAATGACAATCTACTTCAATATGCTCGGTTCTCTCGTGAAAGGCAGGATTATTGGCAATGAACAATGCAGCTTGATTATCACACTGTAGTTGCATGGGTAGAGGTACATCTACATGCAAATCTTCTAGTACAGCTCGAACCCACATCATTTCTGTACTTGCATGTGCCATAGCCCTATATTCAGATTCTGCACTGGATCTAGCCACAACGGTTTGTTTCTTGCTTTTCCAAGAAACTAGAGAGCTACCAATAAACACAACAAAGCCTGAGGTAGACTTTCGATCATTAGGGCATCCTGCATAGTCAGCATCCGCACATGCAGAAACAAATAAATTGGTTTCCTTCTTGAACAACAATCCCGTGCCTGGAGACGATTTTAGATACCTGAGTATCATATATATAGCATCCATATGTATCTGTCTCGGCTGTTCCATGAACCGGCTTACCCGGCTAACTGCAAAGGCAATATCAGGTCGGGTTATAGTTATGTAAAGAAATTTCCCCACCATTTCTCTATACCATCTCTTGTCAACCTCTTCTGTATCATTATCGTACAGTTTCATGCTAGGATCCATAGGAGTAGTAGACGGTCTGCATCCAGTCATGCCAGTCTCAATCAGCATATCTGTAATATATTTCCTCTGGGTCATTACTAGACCTCATGAATTCATGGCGAACTCCAGTCCCAGAAAATAGCGTAGTGTGCCAAGATCCTTTGTAACAAATTGACGACCCAACACTGCTTTGGTCATCTCTATCCCCTGGGCATCATCTCATGTGACTAAAATGTCATCAACGTACACCATGATGATAATTGTACCTCGAGTAGTCTTCTGGATGAACAATGAGTGATCTGCATTGGATCTCTTGAAGCCTTGTTCTTCAATTAACTGGGAAAATTTCTGAAACCATGCCCTTGGACTTTGTTTAAGGCCATAAATTTCCTTATGAAGTCTGCACACCATATGATTCTCCCCCTCAGCAGCAAACCCCGGAGGCTGCTGCATGTACACTTCCTCCTGCAGATCCCCATACAAAAATGCATTTTTAACATCCAGCTGGAACAAGGGCCAATCACGTACCACAACGACAGACAGAAGAATACGAAGAGTGGAGTGACGGGCAACTGGAGAGAAGGTATCCATATAGTCCACTCCATAAGTCTGAGTGAAACCGCGTGCCACTAGCCGTGCCTTGTATCGATCCAAGCTGTCATCTGCATGATACTTGACAGTGAATACCCATTTGCAGCTAACTACAGATGCTCCTGAGGGAGCAGTAACCAGGGTCCATGTGCCCCTGGACTATAAGGCAGCCATATCCTCCTCCATCGCAATTCGCCAACAATCAATTTTCAATGCATCCTGATATGTCCGCGGGATCTCCACAGAAGATAAAGCCACTGCAAATCTCTGAAAATCTCCTGTAAGGCGATGAAAGGAAACCTGTGAAGCAAGAGGATACGAAGCACAGCTGCGTTTCTGCTTTCTCATCGCAATAGGGACATCCAGATCATCAACTACTGAGCTCGCCGGGCCCGAGTCGTCCTGTAATGGCACACCCTGCATAGGCACACTAATCGACCCATCATTAGTAGTAACATCTGGACAAACCAGGGGCGTGTTGGATGATTGTCGTGTAGCATGAGCAAGACCAGATCGATGGGTATAGAATTTTGGTAGTGGAGAGATGAGTGGTTTTGGTGGAGGTGGTGGTGGTGGAGGCTGATGTAATGGTGGTGTGGACACAATATTAGGAACTGGACTGGACACAGGAAGATTCACGGTAGGAGGAGGAACATAGACCTCATTAGTAGATGAGTTGGAGGTCAATCTGTCACCTGCAGGTGAAAAGTACATAACCGACTCAAATAATGTAACATCCGCACTGACAAAATACTTCCCATTTACTGGGTCATAGCAACGGTATCCTTTCTGCGTCCGAGAATAACCCACGAAGACACATTTGACAGCTCTAGGTAAGAGCTTGTCTAGACCAGGTGATAGCTGATGAACAAAGGCAACGACCCCAAAAACTCGAGGAGTGAGCGAGAACAAATCTTTATCTGGAAAAACAATAGAGAGAGGAGTTTTCTCCCCAAGTACTGTAGACGGCATATGATTTACCAGGTAGCAGGCTGTAAGAACAGCATCTCCCCAGAAAGAGATAGGTGCACAGCTCTGGATAAGAAGAGTTCGAGTAATATCAAGTAGGTGACGATGTTTTCTCTCAGCAACTCCATTCTGTTGGGAGGTGTAGGCACATGTAGTTTGGTGTATAATGCCTTTTGACCAAAAATATTGGGAGAGAAATCGAGAACAGAACTCCAATGCATTATCAGTATGAACATATTTTACTTTAGATGAGAAAAAATTGTTTACATCATTTATAAGATTTTTGAAAACATCACCAGATTTATTTTTCAAGAGAAAGACCCACGACAAACGAGAAAAATCATCGACCACGACAAGATAAAATCTGTGCCCTTGGTGATCAGGGACACGATTAGGACCCCAGATATCAACATGAAGTAACTCAAAAGGGGAGCTACTGCTCCGACTTTGACGACTTGGGAAGCTAGCTCTATGGTGCTTCCTTAATTGACACGCTTCACACCGGAAGGACGAACTGGGAGATATCTGAGGCAAAAGGTGACGCATCTTCTGGAGAGGCAGGTGACCAAAGCGTAGATGCCAGGTATAGGGTGAGACAGATCCAACAGCATGAGAGGAGACTCCAGCATAAGAACTCCGATTCAGACGGTAAAGGCCATCCTGCTCAGAACCACAGCCAATCATTCTGCCCGTTAGGATGTCCTGAAATATAAGAGAGGATGGGTCAAATATAGCGCGGCAATGCAAATCTTTTGTAATCTAACTAATAGAGAGCAAGTTCATCGAAAATTCAGGAGCATGTAAGACATTATTCAGACGCATGGAAGAGGATAACATAACCCTCCCCCTATCCAATAATGGGAGAATGAGTCCCATTTGTAATCATCACCGACCGCCCTGAAGGAATCTCCCTGTATGAAATAAGTCTGTCCCTATCTCAACAGAGATGGTGCGTTGCACCAGAGTCCATGATCCAATCAGAGATGTCTGAACGAGAACATGTGGTAAAAGCACTACCTGAGATGCTAGTTGTGGCAGAAGTACTGGCAGAAGCAGATGCAGCGATATCCGAAGAGCCTCCAGAAGAATCTGTAGGAACAGTAGGCATTATATCCCGTAGCCGAGCAACTAGGTCCTCAAACCGCTGATCCGAAGCAGAAGAGGATGGAGATGCAACATGTTCGGCCACCCTTGCAGACGCTGGAAAACCATGCTTAGAATAGCATGTATCTTCTGAGTGACCCGTACGACGACAATAACTGCAAGGTGGACGAGATCGACCACCACGACCTCCATTTCCACGGCCACGGCCATGGAATGAAAAAGAAGAGCCACCTCGTCCTCTGGAAGCAGCCATCGCAGAGGGAGGTGGTGTAGACGAGCTAGAGGGAACTGAGATGCAGCTAAGCCTCCGATAAACCTCCTCCATAGGAGGAATGGTAGCATCTGTGAGAATCTGTGATCTGGCCGCATCATATTCTGGATCAAGAGCCGCAAGAAGGACGCCTACCATGGTAGCATTACGGAATGTCTTCTGTTTCTCGGGTGTGGCCGTCAGAGGAATAGTGTTGTATAGTTTCTCGAATATCCCCTTCAGGGATGTATACAAGGAATGAAGAGGTCGCCCATTCTGCTTCATGGTGAATATGTCATGCTGAAGTTGTAGCATCTTGGTTTCATTTCGGACCTGGGAATATGTCGCCGCGAGAATGTCCCACATCGCTTTGGCGGTGGGCTGATGGAGAACATCGTTCGCAATCTCCATCAACAAAGTTCCTGAGAGACAAACTTTGGCATACGAGTCATCAGCCTCCCAAGAGGCATAGATCCCTGTCTTCTCTGTCGGTTCATCTTCGGTAAGAATGTGCTTCTTACCATTGGACTTCATGAGACTCAAGAACTGCATCGCCCAGAGCTCATAGTTCGATCCATCCATCTTGACGATTGGCGCAGGACCTTTGAAAGCGCCTATGGATGGCATATCATCCTTTGATTCTGACATAGCGCCCCAGAGAAAGAACTAGGGTTTGTAGACAGAGATATAGATGTCTACACATACTGCATAGGATTCGAGTGCGTATGTAGACTTACGCACCCAAATCCATATAGGAGATGACGGACGCGGCTACGAAGAGGGCCGTAGGGGAGGGGATGCCGGCTAGGTCACGGCTGGTGATGAAGAGAGAAGGCCGGGGCTGGAGACGGGCCGGGTGCAGGATGGTCTGGCGTCACCCGGGAGGGCTGGGCGGCACCCGGGGGCACCTGGCTGGTTGGCGGCGGGGCTGGACACGCCCTGGACTGGGGCCGAGAAGTGTTGGTGGGCGGCGGGGCTAGGGCCGAGAGGGGCTAGGGCAGCGGTGGGGGCCAAGAGGGGCTAGGGCCGCGAAGCTCGAAGGGGCGACGGGCTTGAGGAGGGGGGGCAGCGGGTGGAGAACCTAAACCCTAGGCTCTGATACCATGTTAGAGGAAATAAGAATATGTTTATTCGAGAGAACCCTAGGGTCTCTTATATAAAGAAAACCCTATGGCTCCGTTCGGTTGGGGGGTTACCCCCCACTTTGGGTGGGTAACCCCCTAAAACCCCCACTTTTAACCCACTAGTGGGGCCCACTCCCTTCCCATCAAAAAAATATATATTATACCATCATATCATCTAAAAATCATAAAATACTCAACTTCTACTCACTATTCCAAACTTCAATACAATCACATCACAACAACCACCAACTTTTTCAAATTTCAATACAATCATATCATAATAACTACCGACTTTTTCAAATTCCAATACAATCACATCACACAAACGCTCCCAACCCTTAACCCACCAACCAAACACACAAACACAAAATTGGATTATCCACCCCTGGATAACCCACGAACCAAACACACCCTATGGGTAAATTACATAAGACAGAACATAGAAGAATAAAAAGACCAAACGGTACATAGATATATAATTCTTTCAACACTAAGATAGAGGGTTAATTAAACTGGATAATGCCGATGAATCTGATATTCTTGAATAGTGCAAAATGTTTTTTTACTTCAATATTGTATCAGTGTTGCACCTTCTATATGCGCCATCTAATATTGCATTACAAGAATGCGATAAGCTCATGTTGCATGTACGATCTGTGACATGTACCGAAATCCTTGAAATGGTTAAGCTCCTACATCGGGCCCTCTTCTCTACTCACTTCCCTAGTTCGATGAAGCAGAGTGTGTCTTGTTCTTACGACATTTCAGAGCTTCCACAATCACTCCCTCTTCGCTAGTAAATTGCCTCCTCACTTCCCCGTTGTCGACGTCGCATCTCCCCGTCTCCAGAGCCTTTAAAGCTGCCTCATCATATAGTACTTCACATATTGGCGTTAGAGGGGAACTGGTGGCTAAGAGAGAGCGCTTTGAGTCCCCACTCTGGTCCGGGATCCGGGAGGTGCTGCCTTTGGTAGCACATAGGTTACGCCCAAAGGTGGGGGATGGGCGTACGTTCAGGTTCTGGCGCGACGACTGGATGGGCAAAGGAGCCCTACGAGATAGATATCCGCAACTTTTTGCTTTGACGTCTAGGGAGAGCTTCGTCGCGCAAGTGGCGGATTCTGGTACGTGGTCGTTGACCTTCCTGTCTGATCTGTTAGATCAACGGTTGGAGGAGTATGTCAGATTGCAGGAAGAGTTGCCTTTGCCGGGCGATTTGGAGCAAGGATTGGACCACTTTGTGTGGGAGGGCAAGTGCTTCTCGGTTAAGCGAGCGTACGAGGAAATGGTGACGGTGGATGATGACCAGGATCCGGACTTGTGCCAGGACATGAAGATAGTTTGGGCAGCTAAGATACCGTGCAGGATCACAGTCTTCTTGTGGTGCTTGAGATGGGACCGCTTGTACGATAAAGCGAGGAGGGTGGACCTTAGGCACTGAAGACACCCTCTGCGACAGATGCCACAAGATGGAGGACTCAGAACATCTGTTCTTCAAGTATCCGACGTCGGCACAGGTTTGACAGGAGGCGGGGATTCCGTGGGTGGCGACGGACGGGACGGATGCTTTCTAGAGGTCGGTTCGGGCGGTAGGGATCGGATCATCGAACGATTGTTCCAAACCTTTCATTGTTCTACGGGTGATATGGTTAGGGAGAAATGATGTGGTGTTCAAAAATCAAAGTTTTTAACTTAGAAAATGTTGTAGTACACTGTAAAGCTTTGTATAACTCCTGGATTGCCATGTAATGTACTCCAAAACCTTTTAATGATGCAGGAGATCACCCTCTCTTTTATCAAAAAATGGACATGAAGACTACATGCGTTCTACTGCGCTTTTGTGGGTAATTTGGTGTGCAAGGAATAATGTCAAATTTTGGGGGCAATCTTGACATACAGAGAATGTAATAGACTATTGCAGAGCACTATGTAGATTATGGAGGATGTAATGCATTGGAACTTTTTATAATTTTATAGTTTAATATTTTGGCAGTGGGTCCCAAGTTGTGGAATGCCACCCTTCTCCTTTACAAATAAAATGAGTAACAAGATCTAGTCGAGTCAGCTACCCCCCACTCCCCACCCCGACTCGGCCGGTCACGCCGACTAGTCAGTCGACGTTTACAACAGCGATTGGATCATTTCCATGGGTCAGTTGAATCCGAAGCTCTTTTCCCTCTAGTCGGTACATTTGCTCTCCTTCGCTCCAGGTGGCATCACACCCCCATTTTGTGGTCTTCGAGGGGGGCATCCTCCCATGCTCCTTCAAATTTGAAAACTCATGGCTCCTTGAGGAGGGGTTTAGGGACCAGATTGGGGAGTTCCAGTCTGCTTTCAACGGGGAAGTCATGGCCACGATTAGACTCTTCAAATTTGAGATATTCGAGTGCCGTGATGCTAGACGCAGCGAGGCCCTAAAGGCTGCAGGATTGGGATTCTAAAATCGAGTACGATGAGAGCGGCCAATCAGAGAATGTTGCAAGTAATGATTATTGTGCGTGTGCTTGCTATTATGACGGAGCATATGATAAAAAGGGTGAGAACTGTTAGAAAATAGAATGTGGAAGCGTATAAGAGAAATAAAGTAAAGAATTTATAGAACAACGGGATTTTAACGTGGAACCCTACTCCCTAAGGAGCGGGATGAAACCACGAAAGAACGCCTCAAAGAGTTGATTTACGCATTGCACTTTCTCAATGGATACAACGGGTGAGGGGCTTCTTTATAGCCCTCATCGAGTCTCCACATCTCACAACTGGTAAATGTGGGACTAAACAACTGTGGTGTGGTAATTGGACCCCAGAGGAATCCAATTACCACCCTACACAAGTGGCGCATACACCATATGCTCCAACACTCCCCATCAAGCTGGAGCATGCAATGCTCAGCTTGGACAAACATGAAGAAATCTCAAACCCATGCTACAGGACATCAGGGACAATATCAACTCAACGTGCACAACTGTCGGATGTTGTCGAGGACGTTGTTTCTCATGTCGTGCGGGAGAGGACAAACAGGTTGGAGTGTGAGTCAAACTGAATGTGCTATGTATTGCGCCTATCAGAGCCACTGAAACTGAAATGAGTCTCCACCTAGAGAACTCTGGCCCGCCACAACATGTGGATAACTGCTCCACCTCAGAAAGAGCCGAACTGAAAAACTATGGAGACATCCACGTCGAAGTCCACGGTCGCAAGAGAATGGAGTCTACAATGTCTCCTCGTCGAAGAACTGGGTCTCCCCCAAACTGGCTCAGAGAATGGGATCTCTACTCTAAATCCCTATGAAACCACATGAAGCCGTCTATATATTTTTTCTCTCAGTTTTTCATCATTTTTCTCAGCTATTTCATTCATCTTTTTTTATTAGCCATCACATTTTTTTCAAATAAGTCGTTCATTTCATTTTTTTAACGGATTTCTCCTTTTTTCGCATACGTTTTTTTGTACGCATCTTCCTTTTTTTTCAACCCTCGACCCATATAGCTGGGCTCAAACAGTAGATTTTTTTTAAACACAACCCTCTGTTTTTTTCACAATTTTTTTAAATAAAGGAAGGGACATCGCACCTTTTGTTACCGCAACAGCAATAGGGAACCCATCCACCCCCCCCCCAATGGGGCTCTGCTCCGCCGACCGTGCATGATCATCGCTTGGAGAAGAGCAGTCGTCTGTGCCTTCGCCTGCTGGAGAATAGAGTGGCAGTAACACGATGGGGATCCTCCTACCGGAGAGGAGGGCGTCGCACTGCTGGAGATGGGAGGCGTCGCATCGCCGCCCCTCTTTTTTTCTTTTTTGTTGCGGGTACCGCTGATGGGAGGACGGGTCTCCTCCTTCGATCGTTGCCGATATAGACTGATGAGGGGTGGTGCTACTAGGAAGGAGGAGTTGGCGTCGTTGGGGCTCACTGTCGCTGGGACCGCCGCCTTGGCCGATGTCGCCGCCTCGAACCGCTTGTAGTAATAGGAATACTCCCCAAGCAGAGGGCCTCGAGCTCGTTATCGTAATTTTTTTCTAACCCCCTGTTGTGGTGACGACAATGGCAACTCTCGATATTCATGCCAGGGAATCTGAGAGGTGTGGCATAGGGAGGGGAAGCCCCGCTAGTGCTGCCCCGATTGCTGGAGATGGTGCTCAACGCTGCCAACGACCCCCAGTAGGAGATATGGAGGGGTTGCGCTGCAGCTGCTTGGAAGTCTGGGGCCGGGCGTGGGATCGTATCAGCATCGTTGTTGCCTGCGACCAATATTCAAGAAGGTGGTATGCAATATTCGGTCGGAGGGGTCACTGCATAAAGAGTATGCGGTATGCGGGAGAGTATGCGCTGAATATGCAGTTTTATGCCGTTTGTTTTTTTATTAAAAATATAAATAAAATTTTAATATCATGTTAATATCCTCTAAATATTATATCTCTTGATTATAATACTAAAGAATTGAATGTACAAGGAACAAAACTATTGGGATAAAAAGTAATATAGAGTCAAATGAGCAAAAACATCAAATGAAAGAGCGTTAAGTCAGGTGTTCGAGTTTAGGTTAGGATTTTAAAATATGTTTATTTGAAAATTGACCACATAAAAAGCCGCATATACGGTATACTCGGCCGAGTATGTGCCTTGACCCGCCTAGATGCCAATTTGATCATGCTCGGAGTGCCAAGGCTTCCGAGTACGATTATGCGGCTGAGTATGCTGTATACTCGGCCGATTTACTAAACACTTCCCGCGGCAATGGATCTGCAGAGATGCAATGATGAGGAGGGCCACCTTGAGACACAAGCAGAAATTAGGGTTTCAGTATGAAACCTTAGAACTAAATATGGAACTTTAGAACGATCTTGAGCAATGAACATTAATAATCTTCAAACATCAATCCTCAAGAACAAGAACACCAAAATCGAATCTCGAATAAAAATAAGAAATTTAAAATACTCAAGAATCAACTTGGCTCTGATACCATGTTAGAAAATTGAATGCAGAAGCGTATCAGAGAAATAAAGTAAAGAAATTAAAGAACAACGGATTTTAATGTAGAACCCTATTCCCTAAGGAGCGAGATGAAACCACGGGAGAACAACTCAAATGGTTGATTTATGCATTGCACTTTCTCAATGGATATAAAGGGTGAGGGGCTGCTTATATAGCCCTCACTGAGTCTCCACATCTCACAACTTAGATGTGGGACTAAACAATTGTGATGTGGTAACTGGACCCTCGAGGGATCCAATTACCCACCTACACAAGTGACGCATACACCATATGCTCCAACAAGAACGAGTGGTAATACACGAGGGAACTTTTCTATCCACCTATTACAGTATGCAGATGATAATATATTCTTCGTTAAGGGGGGAGATGTAGGTCAGGGACATGAGCATGACATTCTACACCATTAGGAGCTATCAGGTCTGATGGCGAATAGATCATGTTAGAGTATGTGTCATTCATATGTAAGATGGGTAAATGGATCCTTCCAAGATCCATTTACCACATCCAGTTGTTTAGTACCAAATCTACCAGTTGTGAGATGTGGAGACTCATTGAGGGCTATATAAGAAGCCACTCACCCTCTGTATCCAGTGAGAAAGTGAATGAACACATAAGCCCTAGCACTCTCCAGTGGTTTATCCCGCTCTTTCGGGATTAGGGCTCCACATTAAATCCTAATGTTTAAAGTTTATATTATTTATTTCTGGTACACTTCTGCATTTTATTTTCTAGACATGGTATCGGAGCGGGTTCGATTCTCAATGAGTTGTTCTTGGGGATTTATTTTTCGAGATTCGATTGAGTCGATTCTTGTTTATTATTGAAGATTATTCATATTTTGTTCGAAGATCTATACGTGTTATGGTTCACGTTCATCGATTTTTTAAAACACTACAAGCATCTGCGACGGTGTCTCTCCCAAGCATCGCCAAGAAAAGCATCCAGTATCAAGCATAAGATTTGGGTTCCTTTCCAGGAACCCTCTTCTCATCTCCAAGCGAAGATTCTCTTGTGATGGGTTCTCTTGCACGGTGTTCTCTAGATCAAATAAGGGGATCAATCTCAACAGGAGACACTCAGGAACCCCTCCCGCTCTAACCAATCTCCAGGGGAAGGAGATCTTGGATTACGCCGTTAGTCTGCATCAACTCTTGGATTCCACCTTCCGATCACAAGCTCAAGGCGAAAACTCCCCATCGTTGCGGCAAGCCCCACCTTCTTCCTCGAGATCTTCAGCGGTGAGCCCCGGGCGGCGTCCCATCTCCAAGCGGTACGATGGCGCACCTCCTCTCCAAGCGGCACCTCCCCTCCAAGTCACACCCTCCGGTTCTCCCTATAGCCGCCCTCCTTCTCGAGTGGCGCTCCCTAGGCGGTTCTCTAGCAGCAGTCCTTCTTCAGCAAGGAGCGGCACCACCCCTTCAATTCTCTTCGTCAGCAGGAGGGGGCCTCCTCGCAGGAGGCTCCAAGCCTCCAACCCTTAGAGTGACAGTGGTGGGAGTAAGGGTTCCCACGATGGGAACCCTAAATAAGGGTAGCAGGTCGCAAGTATAAAAAATTGGTGCGAGGAGCCCAGGTCGTTGAGAAAAAAAGGGGGCTAGACTATTTAGCCCAAGTTGGGCCATTGCTACTGTAAGGGCCCAATTGGGCCATGTGATTAAAAAAATTGATAAAAGACGCGTACAAGAAAAAAGCCATACGCGAGAAATAAAAAACTAAAAAAAACTTTTTTGATGAACGATTTTAACAAAAGTAAATAGCCGCTAAAAGAAAAAAGAAAGAGAAAAGTCGAGAAAAAATGTGAACGGTTTATTTGAGGAAAAAAGAATGTGGCAGATATAAAAAATGGAAAGAGAAATAGCCGCAAAAAGCATTTGAGAATGTTATGTTTCTCCCCATTTTATTGTCTTCTCCCAACCTTGTCGATGTCATTGTGTTCCGACAAGTATGGGAGAAAGGAGGAGTATAGTGTAAAGTCACATGTCGTATTCCATATTCAGATTCTCCAGTCCAGACCAGCCAGATTTTCAGACTCTACAGTTGTTCAGGTTCAGACTCGACGATCAGATTTTTTCGAGTTTGCAGTTCGATGTGCACCTGTGTGCCATCATTTGTGTGGTCCACAACGTTTCTGGTCGGCTCAGGATTTTCATGTGTTCCCTAGGGACTCCATAGTAGAGATCTCATTCCCTATGCCATGTGGGCTAGGGTGTCCATGTGGTTTCATAGGGACTCCGGACTAGAGATCACATTCTCTAAGCCAGCATGGGAGAGACCTGGTTCTCTGACGAGGAGACTTTTCAGACTCCATTCTCCAGCGATCGTGGACTCCGACGAGGATGTCTCCACGGCTTTTTCAGTTTGGCCCTTTCAGAGGTGGAGTAGTTGTCCACATGTTGTGGCGGGCCAGAGTACTCCGACGAGGAGACTCGTTTCAGTTGCAATGACTCTGACAGGCGCAGTATAAAGCACATGCTCTTCGGTGAGGAGATTTAGTATGACTCACACTCCAGCCCGTTTGTCCTCCTCACCTACACGGCATGAGAAGCAACGTCCTCGATAGCAGCCGACAGTTGTGCATGTTGAGTTGATATTATTTGTAATGTCTTGTATTGTGAGTTTCAGAGATTCTTTCTATTTGTCCAAGTTGAGCATTGCATGCTCCAGCTTGAGGGGAAGTGTTAGAGTATGTGCCACTTATATGTAACATGGGTAAATGGATCCTTCCAAGATCCATTTACTACATCCAGTTATTTAGTCTCACATCTACCAGTTGTGAGATGTGGAGACTTAGTGAGGGCTATATAAGAAGCCCCTCACCCTCTGTATCTAGCATGAAAGGCCGTATCGGCGATATATCGCCAATATATCGGTTTTGACAGGGTAGGGATTTCGATATTACCCAGTATATCCTTTTACAGGGAGCATACAATGGTTCTTCAACTTGGTGTATGTTTACAAGTTATTCATGTTGTAAGACTTGAATGAAATCGATTTCCAATATCTATAAGTCAATTCTTCAAAAACAATATCTATAAGTCAATTCTTCAACTTGGTGTATGTTTACAAGTTATTCGTGTTGTAAGACTTGAATGAAATCGATTTCCAATATCTACAAGTCAAGAGTCAAACATTAATATCGATATGTTCAAAATGATCGATATATGTGATATAAGCTTCATAGATTGATCGATATGTATAATCTAAGAGTATATTTGTAAGCTACTTAGTGATCTAAGAACTTGGATGAACTCCATTTTCAATATATATAGGTCAACAACTAACAGTACCAGTGATATTTCGATATGATCGATATGTGCAATATAAGGATCATAGTCTTCACAAATGATCTATATGTGTCATCTAAGTGTATATTTGTAAGTTATTTAATGTTATAAGAACTTGAATGGGATCCATTTCCAATATCTAAAGGTCGGAAATAAACATTAACAGCAATATGATCGATATGATGACCGATATGTGCGATATATGGTCTATAAATGACCTATATGTGTGATATAAGTGTGTATTTGTAGGTTATTTGTTTTTCAAAAATCTTGGATGATCTTAATTTCTGAAAAATGTCAAAAAAATTGGCTTTTTTGAGCCATTTTCGACACTTCCACCGACATCGTCGATATATCCCGATATATCCATTTCCGGGCGGACCGAAACGATATCGATACTGTTGGAGCATAAGTTGTAAGCGCCTATTGAGTTGTAGCAGGGTAAATGGATCCTGGAGGAGATCCATTTACCCCAACCAGTGTTTAGTCCCACATCGTCCAGTGGTGGGACTTGGAGGCTCTGGAGAGGCTATATAAGGAGCCCCAGACCTCCTGTACTCATTGAGGAAAAGCAATGCATAGCATGCCCCTTTGAGGGCTTCTCCTGTGGTTTCATCCCGCTCCTCACGGAGTAGGGTTCCACGTAAAAATACCGCGTTCTATATGTTTTTATCTTTTATCCATGTTTCCGCTTCCGCTTCCGATTTTCTGACATGGTATTAGAGCGGGTTCGATTCTCGGAGTTTTCATGTTCTTATTCTTTTATATTATCCGAGATTCGATTTTTTTTTAAAGTTATTGTTCATGATACAAGAGAAGAGTTCTTGAAATTTTTTGTTCCTGAAGATTGTTCTGAGTTTCTTTTTATCGAGTTCAAGATGCCAAGTTCTAGGGTTCCAATCTGGAACCCTACGTTTCTGTTCATCGTCAGCCACAAGCTGTGCGCTCCAGACGCCGCACCTCATCTCCGGTCAGCCCACAACATCATGCGCTGCCCTTTAAGCCCTCCGATGGCGGTGCCATCTCACGCAGGTCCAGGCGGCAGTCCTCAACATGATGTCGCGCCTTCGATCTCCTCCAACGGAGGCGGAACCCTCCAGGCGGCGCTCCAAGTTCTCTCGCCCCCCAGTCGAAGGCGGCCCCCTAATCTCCCAGGCGCCTTCAAGTCCTCTCGCCTCAGCGAGACCCCAGGCGCGAGTCCAGGCGCGACTTCCAGCCTTCAAGCCCTCTTGTCGATGTTCATTCTCCAGTTGCAGTCCTACACGCGCGCCTTGGCGGCGTTCCCAGGTCCCGCGACCGCCTCCTTTCTCCTATCTCTCTTCGCGAACAGCAACGGCGGCGACGTTCCAAGTCCTCCAAGGCACCGCTCCAGTGCTCCCAGGCATCGCGCGACATCGCAGGCGTCGCTCCAGTGCTCCACGATCCTCGCGGGCGACTTTTCAGAAACTTCCAAGGGCAGGCGGCGATGTCTTTTGCGAAGGGGTTCCCCCTGGGAACCCTAAAGTGCCATAACATGGCCCGATACCCCTTAAAAAAAAATTTTTATTGTAAGGCCTAAGTGGCCAACGGTTGTGTTCTCTGGGCCCAAGTCGGGCAGCCTTTTATTTTGAGAAAAAAAAGAAAGGGAAAGAATTCCTAAAAAAAAAGGATGAATTTTCGAAAAAAAAGGGCGCGTACATTTGAAAAAGCCGTACGCTGTGAAAAAAAAGGCCGCGTACAAAGAAAAGTCGTACGCAATTTAAAAAAAAAATTGATTGAAAGTCGTAAAAAAAAAGGTTGACGGCTTTAAAAATAATGCGAAAAAAAAGACGTAAAAAAAAATGAAACGGCCAAAATTCATGAGTTGAGAAGCCGAAAAATTTGTAATGGCTTATTTTGTTTCATTATCCCCCTATTTATCGTGTCTTCTCCCAACTTGGTCGACATCCATGTCTTCCGACAAGTATGGGAGAAAGGGGGAGTATGGTGTAGAGTCACAGGTCTATTCAGATATTTCAGATTGCAGATTCTCCAGACTAGACGATTTTCAGACTCTACAGGTTTTTCAGATGCGCAAGATTCAGACTCGACGTTCAGATTCCGAGTCCACAGGTGTAATGCGCAATTTCAGACTCGACAGATTGGTCAGAGTCCAAGTTCGAGGCACTCCAAGATGAGAGGCCCAGTTTCGAGATCTCCAGAGAGAGACTCCAGTTTTAGACACGCACGAGTGTGCGGTCATTGTCAGATGAGCATAAGTTGCCATCATTGTCAGAGGTCCCCATCATTCTTCTTGTTGTCAGGCAAGAGTTTTCATGTGAGCCATAGGGACTCCAGAGCAGAGGACCATTCCCTTGAGGGCAAGGGTTTTCATGTGGTATCATAGGTACACCAGAGCAGTGCACCATTCTCTGAGCCAGATGGGAGAGACCCAGTTCTCTGACGAGGAGACTTCAGGCGCAGTTTCAGACTCGGCGGTCAGATTCCGAGTCTTCAGTTGACTCACACTCCAGCCCGTTCGTCCTCCTCACCTGCACGGCATGAGAAGCAATGTCCTCGACTGCAGCATGTGCGCGTTGGGTTGATATTGTCCGTAGTGTCTTGTAGCGTTGAGTTGAGTATCTGTCTGTTTGTCCAAGCTGAGCATTGCATGCTCCAGCTTGAGGGGGAGTGTTGGAGCATAAGTTGTAAGCGCCTATTGAGTTGTAGCAGGGTAAATGGATCCTGGAGGAGATCCATTTACCCCAACCAGTGTTTAGTCCCACATCGTCCAGTGGTGGGACTTGGAGGCTCTGGAAAGGCTATATAAGGAGCCCCAGACCTCCTGTACCCATTGAGGAAAAGCAATGCATAGCATGCCCCTTTTAGGGCTTCTCCCGTGGTTTCATCCCGCTCCTCACGGAGTAGGGTTCCACGTAAAAATCCCGCGTTCTATATGTTTTTATCTTTTATTCATGTTTCCGCTTCCGCTTCCGATTTTCTGACAGATACAGCCTTCCATGGTATCCAGTAAGAAAGTGAATGAACACATAAGCCCTTAAAGGCATCCTCCCGTGGTTTCATCCCGCTCCTTAGGGAGTAGGGTTTCACGTTAAATCTCGGTGTTCAATGTTTATATTATTTATTTCTAATACGCTTCTGCATTCTATTTTCCAACAAATCAAAATCAATCTTCATACCTTTTGGGTGTTCTGATGTTGAGAATGAAGAGTGCTCTAAGATCATCAATACCCCACAAGGCTCTCTTCCCATAGGGTACCTCAGCCTTCCCCTAATATCCGACAAATTGAAATAATCAGATTTGTTTTGTTGATTGAAAGATGTTGGGAAAATGAGAAAACTTGTTTATTCCATCTGCCCTAGGCTCTCTTATATAGGAGAGTAGCCTATGGGTAAAATACATAAAGAGTCCAACAGAAAAACAAACTATAAGAAAAATACATAAGTGACTAATATATCTCTACACTCCCCCTCAAGGTGGAGCATACATATCAATCATGCTCAGCTTGAACGAACACTTCTGGAACGGCCCTCGAAGTAATGCCTTGGTGAAAATGTCTGCAGTTTGATCCTCTGAGCTAACATGGGATGTAACAATAAACCCCTTCTGAATCATGCCACGTATGAAGTGACAATCAACCTCAATGTGCTTGGTCCGTTCATGAAATGTTGGATTATTTGCAATGAATAGAGCCGCCTGATTGTCACATTCCAGAGCCATAGGAAGCGGGACTTCTATATATAGATCTGCAAGCATAGCCTTTACCCACATAATTTACGTACTGACCTGGGCCATAGCCCTATATTCAGACTCAGCACTGGACCTTGCTACAACCATTTGCTTTTTGATTCTCCATGACACTAGAGAATCTCCAATATACACAGCAAACCCAGTGGTGGACTTCCTATCCTTGGGGCACCATGCGTAATCTGCATCTGCACAAGCTGATATAGTAACCTCCTTGCCTTTCTTAAACAGCAGACCTGCACCTGGAGATGACTTAAGGTACCTGAGTATCATATGTATAGCATCCATGTGTACCTGACATGGTTGCTCCATAAACTGGCTCACTCGACTCACAGCAAAGGAGATATCGGGCCTGGTAATAGTAACATAGAGAAGTTTGCCCACCAGTTCTCTGTATCTTCTCTTGTCCACCTCATCAGTGTCATCATCATATAATTTCATACTGGGATCCATAGGTGTAGTGGCAGGTCGGCAATCAAGCATTCCTGTTTCACTCAACATGTCATTGACATATTTCCTCGGGGTTATTACCAACCAATGAGGATTTCTGGCAAACTCCAGTCCCAGAAAATATCTAAGAACCCCAAGGTCCTTGGTGACGAATTCACGACCCAGCATTTCTTTTGCCCCCTGGATTCCATGTTCATCATCACCTGTAATCAGAATATCGTCTACATACACCATAATAGCAATAATACCTCTGGGTGTCTTCTGTACGAACAGGGAATGATCAGCATTAGAACGTCTGTACCCATGTTTCTCAAACAGGTCTGAGACTTCTGGAACCAAGCTCTGGGGCTCTGCGTAAGGCCATAGATAGCCTTATGAAGTCTGCACACCGTAGGACACTCCCCCTCAACAGCAAAACCAATTGGTTGTTGTATGTAGACTTCCTCCTGTAAGTCACCGTATAGGAATGCATTCTTCACATCTAACTGGTATAGCGGCCAATCACGTATAACTGCGACCGAAAGGAGGATCCGTAGGGTGGAATGGCGAGCAACCGGCGAGAATGTATCAAGATAATCCACCCCATATGTTTGTGTGAAGCTACGAGCAATAGGGCGGGCCTTGTATCTGTCAATGCTTCCATCTGCATTATGCTTAACCGTAAAGACCCACTTGCAGCTAACTGTAGACACATCAGCAGGTGCAGGAACAAGGCTCCAGGTGCCTCTAGACTGTAGAGCTATCATTTCTTCTTCCATGGACAATCGCCATTAACTATCCTTCAGTGCATCTTAATAATTCCGTGGAATATCCACTGCTAACAATGCAAGGACAAAGTTCTTAATTTCTCCATGAGACAGTCAAACGACACATAAGATATAGGATATGACGCGCAACTCCGCTTCTACTTTCGTAGAGCAATAGGTACATCTAAATCATCAGCCTCCTCAGTTGGCCTCTGTAACACATCCCGCTCAGGAAAATCATCAGATCCATCAATAATAATATTTTCAGAACATACCTCAGGCGAGCTAGATGATGAGCGGTGACCATGAGCAGAAGCATGCCTACGGATATAGTAGAATGGCAATGGTGAATCAGGTACAGTGACAGGAGGTGTAGGAGATGATAGCGGTTCTGGTGGTAGTGGTGGCGGTGGTGGCATGTATATAGCATCAGTAGTGTCAGAGGGAACTAGCTGATCACCTGTAGACGAGAAGTACATAACAGATTCGAAAAAGGTGACATCAGCACTGACTAAATACCTCCTGCGCAAAGGATCACAACACTTGTACGCCTTCTGTGTTCTGGAGTACCCGACAAAGACACACTTGACAGCCCTAGGAGAGAGCTTGTCAGTCCCGGGAGACAATTGGTGAACAAAGGCTACCGAGCCAAACACACGAAGAGTAAGGGGAGAACAATTCTTTGTCCGGAAAAATAAGAGAGAATGGAATCTTCTCACCTAAGACAGATGACGGCATTCGATTAATAAGATAGCATGCCGTAAGAACAACATCACCCCAGAAAGAATGAGGGGCATGACTCTGTATAAGAAGCGACCTGGTGACATCGAGTAAATGATGATGTTTCCTTTCAGCAACCCCATTCTATTGGGAAGTATAGGCACAAGATGTTTGGTGGATAATCCCTTGAGATGAAAAATAGCTGGATAGGGTATGAGTACAGAATTCCAGAGCATTATCACTTCTCACAATCTAAACAGATGCAGAAAAAATATTATGAACTTCATTAATAAAATTGATGATAACATTACCCGCTTCAGATTTATTCTTTAACAGAAATACCCACGACACACGAGAGAAATCATCCACAATAACTATATAAAACATGTGTCCCTGATGATCAGGAACACGACTAGGACTCCAGATATCGACATGAAATAACTCAAACTTGGAGGTACTACTCTGACACTGACGACTGGGAAAAGTAGATCGACGATGTTTTCCCAACTGACAAGCCTCACATTGAATGGACGTGTGAGGTGAAACCTGAGGTAACACATAACGTAGCTTCTGAGGCGGTAGATGTCCAAAACGCAGGTGCCACAATAATGGGGAGATGGGTCCCGCAGGTAAAGTTGATGTTCCAGCATAAGGAGTCCGACTAAGGCGATAGAGGCCGCCTTGCTCATAGCCACGCCCAATCACGTTGCCCATAAGATGTCCTGAAAAATAAGAGAGGATGGATCAAAAATTGCTCGACAATGTAAATCCTTTGTAAGTTGGCTAATGGACAACACATTCATCGAAAAATCAGGTGCATGTAACACGTTCTTGAGATGCATGGATGGTGTCAGTCTAATCTCCCCCTGACCATTAATCGGGGAATGTGTTCCATTAGCAATAACCATGGTACGGCCTGGAGAAACCTTTCTGTATCCTGTAAGTAGACCTTGATCACCACACAGATGATGTGTGGCACCAGAGTCCATAATCCACTCTAAAGTATATGATCCCTTACTGCTAGTGAACGCATAGGTGCTACCTGATGTACTGGTGGATGCAGATGCAGAAGCAGCAATGTCAGCGTGACTCTCAGAAGTAGGTGCTGATGCAGCGGGATCGGATGGAGGAATGATGCCTCTCAGACGGGCTAAAAGCGTTGATCCATAGATGATGCAGCTGGGGGCTCAATCTGTTCAGCGACTCGTGCAGAGGCCGGAAATCCATGCTTAGAATAGCATGTATCTTCGGTATGTCCAGAACGATGGCAAAAAGTACATGATGGTCGAACACGGCCTCCTCTGTTGCGAGGTCCACGGCCATGGAACTGATGATGACCTCCACGACCACGATTGGCTGCCATGGCTGAGGCTGTTGGATTCGTAGCAGATGAGGGAACAGTGATACGACTCAGCCTATGAAAAGCTTCCTCCATAGAAGGAATAGTAGAACCCGCCAAGATCTGGGAACGTACTGCCTCGTACTCAGGATCAAGGGCAGCAAGAAAAACACCCACCATAGTGGCATTCCGATAGGTCTTATGTTTCTCTGGAGTGGATGTGAGAGGCATGAAGCTATAAAGCTTCTCAAACATTCCACGTAAAGACGTGTACAACGAGTGTAGAGGTCGTCCATTCTGCTTGATTGTAAAGATGTCATGTTGAAGCTGCAGAATCTTCGTCCCATTCTTTTCCTGAGAGTAGGTGGCAGCCAGGATGTCCCACATTGCTTTGGCAGTGGGCTGATGGAGAATATCGTTAGCAATCTCAATTGCTAATGTTCCGGAAAGCCAGACTTTGGCATATGCATCATCTGCCTCCCAAGAGGCATTGAGCCTTGTCTCCTCAGCAGGCTCTTCCTCAGTAAGAATGTGTTTCCTGCCGGTTGACTTCATCATGCTCATGAACTGCATAGCCCACAGTTCATAGTTTGAACCATCCATCTTCACAATAGGCGCTGGACCTCTGAAGGCGCCTGTAGAGGAAATATCTGCCTTGCTTTCTGACATTATGATATTGGAAGACTAGGGGAGTAGACTAAATATGTAATTGTCTACACTGACATTAACGGGTTCAGTTGCATGTGTAGACACAAGCAACCAAACCCATCAATTTGGAGATGCGCGCGCGCTCGGAACGGGGCTGGAGTCGCGCGCGCGCCGGTCTAGGGTTGCATGCGCACAGAAGTCACACGCACGGGAGTGCACGTAGATGTCACGCACTGGCGCGTGTCACACGCACGGGCGCGTAGACGTGCGTGCAAGGATGCGGACAGATGTGCGTGTAAGGTCACGCTCTGGCGCGCAGATGCGCGTGCAAGAGCACCACGTGCAGGTGCGCAGATGCGCAGGGACACCACGCGCAGATGCGCAGGGGCACCGCGCGCAGGAGATCGGCGCCAGGAGGTGCACCACAGGTGCAAGGGCACCACACGCACAGCACCATGCGCAGATACGCAGGGGATCGGCGTCGGGAAGCGATGCGCGAGGCGGTGCAGTGGTGTGAGGTGAGAGGCGACACGCGAGGCTTGAAGGTGGGGGGCTAGGGTTAGGGTTTTGCTTCGAGAACTCCGGTCTAGGACCATCGCTCTGATACCATGTTGGGAAAATGAGAAAACTTATTTATTCCATCCGCCCTAGACTCTCTTATATAGAAGAGTAGCCTATGGGTAAAATACATAAAGAGTCCAACAGAAAAACAAAATATAAGAAAAGTACAGAAGTGACTAATATATCTCTACAAAAGACATGAGAGGAAGCTTGCGTGGTGGAAGGTCTCTTACCATTCCAGAGGTGGGAGATTGCTTTTGTTGAAGGCAATATTGGTAGCTATCTCCATCTTCTTCATCTCTTACGGGATCTTCTAGTTGGGATCCTATATCGCATGGAAGTTTGCATGTACAGATTCCTTTGGCGTCATTCTAATGGTCAGGCTAACCATATGCATGCGGTTAACTAGGAGACGGTTACTTCTCCACAATATCAAGGTGGGGCATGGGGTGCTACATCTAGAGGATATTAATAAGGCATTCCTACTAAAATGGGTGGCCTGACTAGTTGACGATGAGAGGACCAGCCATGTTGTCTTCCTACGAACATATACAACATATGTGTTTATACATGAGGATGACACCTCACCTCTTTTTGTGGAAATGGCACCCAAGATATGCACCATCTTTTCTACTCATGTGCATATGTGCATAAGATCTAGCGAGTTGCAGTACGAAGCAGCCGCGAGACATGATATGCGCTATGGATCAGAATGTTGGTTTGTGAACCAGAGATATTTTGTGGAGAATGACAGTAGCAGAAATGAAAATACTAAGGGGGATGTGTGTTCAAACACAAAAAGATTGAATTCAGAATGATGTGATCAGAAGGAAAGTTGGTGTAGCTCCGATGGAGGATAAGATGAGAGAAAACAACTTAAGATGTTTTGGCCATTTGCAACGAAGGTCGGTTGATGCACCAGTTAGAAGATGCAAGAGAAGTGTTGGAATGAGACTATCCAAGGGATCTTACTTATTTGGATTAAACTCGAGAATGACCCAAAATAGATCTGAAGGAGGTAAAAAAAATCCATGTAGCCAACCCGACTTAATGGTGGGAAAAGGCTTTGTTGTTATATATCATATCACTATTTTTCGGCCGCAGCTACTACACACAAAACTTATGATCCCTATCATCTCTGGAATTGCAAGTACCATTGAAGATTGTATGAAGTATCGAATCATAATCCAAGCGCAGAGATAAGATAAGATGTGGGAGCGAAGAAATTAATATCCTTTAATACCTGGAGAAAAAAATTAAACTAGCATCTTTCAAATACAGAAACAAGTTATCATAACTACAAAATAGCTATAGAAGATACGAATCAGATATTGAAATAGGAAAGGATCATGTTAGTAACGAGTGTAAATTTATTGACAATAAGCGCTACAAGTACAAAGTGAACCAAAATATATAATCAGAATAAGCACGATTTTAAATAATTTAATGTGCATGATCAATTATGTGGAAAATATTCAAGTAGTGGTACATCATGCATATACATTTCCTCCAAAAAAAACTATGCCTATCTATACCCCCACACGGCAATATGTTTACAATCATACAAAACACATTGATTTGGTAAACCAAGATGAATAAATTGTAGTGTAAGAAAAATGCCCCTGTATTACCTGTATTATCCTGTAGTCGATTACAAAGAAGATTGCGAACACAAAAAAGTTGTTTAGCCTTTAGAAGGTGCTGATCAGGCCTCAAAATATTAACATTAAACCTGGTTAAAAAACCACAATATTATTAAAGAAACAAAATTAAAGTTCCTCTTATCATATTATTAAAGAAACAAAATCAAAGTTCCTCTTATCATAGTATGCTGAGCGATAATTTAGTTGTTTGTCCCTCCAAAAGTTTTTTAAATGTATTTCCTTAAAAACAATAAATAACAATTGATCGCGCTAAAATGGTAACGATTTTTTTCTGGAAACCTGAAAGGAAGATGGTAATTGAGCGCATGCTCGACATTGAACGGGGCCTCCACTCCGTTCCAGCGATTCCAAGTAGGCAAGGTCTGCTCTGGCGAAGATGGTCTCTCTCATTGAAATCATGTAGACTTACTCACAGAGATGGAGTACTGGACATGTAGGCTCTTGGTAAAAATGGAATTTGCGGTGAAGAAGGCACGCTTGCAAACCTCAATAGAAGAGTTGGGTGCAATGAAGGCAGGAGGAACAACAGGTTCCCCAAGGCCGGGGTGGATTTACGGATTTCCTCCAACCCAAAGACTTAGAATCAGTCTTTCATTTTGGCAGACCTTTGCAGGTCCAAAATAACTCCATTTTTAGATTGATCACCTTAACTGCAACCGTCTCGAAACGTGGTTGTTGGACGGAGGGTTGGCATCTCCCATGGTCCCCTCTGGTTTTTGATGGCTCTCAGCGTGGTAGGTTTCGCGTAGCTCCTGGACGAGGCTTGGCAGGTGGCAGGGTTTATCTGATGCTATCATTTTGGACAGCAGGGTCGGAGGTAGTAGTGAGGATACCATGGCCCTCGCAGCGGAATGGAAAAATTGTGACATCAAGGGAAGCATGGGCGGGCTAGTCGGGGAGGGATTATGCTTTAAGGTTGTTGAAATAATTATATCTCTTTATATTGTTATTTTACAAATTGCTATTTTCTTTGGTCCCTTTATGTAATTTTTCCTTGGAACTTTTCTCCTATATAAGAGAGCTCTAGGGCTACGGTGAAATACAACTTTTCATGCATTTCCACATGGTATCAGAGCGACAGTCCTAGACCGGAGCCTGTTCCCTAGAGCCCGACCCCACCGAAAAGCCCTAGCGCGTGCACGCGCTTCACACGCGTCACCGCCGCCGCTCGCGCCACACGCGCCCACCGTCTGCGCCACTGCAACCAGTGTTGCCTACACCTCCACAAGCAACCCCTGCACCGCGTGTCGCAACCTCGCGCGTTCCCACAGCCGCACACTGCCAACAATGTCATCGGCATCTCCAGCGCGCCCTAGCGCGCCTTCGTGTGCAGCCAGCATCGTCGTAGGCCTCTGGTTCGATTTGTCTTCGGTTTTCCAAGGTGTAAAGAGACTATCTAAAACACCCTAGATACCCAAAAGAGCCTTCAAAGAATGGAAGAGGTTGTGGTATGAGTCTACACCCACAACCATCTTCCCATATGTCCGTGTAGGCACAAGTTTTTCTTGTTGCACGTCCCAATCTTGGAGATAGTTGTCATCATGTGTCACGCCCTCGTATCCGGGCGCCCGTTTATGACGCACTCGCACTATAACATACACAGGGTAGTTTATAATAATTAATGTCTATAAGGGAACAACTCCATGTTGGTGGTCACATGCACATGATACACAGAAATCCATACGCCATCTTTGTTGGGTTAAAAGTCATAAACAGATATTTCACATCGAAATCCGAGGCCCGAGGCGCAAATACGGTCAACATTAGTATGTCAAATAAAGAGAGTTTTTGGCAAAAAAATAATAATAAATAAAACAATTTTTTTATGAAAACAGTAGCAACAGACTGCTGGAAAATCCAGCAGACTCCACTTGCCCCTTTGCCTCTCTCCGCTTAACTTCCAACAACCACTCCACTTGGCTATGCTTGTGGGTTTTTTTTAAAACACTTGTCAATAAATTGAGACTCCCACCCCCTTATATATATCCCAAATCCCTGCTATTTCTTCCCCAAAATTCCATACGAGGAACCCTCTCCAGCCATTCCCTTTCATGTTTTGTTGCTGTCCAAGCAGTCTGCTGGAGCTGCCCTTTCCCAGGAGCTGTTGGAGTCTTCCTTGTTGCTGTGCCATTTCAAGTGCAGCTTTCTCCTCCCTAAAGCTGTTGTCCAACAAGCAAATTTCAGCCAGTAAATGCCTCCTAGAAACTTCTGTTAGAGCCACTCCTTTGCCATAGAGTCGTTGCTCTAAACCCCTTACAAAATTCGAGGAGGTTGCAAGGTACAATCCCTCCTCTCCTTCTTGTTGCCTGCATGCGTTAATCGCAGATTGTTTAGTATTTTTAAATCGTAAAATCTAAACCCTAACCAAAACCTGTTGACGCATATAGAGTACCTGTACCTCTTCGTTATTTTATTTTTCAGTTGTCTTCTTTATGTAATTTACCCATAGGCTACTCTCCTATATAAGAGAGCCTAGGGCTTATGGAATAGATCAAGCCATTCATTTTTCCCAACATGGTATCAGAGCGACGGTCCTAGACCGGAGTTCTCGAAACCCTAACCCTAACCCCACACCCGCCGGCCCGCCCCTTCTTCTTCTTCTTCTCCCTCTCGCAACATCGGCGCCGCCCGAGCTCGGCGTTGATCCATCGGCGCAGCCTCTCCAGTCGGTTGCGCCACCGTGTGTGAGCGCCTTCTCTTTGCGCGCCTGTGCACACGCATACTGTGCGTTGCTGCGCGCCTCTGCCGTGCGCGCTTGTGCGCCTCACTCGCCTCCACCGTGCTGCGCACTCCCTTGCGCACCATCAACCTGTGCGCAATCATCTAGCGCACCACCTGTGCGCCCCAGTGTATCTCCTGTGCGCTCCTGCGCATCCCCTGCGCGCTGAGCAGCAGACCTAGCGCATCAACCGTGCGCCCCAGTGCATCGCCTGTGCGCCCCTGCGCATTCCCTGCGCGCGCGCGGTAACACCAGTGCACGCATCTCCTGTGCGGCCTGTGCGCGACTCCTGCGTGCGTGTAGGGCTTAGCACGAACATCTTCATGGGGATAGTTGCTTGAAGTCTACACATGCAACTACCCCCATCTATGGTATTGTAGACAAAGCACATTGTTTGTCAATCGTTCCAGTCTTCAATTTTCAATATGTCGGAGAGCAAGGCAGGTATCCCATCTATTGGCGCATTCCGTGGTCCAGCGCCTATTGTCAAGATGGACGGTACCAACTATGAACCGTGGGCAATGCAGTTCATGAGCATGATGAAATCTACGGGTAAGAAGCACATTCTTACCGAACCAGAGCCTGCTGAGAAGACTGGAACCTATGCCTCCTGGGAGGCTGATGACGCATACGCCAAGGTTTGGCTATCTGGCACGTTGGCAATTGAGATTGCCAATGACATCCTCCATCAACCCACAACGAAGGATATGTGGGACATTCTGGCGGCCACATATTCCCAGGCAAAGAACGAGACAAAGATTCTGCAACTCCAGCATGATATATTCACCATCAAGCAGAATGGTCGCCCCCTACATTCTCTCTATACATCACTGAGAGGGATGTTCGAGAAGCTATATAGCTTCATGCCCTTGAGAGCCACGCCAGAACAGCAGAAGACATATAGGAACGCTACTACGGTAGGCGTGTTCCTAGCTGCACTGGATCCTGAGTACGAGGCAGCACGATCACAGATTTTGGCCGATTCTACAATTCCTCCAATGGAGGAAGCCTTCCATAGACTTAGTCGGATTACAGTTCCCTCAACTGCTGCAAGTCAGAATTCTTCAGCCATGGCAGCAAACAGAGGTCGTGGTTCTCATCACCAGGGCCGTGGACGTGGACCCCGTGGGGGGGGGGGGGGGGGGTGGCCGCACTAGGCCAACATGCACCTACTGTCACCGAGTCGGACACAATGAAGACACATGCTATTCAAAGCACGGATTTCCTGCATCCGCACGAGCTGCTGAGCAGATAGAGCCCCCATCTGCTGCTACCTTGGATCAACGATTTGATGATCTAGTTGTCCGTCTGAGGGGCATCATCCCACCATCTGGTCCTGCACCGACTACAAAGAGTCATTCTGATGCTGCTGCTTCTGCCTCTGCATCTACTAGTGCTTCAGGTAGTATACTTGCACTCCACAGTAGTAGATCTGATACACTGCCATGGATCATGGACTCGAGCGCTACACATCATCTATGTGGCGACCAGAGTCTACTTACAGGATACACTCAGATCCCTCCAGGACGGACAGTAGTGATTGCCAATGGCACACATTCCCCAATCACTGGTCAGGGGGAGATTAGACTGACATCTTTTATGCAGCTCAAGAATGTGCTACATGCACCTGATTTTTCTATGAATCTGTTGTCAATTAGTCAGATTACGAAGGATCTCCATTGTCGGGCAAATTTTTATCCATCTTCTTTGATTTTTCAGGACATCCGTACGGGCAACATGATTGGTCGTGGCTATGAGCAAGGAGGCCTTTACCGTCTGAATCAGACCCCATTTGCCGGAACCACAACCTCTCCTGCTGGACAAGTATCTCCTTTACTATGGCATCTGCGTTTTGGTCATTTACCGCTTCAGAAGTTGCGTCGAGTTCTACCCTATGGTCTCTCTCACACACCTATCCAGTGTGAGGCATGTCAGTTGGGAAAGCATCACAGGTCGTCCTTTCCCAGTCGTCCAGGTCGGAGTAGCAACTCCAAGTTTGAGTTGTTTCATATCGATGTCTGGGGTCCGAGTCGTGTTCCCGATCATCAGGGACACAGGTTTTATATTGTATTTGTGGATGATTTCTCTAGAACGTCATGGGTGTTTCTGATGAAAAATAAATCTGAAGCAGGAAATATTATTATCCATTTTCTTAATGAAATTCAAAATGTTTTCTCCACATCTGTCAAGCTTGTGAGAAGTGATAATGCTTTAGAGTTGTGCACCAACATTCTGGCCAGTTACTACTCCTCAAAAGGGATTATTCACCAAACATCTTGTGCTCATACATCTCAACAGAATGGGATTGCTGAAAGAAAACACCGTCACCTTCTTGATGTCACAAGATCACTTCTTATACAGAGTCATGTTCCCTACTCCTACTGGGGTGATGCAGTTCTTACTGCATGTTACCTAATCAACCGTATGCCTTCGTCTGTCTTGAATGAACAGATTCCTTTTTCACACATTTATCCTGACAAGGATTTGTTCACTCTTACTCCTCGTGTGTTTGGGTCAGTCGCATTCGTCCATCAGTTGTCACCTGGTACTGACAAGCTCTCCTAGGGATGTCAAGTGTGTCTTCGTTGGGTACTCCAGAACTCAAAAGGGGTACAAGTGTTTCGATCCTGTGCGTCGGCGGTATATGATTGACGAACCGCAAAATCGGCCCTTTAAGGGTGCGTTCTTAGCACCTCAACATGTCGATGCAGTCGGGCCGATTTTGGTCGTCAAAAGATCAGCTCATTTAAAGATATGCAATAATAAATCAAAATGAGGTGATCGTGATTTATTTTACTTGGCAAGAAACCAAGGTCGAACTCAGGGACACGAGCATCTCTCGTATTAATCGGATTTAAGTGTATTTAATTAAGCGTTGAGTGTAAAGGCATATAGGTCAAATTAAGCACAGACACAACCTGACAATGCATTCAAAATAAAATAAACATGCATTTTTTTAACATTTTTATCATGCAAATAAATGGACATGCAAAGCGATTAAAATGTAGTAGAAATATGCCCTAGGTTAATAATGATGAGCAAAAGTAAATATGAGTCAATTTCAGATTTGCTTAAAATGTCAAGCTTGATCGATAATGTTAACAGGGCATAAGTTACTAATAAGGGACACATGGCAAATACAATAATGCATAAAAATTCAAGTGTCCAAAATGCAAAACTTAACATGCCATTAAGAAGTACATCAAACAAGCTTTCAAATGAGACTGAAATCAACAGAAACGGAAACAAGATGCTCAAGATATGCATAAAGGAACACAAGGGCAAAAATGAAAAGAAAAACATGAAAAATGTCTACAAACCAGTCCCTGGGAAGGACTCAAATGCAATAAAAATAAGTCTGGAGGACTTCCCTGTAAATAAACCATACGCGCGGGGGTATATTAGCAATTATTGAAACCCGCAAGGGTATGAGTGCAAATAGCCCCAGGCGCGCAGGTGTTGCACGTGCTCAGGACCTGTTTGCAATTTGTGGAAGGTTGTGGGCGACTCTGCAAATAACCCAGAAAGCACGTGCCCTGCACGCGCTATCCAGGCTCGGAGGGAGGCTCGGGCTTGGCAGAGGCTCGCTGCTGCTTCGGGGTGGCTCGGGACATCCGAGCCTCCAGGCTTGGTGGCGATTAGGCTCGACGTGGTCTCTGATTTTGCGACGTGTATGAGGACCTGGATGCAATTTGTGGAAGGTGCGAGGGCGCCGATGCAAAAAGCCCACAGCCCCGTGCGTGTAGCACGTGATCTCAGGCTCGGATGGAGGCGAGGGTCGGCGCTTGCTTCGGGTGGCCGTCGCAGGTGCCTCGGGCCACGTGGTGGCTCGAGATTGACTCGGGCGAGGCTCGGTTCCACCGAGCCTCCGTGTTCCGGAGTAGTCGACGTGGCCGCTCCAGGGCCGTTGGATCTCCGCCGGGGGGCGAGATCCAACGGTGTCTGCTCCATCTTCTCCTCCGTCGGGTGGCGGCGCGATTGGAGCTCCGGCGTGAGGCCTGGAGCTCCGCCGCGCCTCGCTGCGCTCGGTGAAGCTCGGGGAAGATCGCTGATGCTCCGGCGATGAAGGCCTGAGGTCGGAGAAGACGCGGTGACTCCTGGAATGCTCAATCGACAATTGGTCGCCGGAGGCGGAGCTCTAGAACTCAGCTCCGCCCGAAGTCCGGCCAATGACGTTGATAAACCTGCAAGAAGTGTTAGCGGTGTGTGCGTGCGAGCTGAAGTGGACGGAGGGCTCTGGTGGAGCGCAGAAGGCGAAGCCCTTAGTGGGTCCTCCTCCGCCTCCGGCGGAGGAGGAAGCTTGGGGTGAAGGAGGTTGCGACGGAGGAAGGGGGTGACCGGTAGGGTCGGCGAGGAAGATGGATGGAAGGCGAAGCTAAATGGGTGATCAATGAAACAAAGTAGATCGTATAGAGGCGTAGAAAATTAGGCAAAAATCAAGAGAAAAACAAGAGGAGATCAGAGGGCTTACCTGACCGGAGATGGAGGTTGTGGCCTGGGCTGGGCGTCGGAGAAGAGGCCCGGGTCGTCGCACGTCGAGGTCGGCTACTCCTCGGAGCTCGAGCGGGGCTGGCGCCTCCGCAGCACCGCCGTGATCGGCGGTGGGTCTCATCGGGGAAGAAGGCCATTGTCGCTCAATCCGAGCTCCTCCCCCTGTCACAGGGATGAGCTGGAGGGCTAGGCCTCTCCCCCTTGGTCGATGGACCAGGGTGAAGTGGGGCGGAGGCGTGGTATTTAAAGGTGGTGATGGCGGAGTTGATGAGTGAAGTCGCGGGTTTCAAGGGTGCGCATGGGGCGAATGGAGAGGAGAACGGAGCTTGTGGGGTGTGCCCGAGAATCCTGGAGGACTGGGCTCGAACGTAAGGTGGTTAGCGAGAGGAGAGGTGGTAAGGTGAGGCAGCTAAATTTAGAAGGGTGGAGGAGGTCTGCGAGGCGCGGGGCTCGGCGTGGTCTCTGCGGGAGGAGGAAGACAAGGTCTGGACCGTTGGATCGTCAGATCCAACGGTCCTGATGTGGGCGCGTAGGGACGGTTTGGATCCGATCGGCAGTGTTTTGATCGAAGCGTCAAGAGTGTGCCAGGTGTCGTGGTGAGGCTTGAGCGCTAGCGGACGGTAGTGATGTGAAGAAGGCGCATGATCGAAGGGCTGGTGATGGTCGCGGAACTAGCGGCTCAGATGGAGCATCCCCGATATGATCGTGGGGTGGACAAGGCTGCTACGTGGCAGGCTCTGATCAGAGCGCTCACAGACGAATCAAATTGGGGGAGGGGAAAGATCAAACGGCTGCGGAAAATAGCAGGCGTGGACGTGCTCTGGCCGTTGGATAAAGACGGCGATCCGACGGCTGGAAGAGGAGGCTGAAGAGACAAGAGAGGCGGGCCACGTGGCTCACCCAGATTGGGCCACGTGGCCCAATCAGATTATTCCTTGGGTATTATTGACTTTTGAGGGCCAAGATGGCCGAATTTGAGAAAACTCAAAACATGAAAGTTGTAGATCTTGACGAGATCTACAAGTTTCATGTTGACCAAAACTGGAAATAAAATCAAACAAGGGCCCGAAATATTTTTGAAAGTATTTTTAAGTCTAAAAACACCACGAATTTTTGTTTTGTCATTTTTTTGTGGTTTTTAATTTATTAAGGACTATGTTAATTATAGGACATTAATAGGGATTTATTGACAAATTTTTAAGCAAGGGGGTTAATTATAGGAAATAAAGATGATGAAACTGAGGTTCATCACCCCCCTATACTTAAACTATGCTCGTCCTCGAGCATCAAAAAGAATGACGAAGTTGGATTAACCCCCTTTTGCATGTGACTACAGGATCCAATCTGATCAATTTGACTCGACTTTAGAGATCCAAAATTCTAGAGTTCAACCCAGCCTTAATCAAGAGGCTTCCAATTCCTCTACTTCTCTAGACTCTCTCTGATGTACATATAAACTAAAGGATATGAAGTTTAGTGTGGACTGCAATTTCGAGAGTAGAGTCAATTCTTCACTCAAAGTCTTGGTCTGAGAAAATCTCCTAAGGACCCAATCCTCAGCACTAGGGAATAAATCAAATCTTGCATTCAGTCCACCGTCTCTTTAGTTGTCAGACTTAGAAAATGTAGACGGCAGGCCAGAAATGGAGGGCATGGGATTGTGTCAATTCTTCTCTCCCTCTCATTGGAACAAGGATTCTCTCTAGTGCCTTTTACGCAACACATTTTTTTTTGGTGTTGATCAGTGCGTGCGTCAAGAGAAGTTGGAGCCGTCTGCACTTGTTTTCCTGGGAGTACACCGGGGTGTGTCTTTTTTGAGTACCTATCGTACCTTCGACACCCAGACTTGTATCATTTACGATGCAGAGCCCTTTGGTGCAAGCCCGACTCCTGGTCCGAATAGCGGTGGTCCAAGTGGACACTTTGAAAAGTTTGGGAGCGCTCGCCTTTGGTGGAAGCTCTTTGATATGTAACTTTGTGGAATGAGAGCTTTTCTTTGAAATTTCTTTGACTTGTATAATTTGTGGCTAGCTCCACTGCTTTTACCAAAAGTTGGCGCACACTGATCAACATTTTTTATTTATTTCACACCCTGGCACTTAGGTCAATATCAGGAGATTAGTATAAGAATCAAGTTCTCATACTGGCTAATATTGCTGACACTCAGGTTTCATGAAGCCTCCAAAGATTTTATCCCATCCTCGAGCATCATTAGATCAAATCCAAACTTGATTCCCTCATCCCAATCCCTCAGGTGAAGAGTCAACTCATCTCAATCAAAACCGCAGTCGTGCATGTGATGTGCTGATCATATTCTTTATGTCTGAGACTAAGCACGGAATATAGCATGCAAATCTAGAAACCTATGGGAATGTGGATGATTAAGTCTAAGGCCCTGATGGCTAAGGCTGGTTAACCTAAAATCTCAAAGACCTCATAAAGCTAAGTTTCCTTGACCAATTCAGATCCTGGGTGAAAGTGAAAGTGTAGAGGACTAATCCAACTTCTTCATTCAAAAACAAAATTTTTTTTTTCAACGGACTTTAAGAGATATTATAACTGCCTAAACTTAATTAAGGAGCTACGTTCAGCCAGTATGGATGTAAGTACAGGCCGGAGCCCGTTGCTTGAGGACGGGGCCTTACGCGATGTCCTCTAAACCATCCAATCTGCTAAGGGCGAACCCTCACTGAACGCGGCTTTCTTAATTGAGCTTAGTAGTCACTAATAGCTCCTAAAGGTTTTTTAGGGTTTTTCTCATTTTTATGGATTTTAATAAAGTTAAAACACCTGTTAGACTCAACTTTCCTTGAAAAGAGAAGGCAAATCTTTTCGAAACCATGTCACACAAGATAAAAAAGTTTTCAAAACATTTTCAAAAATCATTTTCGAAAATATTTTTATAAAAATAGCGTAACATAATATCAAAAAACCGCGAAATCATTTGGGTTCTCTTAGTCCACAAAATTTTACCTTAGCCAAAAAGTTTTTAATTTTTCAAATTTTTCAGATTATAGCTAAAGTAAATATACGGTATACCCCCCTATACTTAAACTTTGCTATGTCCTCATAGCACTAGATGTTACAAGTACATAGGTTCATTTAAATATATAGGAATATACGGGAGCTAAGAGGGGCTCCCCCTATACTTAGGTTAGAAATAACCTAAGTATAAAGGCAAGAAAAGAGAAGTAGAGAAAATCACGGGGACTTGGGTCCCCCCTATACTTAGGCTGAGATTAGCCTAAGTATAAAGATGAGGATTGGTGTTGGAAGGAACCCAAGGTGAACGAAGAAGATGAATGAATTTACAAGTGAGCGGATGAATCTTAGGAGATGAAATGGAGGGACTAAGGTTTTAGGGTTGTGTAGCAAACATGGCTCAATTCAAGCAAGCAAACCCTTAGTTTCACCAACTCACACATGAAACCAACCAAGGTTGGTTGATTATCTTGTCGGTTTTATTGGTGATAAAACATTTGATTTTTACGCAAAGAAAAGATGTGAAGTGAAAATCATTGCGTAAGCGAGGGTATTGCTCTCCCAAAACCGAATTTTACTCCATTTTTGGTTGACTTGCAATTAACAGTCCCAATTTTATTTTGAATTATCACTGAATTAAAGTTAGCACGTCAATCAGAAAATCATCGTCTACCGTTCATTCCATTTTCCATTAATCCTAGGTGATAAATCTAGGAAATGAAAGCCGTGAAAAACATGTATTTGATGAAGAAAAACGCGATCTAGGCTAAGCGAGAAATCATGCAGTGATTTGACGATAAATCCGCGAAAAAAACTGGGGTCGTTTTGAAAATCAAATCCAACATGTATGCAAGTCGAAAAAGCCGCACCTAATCATGCATCTATTAGCGGTGATTAATCTTCATTAATTTTAGCTAAGTGATGCGAGATTATGTGCGTATAGAAATTAGTGTGTCCTACCAACGATCAAGCACGTAAAAATATGGAAAAAAATTAAAAAGAGCTCGGAGAGCCGCGTGCCTATCCTAGGTCGACACTCAAGTGGGGACGATCCCCACACAACCACGATTGTTCGATTACAATCGCGAGTCTTCGATCGAAGACCGCTGTAAAAGACGAATTATTAGAAATAAAATGCAACAAAAATGCGAGACATTTTTTTTCTTTTCTTCCTCCTTTGCTCCAAGCATGCTCCTGCGGCTCCTCGCAGCGGGGAACGTCCTGCTCCTCGCCTCCTTGATCCATCAAGGGCCCTGCCACAGAAACAGTAGTTAGATATCAAATAAGAAAGAAAAAATTTTATATGCAAAATATGGGATTATTTGACCTATAAAAAGGAACACCAAATTAAACTCACAAAAATCCAAAAAATAAAAGAAATGAGCCGTGTCCCCGGCAACGGCGCCATTTGACGAACCGCAAAATCGGCCCTTTAAGGGTGCGTTCTTAGCACCTCAACATGTCGATGCAGTCGGGCCGATTTTGGTCGTCAAAAGATCAGCTCATTTAAAGATATGCAATAATAAATCAAAATGAGGTGATCGTGATTTATTTTACTTGGCAAGAAACCAAGGTCGAACTCAGGAACACGAGCCTCTCTCGTATTAATCGGATTTAAGTGTATTTAATTAAGCGTTGAGTGTAAAGGCATATAGGTCAAATTAAGCACAGACACAACCTGACAATGCATTCAAAATAAAATAAACATGCATTTTTTTAACATTTTTATCATGCAAATAAATGGACATGCAAAGCGATTAAAATGTAGTAGAAATATGCCCTAGGTTAATAATGATGAGCAAAAGTAAATATGAGTCAATTTCAGATTTGCTTAAAATGTCAAGCTTGATCGATAATGTTAACAGGGCATAAGTTACTAATAAGGGACACATGGCAAATACAATAATGCATAAAAATTCAAGTGTCCAAAATGCAAAACTTAACATGCCATTAAGAAGTACATCAAACAAGCTTTCAAATGAGACTGAAATCAACAGAAACGGAAACAAGATGCTCAAGATATGCATAAAGGAACACAAGGGCAAAAATGAAAAGAAAAACATGAAAAATGTCTACAAACCAATCCCTGGGAAGGACTCAAATGCAATAAAAATAAGTCTGGAGGACTTCCCTGTAAATAAACCATACGCGCGGGGGTATATTTGCAATTATTGAAACCCGCAAGGGTATGAGTGCAAATAGCCCCAGGCGCGCAGGTGTTGCACGTGCTCAGGACCTGTTTGCAATTTGTGGAAGGTTGTGGGCGACTCTGCAAATAACCCAGAAAGCACGTGCCCTGCACGCGCTATCCAGGCTCGGAGGGAGGCTCGGGCTTGGCAGAGGCTCGCTGCTGCTTCGGGGTGGCTCGGGACATCCGAGCCTCCAGGCTTGGTGGCGATTAGGCTCGACGTGGTCTCTGATTTTGCGACGTGTATGAGGACCTGGATGCAATTTGTGGAAGGCGCGAGGGCGCCGATGCAAAAAGCCCACAGCCCCGTGCGTGTAGCACGTGATCTCAGGCTCGGATGGAGGCGAGGGTCGGCGCTTGCTTCGGGTGGCCGTCGCAGGTGCCTCGGGCCACGTGGTGGCTCGAGATTGACTCGGGCGAGGCTCGGTTCCACCGAGCTTCCGTGTTCCGGAGTAGTCGACGTGGCCGCTCCAGGGCCGTTGGATCTCCGTCGGGGGGCGAGATCCAATGGTATCTGCTCCATCTTCTCCTCCGTCGGGTGGCGGCGCGATTGGAGCTCCGGCGTGAGGCCTGGAGCTCCGCCGCGCCTCGCTGCGCTCGGTGAAGCTCGGGGAAGATCGCTGATGCTCCGGCGATGAAGGCCTGAGGTCGGAGAAGACGCGGTGACTCCTGGAATGTTCAATCGACAATTGGTCGTCGGAGGCGGAGCTCTAGAACTCAGCTCCGCCCGAAGTCCGGCCAATGACGTTGATAAACCTGCAAGAAGTGTTAGCGGTGTGTGCGTGCGAGCTGAAGTGGACGGAGGGCTCTGGTGGAGCGCAGAAGGCAAAGCCCTTAGTGGGTCCTCCTCCGCCTCCGGCGGAGGAGGAAACTTGTGGTGAAGGAGGTTGCGACGGAGGAAGGGGGTGACCGGTAGGGTCGGCGAGGAAGATGGATGGAAGGCGAAGCTAAATGGGTGATCAATGAAACAGAGTAGATCGTATAGAGGCGTAGAAAATTAGGCAAAAATCAAGAGAAAAATAAGAGGAGATCAGAGGGCTTACCTGACCGGAGATGGAGGTTGTGGCCTGGGCTGGGCGTCGGAGAAGAGGCCCGGGTCGTCGCACGTCGAGGTCGGCTACTCCTCGGAGCTCGAGCGGGGCTGGCGCCTCCGCAGCACCGCCGTGATCGGCGGTGGGTCTCATCGGGGAAGAAGGCCATTGTCGCTCAATCCGAGCTCCTCCCCCTGTCACAGGGATGAGCTGGAGGGCTAGGCCTCTCCCCCTTGGTCGATGGACCAGGGTGAAGTGGGGCGGAGGCGTGGTATTTAAAGGTGGTGATGGCGGAGTTGATGAGTGAAGTCGCGGGTTTCAAGGGTGCGCATGGGGCGAATGGAGAGGAGAACGGAGCTTGTGGGGTGTGCGCGAGAATCCTGGAGGACTGGGCTCGAACGTAAGGTGGTTAGCGAGAGGAGAGGTGGTAAGGTGAGGCAGCTAAATTTAGAAGGGTGGAGGAGGTCTGCGAGGCGCGGGGCTCGGCGTGGTCTCTGCGGGAGGAGGAAGACGAGGTCTGGACCGTTGGATCGTCAGATCCAACGGTCCTGATGTGGGCGCGTAGGGACGGTTTGGATCCGATCGGCGGTGTTTTGATCGAAGCGTCAAGAGTGTGCCAGGTGTCGTGGTGAGGCTTGAGCGCTAGCGGACGGTAGTGATGTGAAGAAGGCGCATGATCGAAGGGCTGGTGATGGTCGCGGAACTAGCGGCTCAGATGGAGCATCCCCGATATGATCGTGGGGTGGACAAGGCTGCTACGTGGCAGGCTCTGATCAGAGCGCTCACAGACGGATCAGATTGGGGGAGGGGAAAGATCAAACGGCTGCGGAAAATAGCAGGCGTGGACGTGCTCTGGCCATTGGATAAAGACGGCGATCCGACGGCTGGAAGAGGAGGCGGAAGAGACAAGAGAGGCGGGCCACGTGGCTCACCCAGATTGGGCCACGTGGCCCAATCAGATTATTCCTTGGGTATTATTGACTTTTGAGGGCCAAGATGGCCGAATTTGAGAAAACTCAAAACATGAAAGTTGTAGATCTTGACGAGATCTACAAGTTTCATGTTGACCAAAACTGGAAATAAAATCAAACAAGGGCCCGAAATATTTTTGAAGGTATTTTTAAGTCTAAAAACACCACGAATTTTTGTTTTGTCATATTTTTGTGGTTTTTAATTTATTAAGGACTATGTTAATTATAGGACATTAATAGGGATTTATTTACAAATTTTTAAGCAAGGGGGTTAATTATAGGAAATAAAGATGATGAAACTGAGGTCCATCAATGATCAGTGCAAATGTTACATTTTTTGAATCTGTTATGTATTTTTCAGCATCAGGAGACAAGCAGCTACAATCTATACCTCCTGATGCCATATACATGACACCACCACCTCAGATACCGACACCACCGCCACCACCACCACCGCCACCACCACCACCACCGCCACCGATTGTCTCACCACTACCATTCCATTACACACGCAGGCCTCCTCCAGCTCATGGTCCTGACCCGTCATCTAGCTCGCCTATGGTATGTACTGAAAATATTAATGTTGATGGATCTGACGACATTTTTTAGCAGGATGTATTGCAGGAGCATGATGAGAATACAGATGATTTGGATGTTCCAATTGCTCTAAGGAAGCCGAAGAGAAGCTGTGCCAAATATCCATTATCAGCAATCGTGTCTTTTGAGAGGCTATCTGGAGACTTCAGGACGTTTGCGTTGGCACTTTCAGCTACAGACATTCCACGGAATCATCATGATGCTTTGCAGGATGCTAGATGGCGGCTAGCAATGGAAGAAGAATTGGCGGCACTTCAGTCCAGAGGAACTTGGAGCTTGGTTCCTATACCTCCAGATGTCAGCCCGGTGAGCTGCAAGTGGGTGTTTACAGTGAAGCACAATGCAGATGGCTCTATTGACAGGTACAAGGCACGCCTTGTTGCACGTGGCTTCACACAGACATACGGGGTGGATTACCTTGACACATTCTCGCCTGTGGTGCGTCATTCCACTCTGCGGATCCTGTTATCAGTTGCAGTTGCTAGAGACTGGTCGCTTTATCAGCTGGACGTGAAGAATGCATTCCTATATGGCGAACTGCAAGAGGAAGTCTATATGCAACAGCCACCTGGGTTTGCTGTTGAGGGGGAGTGTTCCAAGGTATGCAGGTTACATAAGGCCATCTATGGCCTTAAGCAGAGCCTCAGAGCGTGGTTTCAGAAGCTTTCAGATCTTTTTGAGAAACAAGGATATAAACGCTCCAATGCTGATCATTCCTTGTTTGTACAGAAGACGGCTAGAGGTATCATTGTAATCATGGTTTATGTTGATGATATCTTGATTACAGGAGATGATGAGCAGGGCATTAAGCAGGCAAAAGAAAGGATGGGAACCGAGTTTGTCACCAAGGACTTGGGAGTCCTTAGATATTTTCTGGGGCTGGAGTTTGCTAGAAATCCATATGGATTAGTAATGTCGCAGAGAAAATATGTTACAGATCTATTGAGTGAGACAGGTATGCTAGGGTGTCGACCTGCTACGACACCAATGGATCCCAGCATGAAGCTCTATGATGATGACACAGAAGAGGTGGACAAGAGAAGGTACAGAGAACTGGTAGGCAAACTACTGTATGTCACGATCACTAGACCTGATATATCATTTGCAGTGAGTCGTGTGAGCCAGTTCATGGAGCAACCACGTCAGGCCCATATGGATGCAATACACATGATTCTGAGATATCTAAAATCATCTCCGGGTGCAGGCTTGCTATTTAAGAAGGGAAAGGAGATCTCTATCACAGCATGTGCTGATGCAGACTATGCAGGATGCCCCAAGGACAGGAAGTCCACCTCAGGATTTGCAGTCTATGTTGGAGATGCCCTAGTCTCGTGGAGGGGCAAGAAACAGACAGTGGTAGCTAGATCCAGTGCTGAATCTGAGTACAGGGCTATGGCCCAGGCTAGCACAGAAATGATGTGGGTGAAATCTTTACTTACAGATCTATGTCTTGATATACCGCTTCCTATGATGTTGGAATGTGACAATCAGGCCGCCTTGTTCATTGCAAACAACCCAGCCTTTCATGAGAGGACCAAGCATATTGAGGTTGACTGTCACATACGTGACATGATTCAGAAGGGGTTCATTGCAACATCTCACGTCACATCAGAGAATCAGACCACTGATATTTTCACCAAGGCATTACTTCGAGGCCCATTCCAGAAGTGTGCGTCCAAGCTGAGCATGATTGATATCTATGCTCCATCTTGAGGGGGAGTGTTGACGCATATAGAGTACCTGTACCTCTTCATTATTTTATTTTTCAGTTGTCTTCTTTATGTAATTTACCCATAGGCTACTCTCCTATATAAGAGAGCCTAGGGCTTATGGAATAAATCAAGCCATTCATTTTTCCCAACAAAACCGTATCTCGAAAATTTCGGGGATTCAAACCCGATCAAAAGTATACTAATATTATACTCATTTTGATCGTTGTTCAGAGACGGTTAAATCGAGATACTGCGCATCAAAAACGGACATTCGATGCGCGCGTACGAGCGACTTTTAAGATTTCACAAAAGTACAAAAATAATTATATATGTAATTATATAAAATAATTTTTAGTGAATGATTGTCATGGATGACATCATTGGTGTTGATGTCATCAATAACATCACTAGAGGTGATGATGTCATATGGTCTCTAAAAAAATAAAAGAGAAATTGGGAAGGTTCCAAGAAACTTCCCTTCCCTTATTCTTTCTCCAATGAGGGACCTCTCCCTTTTTTATTCTCCTATTTTCCCCCTATTTCGCTCCAACTCTTCTCTCAATCCCAAGACTCCCAACCGTAGTTTCTCTCCCCCTTATTTTCCTCCATTGTCTCTCTCTCTCTCTCCCTTTACCTCTTATTCCTTCACCTTTCCATAAATTTCCACTCTCTCCCAACGAAAGAGTTAAGCCTCCAGCCCTCTCTCTCACAGCAATCCAATTTCTCTACTCCATTTCAACAAGAACATCCATGGAGAACTAATTCCAGCAAAAGTTTGAAGGTGTTGGAGCTTCCAAATCCACTGCATGTTATGATCTCCATTTTGGAGATCTAAAATCTAAGGTACATTCTCTCTCCCTATCTCCTGCTGCCTTGCATGGCATTTCTACATATTATGATTCTTTTTCTTGATTGTGAGCTGTGAAGTTGGATTAGTTTTATGGCTCTAACGTTCCATTTTTTCCTGGATCTCCACGAAATTTTCTGCTTTACTGGGAAATCAGGACTTATGGTGTTCATGATTTTGAATGTTCCCCCTTTTTCCAAGAAAATTATAAAATTTAACAAAACCTTATGTCATAAAACCATTTTATCACAACAGGAAAGTCATGTAAATAGGTTATAGTAAATAATTATATTATTAAGGACTTAACTTGCATAAAGTGGATACATATTATTTCTTCAAATTCGTACAGTGCAGACAGTTCTAAAAAAATGATCTGTATCTTGGGGTAATAAGATTTCTTTGATTTTACTAAAAATAAATAAATCAGGAGAACCTTTCTTCAAATATCTTCTGAAAAGCAAAATGCTAAAGGGGATTTTGTATTTACCTGGATCCATGTTCTTAAAAAAACAAACAAAAATGATAGTTAAATCAGTAATTATTTACATAGATATTTTTTAAAAAAAAGGTGTGACTTCACTGAGTTTCTAATTGAGTGCTTGAGGAATAAAGGGAGATCTTCCAGTATCTTAATTAGATGCCAGAAATATTTTAGACCTTTTTATATTAAACTATGAATCTGTATTGTGGAATGGTAGTGGTAAGGCCTCATAACTTGCCATGAATAATATCTTTGCTTTTATAAAGATACATATTGTCTTGTAATTGCTAAAAGTTTCCCTGACATATGTGACGTGTAATAACGCCATTAATAGATGATGCATTTTGACTAGTAATATTTTATATTAAGTTATACTATTAGTCAATAAAGTGTGGTCATTGGATCTGGTTCCTCTGGGCAGAAGTTTCCGTTTTAATAATTATTATGATATACCAATAGGAACCAAGTCTTCATGGTTGCATATCCACTTACCTTAAATTTTTAATCCAGTATAAAAGGACTTTTAATTAAGGAGTATGTGAATGACTAAAGCTCTTCCCCAATTTATTAAGTGATGTGATGGAATAGTAGGTCGATATACTTGGTTGTGCCTTCTGAGAGATTGAAGTGTCGGAATTCATTCAAGGAGATATTGCACATATTGCTTCTTAATAGATGCCGGAGGCTGTTAGGAATTTCAAGTGTAGGTTCCTCTTGGCAATCTTAGTATTTGACACAAGGTTTGCAACTTTTAACAATTCACTCAGAAAATTTCAAGGATGGATTTCTAAATTGAGACAAAACTCATAAAAATGATTGACTAGGAAGGTTAGCATTATTAAAAGATTAAGGTATCAATATCTAGTAGGATTACCTACTATTAGAAGAATAACTATTGAACAATGATAACCGGCGATCACAAGGTCTGATTTTGATAAACCTTTAAGTATAATCAACTAATTATAGAGCGCCATTATTAAGATTTGATGACATGGTGCCTAGATCTATAAAGATATACACACAACATAGATCGAGAAATCAAGTAAAGTGTTAGGAATCAGTGAGGGCAGATAATAAATAGTGTCGGTCACGATGCCCCTTACACCTGACCGTGCAAGGACGCAGTGACCCTCAACTGGGTGGAGCAAAGGAAGCCCAGTTAGGGCAGCGGCAGCCAAGTGCGCAGGTATAGGGACCCAATCTTTTACACGATTTTTACGCGAGCTCATAGTGTTTTTGCGCCTCGTTGGGATCCCGACTTTTGACTTTTTCCGGTGACCCATTGTTTTAGGATACCCATGCGGGGGATTCTCGGTTTTATTTTTTCATACAAGCTCGTTTGCCTGTTACCGGTCGGGTCGATTTCTAGAGTGACTTTTCCGGAGAGTCTCTCTCACCCGTTTCTGGGGAGTAGTTTTGGAGTAGACATATCCCTCTATTGGACCGTACTTCCAATAAGAGGGCGAGACGGAAGAACCTCATAGGAGGCTATCTCACCGCTTGAGTTTAGTTAATTTTCCGCCAACAGGCGTGGTGATGATACATCTGAGTCAGTTACAGTTGAAGGTTGGAGGAATTACAATCAAGATTGATTGGGATATAATGAATATGGGTTAAGAGATGAAATCAATGATAAGTTGAGTTGGTTGAAAGTGACTATAATTAAATTGAATCAGAAATCCCTATAATCTAGTGGACGTGTTGGGAACTTAGTTAGAATACATTATACAACACAGCATGCCTACGGAGGCACCCCAACCCTAAGGCATATTTTTGCCTTAGAGTCATAGTGTGAGGTTATACAAAGACCAAGACCACAAACTATCCACTAGACTTTAAAAGTCAAATAGAATTGAAAACCCGATTAATATACTATCATTTCCGTCATAAATAAATTAAGAGTAAAATAAATTATCACCTCACTAATTATTTACCAAGATACATAACTTGATCTCAATGACAAAATAACAATTTATACTTACTGGCCTAAATTTTTATGGAAAATATTATAAAAAGGAAATTTGAGGATAATGAATAATCAGGCGATATGCATGCCGAATAAATTTAAAAATCTTTTTCTACGCAAGCAGTGGTAGATTTTAAATTCATACATGTCTATCTACTTACTTTCTTTTGCACATATTAAATTACTTGATACTCTAAACTACCGGTTGTATTCATATTTGTGACTCCTCTTCTTCCTTGCATACATGGCAGGCAAGGAGCCTGCAGCTCAGTAGCAGGTTGATGACTTCTGGAGATCGCGTATATATCAGACGGTAGTGTCACTTTTGTCTCGGTTTCTTTTGTTGTACCTTTTGTTCTATTATAATGTAAAATGTCTTTTCTTTATCTTCTGAATATGTTGGGATATATGAATTTACTGTCATCCCCTCTTATACATATTGTATATATTATGAAAGATAATGAAATGAAATTTTGGTAGCATATGTATTTGTTGAATCTGTGGTGCTGAATGTGGTTTGAATGCCATATGCAACAGCAGCGCGAAAAATTTCCCTTGATTTTCATAACTTAGTGAGATCGTTGATCGCTTGAGAATGTAATAGTGTGAATGCGGCGTAAACGGGTGCCCGGATCCGAGGGTGTCACATCATGTCAGACAACAAAGCTGACGTTTCATCCATGTGTGCCTTTAATGGTCCAGCACACATAGTCAAGATTGATGGAACAAACTATGAACTGTGGGTCACGCAGTTCATGAGTTTAATGCAGTGTAATGGCAACAAGCACATCCTCACAGCAGAAGAGCCGAGTGACAAGACTGGGATCAATGCCTCATGGGAGGTCGATGATGCATATGTACGTATATAGCTATCTGGGACTGTGTCAACAGAGATAGCTAATGATATTCGGATTCAGCCTACTGCAAAGGCTATGTGGGACATTCTCGCCGCCACATAGTCACCGACGAAGAATGAGTCAAAGATACTACAGCTCTGGCATGATATCTTCACGTCGAAACAGAATGGTCACCCTCCATACCCTCTACACCTCTTTGAGGGGTATGTTTGAGAGGCTACATGGTTACATTCCCTTGACTGCTACATCGGAGCAGCTCAAGGCATAAAAAGACTATGTGATGACTGGGGTTTTTCTAGCCGCTCTTGATCTAGAGTACGACACTACTCGAGCCCAGATCTTTACTGATGCCACAATACCTCCAATAGAGCAGGCGTATCGCAGACTGAGCAGACTTTCGATATCAACCGTCAGTATTCAGGTGTCTCAGTCTTCTTCTGCTATGGCAGCTTCTTGTGTTAGAGGAGGTACTTCACAGTTCCGTGGTCGAGGTGGCTGCGGAAGAGGGGGAGGCAGTCGACCTTCTCGCCAGCCTTGCACCTACTGCCACAAGCCAGGTCATTCTGAGGAAACATGTTATACTAAGCATGGGTTTCCTGCATCAGCACGTGTGGCAGAGCAGATCCAACAGGGCAGCAAATCCTCAACTGCATCTGATCCGAGATTTAATGAGTTAGTAGCGCGACTCAGGGAGATTATACCCTTTCTTAAGTCATCTAGCTCTCTGTCGGTATCATCAGAGGTAGCAGCTTCAGTCTCTGCATCTACATAAGGTACATCATATGATTTAACTAGTTGTTACAGGGCAGAATTGTCAGAGCGGATCAAGGATTCAGGAGCATCTCATCATCTCCGTGGTGACAAAGGGCAGTTTATTACCTATAGTCCTACTCAGTCAAGTAGATCATTTGTGATAGCAGATAGGATACACTCTCCCATTAGTGGTTAGGGGGAGGTGCAGTTAACTCCAGCAATGTGGCTTCAGAACGTCCTTCACGCTCCTGAATTTTTTATGAATTTACTATCTATTAGCCAAATCACCAAGGATTTACACGGTCATGCCATATTTGATCCTTCTGCTCTAGTGTTTAAGGACATTCTTACGGGCAGGATGATCGGGTCTACCCGTGAGCATGGAGGCCTCTACAGACTGGTGCAATCTCCTTATGCCGGTTCTTCTTTTCTTAGCACTGGATATGTTTCTCAATACATGTGGCATTTTCGATTTGGTCATCTTCCTCAGCAAAAGTTGTTCATGTTCTTCCTCAGATCTCCCCTCGCTCTATGTTTCAGTGCGAGGCCTGCCATCTTGGGAAGCATCATAGGTTCACATTCCAGAGTCGTCAGGGTCAAAGTAGTCATCGTCTTTTCGAATTGATTCATTTAAATAATTGGGGTCCCAGTCGTGTCCCTAATCTTCTAGGAAACAGGTTTTATCTTTTAGCGGTTGATGAGTTCTCTAGATTGATGTGTGTGTTTCTTCTTAAGAACAAGTCTTATGTTGGTTCTGTTATTCAGACTTTGATTAATGAAATAAGGAATGTGTTTTCAGCAAATATCAAGTATATACGTTCTGATAATGTGCTTGAATTCTGTAGTACACGGCCTTCTCAATTCCTTAGATCCTATGGCATGGTACATCAGACATCCTGGCATTGTCTCCAGGTCTTGACAAGCTCTCTCCTAAAGCTGTCAAGTGTATGATTGTTGGGTATTCCAAGACTCAAAAGGGATATCGCTTTTTTTAGCATGCTCGACGAAGGTACTATGTTAGTGCAGATGTCACCTTCTTTGAATATATTATGTATTTCTCTCTCACAGGTGACAAGCTCGTTCCTTCAGAAAATGGAGAGGAGGTTTATATGCCTTTATCTTCGGTCTCACCTACTCCAGGTGACCATATGACATGACCACCTCCTTCTCCACCACCACCACCACCTCCATCTCCTGCCAGACCTACTTTCTTTCCACAGGTTAACCAACGTCGTCCTCGTGCTCATGTGCCTCCTCCATCATCCAGCACACCCAAGGTATGTTCTGAGGATTTGAGTTCCACTAATGGCAATGGTGATTTGAGTGTGCAGGTTGAGGCGCATGACGTCATAGATGATACTCCATCTGAGGACATTGTGGATTTGGATGTGCGTATTGCTCTACGTAGGAAGAGGCGTGCATGCACTATGCATCCTCTTTCTTCTCATCTTTCCTTGGCAAGATTGTTTGAGGACTTTCAGAGGTTTGTTGATGCTTTATCAACTGTGCGGAAACCGCAGTCATGTCTGCAGAGTGGTCCATGGCGACTTGCTATGGAAGAAGAAATGGTCGTTTTACAGTCTCGCGGTACGTAGAGTGTAGTCTCTGCTCCCCCAGGTGCTTCTATTGTTGGCAATAAATGGTGTTTACGGTTAAACACCGTGCAGATAGTTCCGTGGATAGGTACAAGGCCTGGCTGGTTGCTCGTAGGTTTACCCAAACCTATGCGGTGGATTAGCAAGACACTTTTTCTCCGGTTGCACGTCACTCTACTTTGTGTATTCTTATGTTGTTGTTGTGGTACGAGATTTGCCACTTTTTCAATTAGATGTCAAGAATGCCTTCTTGTATGGTGATTTGCAGGAGGAGGTCTATATGCAGCAGCCACCATGGTTTACTGCTGAGGGGGAGTCCAGTATGGTTTGTAAACTCCACAAGGCCATATATGGCCTTAAGTAGAGACCACGGGCTTGGTTCCAGAAGCTCTCAGAGTTGATTGAACAACAGGCTTTTGTTAGATATACTACCAATCATTCTTTGTTTGTTAAGAGGACTCAGAAAGGTATGGTTGCTATTTTGATTTATGTGAACGATATTATCGTTACAGGGAGTGATAACCATGGTATTCAGGCAGCTAAGGACTTTCTTAGCCAACAATTTGTGATTAAGGATCGCGGCATGCTGCAGTATTTCCAAGGTTTAGAATTTGTGGTAAATAAGCAAGGAATAGTAATGCCCAAAGGAAATACGTCATTGATCTCCTATCTGAGACGGGTGTGACAGGATGTAGACCTGCTACCAAGGTTTAAAAAAGCGCGAGGCGGTCCGAGGCGTTTTTCCTAAAATTGAGGCGAGGCGTAAGCCTCAAGGCAGTCGAGGCGTAAGCCTCAATTTTTAAAAAAAAATTAAAATTAGAGCAAAATACATTGAAAAAAGTATATGATAATATTAATTTTTCCCAAAAACACATCTAAGAATAGTTTAACACTAGTAAAAGATGCAATACATAAGCGATGAAGGCATTGTAGTTCAAAAAAAGTAACACTAAGCTACTAATATATGGAATGTCAAGTTCCAACTCCAACTTTCAATAATTCTATATGAGTATTGAATTAAAGTCTATACTTAATACTAAAGTACAATAAAAATCATAATTTTTAGTGTTTGAAGTAAAAAAATACCAACATACCTTGAATCCCAACCATTTGTCTTGCTGGATGTTGTTGGAGAACCGTATGCATCCCCTCCTGCCATATGATACCCCAACAAGACGGGGGTCTTGCTTCACGTGTTTATTTTCAAACTTTCTTCTTCATATATATGATAATTAATCTAACATTCACAACTTATATAACCAAATAACAACATCAAGTTGAAAACTTGCAACTAATATAAAATATTTATTACAATTCAAAATCAATTCTGTGTGCAATAGAAATAGTATGTGTAGGTGTATGATAAATGGAACATGATGTATACAAGATCATGGAGCTTCACTTATTTCAAGCGATCAATTCTCTTTGAATGCCCCCCTCCCCCCGACCCTTCGGTTTTACAAAAAAAGACGAAATTTAAAAAAAATACGATTTTTTGAGGCTTACGCCTCAGCCTCGCCTCGAGCGCCTCAGGCGAGGCTGAGGCGTACGCCTCTTATGATGCACCTGAGGCGTGCACCTCGGAGTGTTTTGGGCCCGCCTCGCCTCGAGGCGTACGCCTTTGCGCCTCGAGGCGCCGCCTTTTAAAACCATGCCTGCTACTACTCCCATGGATTCCAATGCCACGTTTCTGAAGAGGTGGATAAGAGAGAGTACAGAGAGCTGGTTGGGAAGCTATTATATATCACTATTACCAGACCCGATATATCGATTGCTGTCAGCAAGGTCAGCCAATTTATGGAGCAGCCTAGACATGCACACATGAATGCAATCAACATGATCTTGAGGTATCTCAAGTCTTCTCGAGGTGCATGGCATTTATTCATGAGAGACACCTCTCTTGTTGTTTCATGATGTGCGGATGCAGACTATGCCGGGTGTCCCAAGGACAGGAAGTCTAATTCAGGCTTCACTGTGTTTGTGGGCAGCTCATTGGTTTCATGAAAAAGCAAGAAACAAACGGTTGTGGCCAGATCCAGCGCTGAATCAGAATATAGGGCCATGGCCCAAGGAAGTACAGAGATGATGTGGGTTAAGTCCGTTCTAACTGACCTAACTGTTGAGGAGCCCCTTCCTGTGCATCTTAAATGTGATAATCAAGCGGCTTTATTCATAGCAAATAATCCAGCTTTCCATGAACGAACAAAGAATATTGAGGTTGTCTGCCACTATACCTGTGATTTGATTCAGAAGGGGTTCATATTCACTTCTCACGTTGCTTTAAGCGATCAGATTGCCGACAAGTTCACCAAAACACTTGCAAAGGGGTCTTTTCATCGTTGTTGTTCCAAGATGAGCATGATAGACAGATATGCTCCAGCTTGAGGGGGGAGTGTTAAATAATTATATCTTTTTATATTGTTATTTTACAATTTACTATTTTCTTTGGACCCTTTATGTAATTTTCCCTTAGAGCTTTTCTCCTATATAAGAGAGCTCTAGGGCTACGGTGAAATACAACTTTTCATTTCACGCATTTCCACAAAGGTGGGGTGGAGGTCCAGGCTAGTTAAGGAGAATGGAGACTTGTGCAGAAGAACAAAGCAACTAGTCATATAAAGGAGAATGAAAATCTTTTGTCTTTTTTTTTAAATCAAAGAGAGGGTAACATAAGGGAGAAGTTACAAGAGAACTTACATAAGACGAGGGGGAAGGATGGAGTGGCGAGTGAAGGGCAGCGGCGACGTGGGGCGAGCGAGGAGCAGCGGCATCACGGGTTCGACTCCGTCGGTGTCATGGGGAACGTCGCATGACCGAAGGCAGGCCGGGGGGACCTCCTCGGGGGTAGAGCGTCGTGGCGATGATCAGGGGGGCAAGCGCTCGTCGGATGATGGAGAGTGGGTCACGGTATCGCACGCAAAACCCGGGAAGAAGTGCTTTCGATGCGGGAAGCGTGGTCATCTTGCTAAGGTCTATCGCATTCCGCCACGGTGCTTTGCATGCGGTCAAGTGGGACATCGCAGGTTCACGTGCAGCTCGGGTGGTGGTTCTCGCTTCGTCGCCTCCAGCTCCTCTGGACCGGCTATTCTTGAGCATCGTCATGGCACTTCGGCCATCAGGGGCTCTCGTTCTTTCGCGCAGGTGGTGAGCGGGGGAGGCGGTGAGGAGGCAGAGGTGTTGGGTACCGGAGGGGGGAGGTTCAGGGGGTGGTAGTGCTTGGCGAGCCTTTGCGGGGTACCGGTGCAGGGGGGAATGGTGTAGGGGACGGCGGTCTGCGGGGATGCGGTGCTTGGCCTGCCGCAGCACGTGGGGTGGCGGCGTAAGGGGTGCAGTTGTTTGAAGAGGTGTTGCATGGGGCGTCCATGCATGGGGCGGCGGTGTTTGGTGACCCTTTGCAGGAGGCGCCTGAGGGGGAGCGTCGTGACGATGGCGGTCGCTTGGTTGCGGTGGGGGTCTTACTTCGACCGGGCGTTGATTGGTCGTCGGTTCGCGTTGCCACCTTAGAGTTCTTGGGTCCTCAGTTCGGCGGTGACTTCATCATCATGGACGATTCTCGGTGTTGCGTTCGCGGGCTCTCCCCGAAGCAACAGGAGCGGCTGTTCTCTCAGTTCCAAGCCGGATTCGTGGTGTGGCGCTGTTTGAGGGTGGCAGACGGCGCATTCTTTGACTCGGAGGTCTGTGTGGCGGTCGCGAGGGGTGTGCCATTCCTTTCGCGCACCGTTCCCGTGCTCTCGAACGTGGTTCGTGGATGGGGAGAAGTTTTGGCGGTTCTGGACGATGGCCTTGGGCCAGGCAAGGACTGGGCGTGCGTTCGCCTTCTGCTCGAGTGCTCTCGAGCTTTTCTTTCATCAGTAGCTGACAAGGTTTTGTTCGAAACTCTGAAGATAGATCGTTGGACCTTCAAGCTGGAATTCTCCATTTTGTCGCCGGCGAAGCCGATGGGGTCTCAGCCACCCTCTCCGGCGGGTCGCGGTGGTTCTGTGGTTGCTTGCAGCAGTGACGTTGCGGTGGTGGGGCGTCGTGCCAACAGTTCAGCTTCTCCTCTACACGTGTCAGCATTGGGGGGAGTTTACGAAGAGGCGCCGGGGACTTCTTTCTGTTCTGTACCGTTTGTTCGGTCCTTGTGGGAAACGTGCGCTAACCCTCTCATGCGGGGTTTGGAGGCTTCGCGCTCTTTCGATGTCGATTCGCACTCTATTTTTTCCTCTGCTCTGTCGGCTCAGTCTTTGCGTGTATCAATCTCGGGCCACGTGAACAGTGTGCCGTGGCGCCCGGTCCTCGGATCGGTCTTTCTCGGATCCTATGGGACTCCCATACGGGCTTCTGCGGACACGTTATTGCTGCCCCGGTTCTCCAGGCCTCTCAGGTCGGATCCTCTTTTCTCGGATCCTCGGCCACTTGCATCCGGTTATCAGTCGGTCACCCCGACCGATGGATCCTTGCATTTGCCTCCTCGGATTAAGTTGGAGGAATTACCCTCGACCCCTGTCATTCGTTCGGGCCCACCCGAGCCCTCTTCTGCTGTCAGCGGTGGATCTTCCGATTCCCTTGCGGCGGGAATCTCCTATGCCTCACGCTTTGGGAAATGCTATTCAAGGCGCGCTCTATCAGGCCGGGGACAGCCTATGTTGTCTACCTGTCTCTCGTTGCAAGACACGGTTGCGGAGGCCGCTGGACTCTCTCGTGTCGGGGGAAACTCAACGGGTTCTCTATGAAGATTTTATCTTGGAATGTTCGCGGGCTTGGGGAGCCAGACAGGCGGAATGCGGTTGGGGCGCGTCTTCTCGAGTGGGACTGCGACATCGCTTTTATACAGGAGTCGAAGATGGCAGGTTTGGATGATTCAACTTGGCGGTCCTTCGGTGCGGGGCCTGTGGATGCGTTCCGCTCCTTGGACGCGGTCGGCGCGTCGGGAGGTATTATTTTGGCTTGGCGGTCGGCGAGGTTTTCTATTAGCTCTATGCGCGTTGGTCGCCACTCTCTTACGGTGGTCTTGCCTAGGGTGGATTCCAACTCTTCCATCGCTTGCACCTGTATTTATGCGCCAACGTGCCATGTGTTGCGGCGGGAACTTTGGGAGGACTTACGGGAGGAGGCCTCGGCCTTCGATGATATTCCTTGGATAATGGGGGGCGACTTCAATGTTACTATTCTGGCTGACGATCGTCCCCGCGGGCGTGGGGGCAATGACCCAGGCTCCAGCGACTTCTCTGATTTCATTCAGGATCTGGCTTTGGAAGGGATGGTGCCCAACGACATCGCATACACTTGGAGGAACAATGCATCGAGATCCAGGATTGACAGGTTTCTTGCTAACATCAAACTCATGGAGGTCTTCCCGTTATGTGCGGTGTTTTCACGGCCGCGGTCGTTCTCTGATCATACTCCTATCGTTTGGGATTCTGGCGATGAACTTCGCTATAGGGGTCTATTCCGGTATGAAAGGTGCTGGCTTTTGGAGGAGAACTTTAGAGACGTCGTGAAGAACCATTGGGAGCAGGCATCGTATGTGGGGTCCGCTGCCCGCCGATTCGCTCATAAGCTCGAGTCTCTGAGGAGGGTGCTGGCCACGTTCAAGAAGGAGACGCGTTTGGCCCGGGTCGCGGCGCGGAGGGCGGCGGAGGACGTGATTTTGCGGCTGGATCGTTTGGAGGGCAAGAGGGAGTTGCGCTCGGATGAGCTGTTGGAGCGCAGTGCTGCGGCCAATATCGTGAAAGCAGAGGACAAGAAGAGGGTCCTTGAATGGCGCCAGAAGTCGCGGGTGCAGTGGCTGAAGGAGGGCGACGCGAACACCGCGTTTTTTCATCGGGTCGCGAGCGGTAGAAGGCGCTTCAATTCTATTCACTCTCTTATGGTGAACGGTTCACTCGTCCAGGGGGACAAGGATCTTGGCGCGGCTTTGGGTAACCACTTCAAGGGTGTTTTTGGATTCCGCGGTCTGCGCGAGTGGCGTTGGAATGGTCGGGGGGGCCCTGCTATCCTTTCTCCGGACGCGGAGGCCCTTATTAGACCCTTCTCTCTGGCCGAGATCAAGGAGGCGGTGTGGGATCTAAACGCGGATGCTTCCCCGGGCCCAGATGGTTTTCCAGTGGCATTCTACCGGGATTTTTGGGATGTGGTGGCTCCGGATGTTCTGGAGGTCGCCCGCGAATTTTGTGACGGTAACCATGGCTTTGACAGAAATTAACAAGGGGCTCATTGTGTTGATTCCAAAGTCCAATTTGGCGACTCGTATTGATGATTTCAGGCCTATCTCAATATCCAACGGAATTTATATAATCATCGCGAAGGTCTTGGCTCGGCGGCTGGCCCCCATTCTGGATTCGCTGATCTCGCCAACTCAGGCGGCCTTTATTCGGGGGCGCCAAATCACTGATTCCTACGCGGTGGCCTCTGAGTTGGTGGAGGCTTATAGGAAATCCGCTAGGAAGGGGATTCTTTGGAAAATTGATTTTGCAAAGGCTTACGATTGCCTCGATTGGAGATTCTTGTGGTCTGTGCTGAGGCGGAGAGGCTTCCCGGAGGTGTGGATCTCTTGGGTGCGGCGATGTGTGTCTACGGCTTCCCTTGCTGTGCTTCTCAACGGCTGCTCGGTTGGCGGCTTCTTCCAACCAAGGCGAGGGGTGCGTCAGGGGTGTCCTCTCGCCCCCCTTCTGTTTGTGTTGGCGGTTGATGTGTTGCCACGCATGATCGATGGCGTGGCCGCGGCCGGGCTTACCCGTGGGTGCTCCGCGGGGGATTTACATGTACCAATCATTCAGTTCGCCGATGATACCATTTGTTTTATTGAGGGTAGGCCCTCGGAGGTCGCCGGAATGACAGCTGCTCTTGAGCTTTTCAGTGACATTTCCGGCCTCGTGATCAATGGGAATAAGTCCAAGGTGGTTCCTTTTGGTATGCCGCACGCGGAGGTACTCGAATGCAGCCGACTTCTGGGTGCCTCCCCTGGGGGGTTCCCGCTCGACTATCTCGGATTACCCCTGACTATGGGTCGCGCCCGGATTCGTGATTGGAGGGCTGTGGTTGAGAAGATGGAGGTGCGTTTGGCGGGCTGGCGCGCGTCTCTTTTATCCAGGGGCGGGCGGCTTGTTCTCCTTAAAGCGGTGCTCTCTTCCATTCCAATCTACTTCTTTTTAGTGTGTGATATGCCTAAGGGGATTATGGTGCGGCTGGAAAAATGCATGAGGGGCTTCCTTTGGGGAAGGAAGGGCGAGGGGAGTAGGGGTGTGCCTTTGGTGAGGTGGGAGGATGTTACGAGGCCCAAGCGGTTGGGGGGCTTGGGCGTGAGGCGTTTGGAAGCGGCTAACGATGCACTTCTGCTTAAATGGGTTGCTCGGATCTAGGGGAATGAGGACAATTTCTTGTTGAATGTTCTGAGGGAGACGCTGGGCGCGGACTTCCTGCCTGTACAGCGGGCGACTTCTATGGCTCACCTTTCCACCTTTTGGCGGGGGGTCTTGAAGGTCTTAAATCAAAATCGTCTCCTATTTATACCGGTTCTGGGAAATGGCAACTCCTTCAGATTTTGGGTTGATGATTGGTCGGGCAGGGGTCCTATTAAGGACATCTACCCACGCCTGTTTGCTTTGGTTGATGACAAGGAAGCTACGGTGGCTTCTTGCTGGAGCGAGACCTGTTGGTGCCCGAGGATTTCCGCTAACCTTTCCGAGCAACGGCTAGAGGATCTTATTTCGTTAATGACGTTTCTCGCGGATGCCAGCAAGCCATCTCACGAGAGTGGTCACTGCCAATGGAGGGATGGGTCCTTCTCTACTCGGAAGGCGTATATGGCTCTTGTTCCTCCTTCGCTCGTGGCTGATGCGCCCCTGGTGCGCGATTGCAAGTTTTTCTGGGGACTCAAGTTACCTGAGCGCATTGGCGTTTTTCTCTGGCTCCTTCGCAGGGGGAGACTTCTCACTCGTGGTCGTTGTGCCTATCTCTTTTCTAATATTGGGCCCATTTGCGGCCTCTGTGGCACGGAGCGCGAAACCACTGACCATCTGTTCCTTCACTGTGGCTTCGTTCGTGATCTTCGGTCTGACTTGGATTGGATTTGCACTGCCTCTTGCACGGCTTTATGCGACAGCTTGGCTTCTTCCACTGGCAGGGCTAGGAGGGATCTGTTGGTCCCGCTTGCGCGTTTGTGGAGCATTTGGTTGGGGAGGAACGAGGCCCTATTCGCGGGCCAGCGTTTTTATAAAGAAAATGTCGCGATACAAGCTACGCGGTTTGTGGAAGATTGGTCTCCTGGGTAGGACGGACGGCTTTTTGTTTGCGCAGTGGAGGCGGGGTTCCAAGCCTCGCGGTCGATATCGTGGGAGCCTTAATTTTCAACATGGTTTGTAATTTTTTGCTTGTGCGTATGTAAAACCTCTTTACGCCGTTTCGAATAAATTGGGGCGAACATCAACGAATGTGTCCCCCTTTGTTGAGTTTCAAAAAAAAACTTACATAAGACAAAATTCAACCAAAGACTTAGTTACATTTTCATAACAAAAACACTAAAAGTTAAATAGTGCACAATTCTCGCTAACCAGATTGCCCAAATGATAGCGATCAGGATTAAAAGTAAACTTCTTGGACGAGTCCAAAAACAAATCAAAGCTTAAGAAGGTTCAACCACTCCAAATTCAATTCCTCTCAAAGCTTGGAGGTATTCTCACAATGTAAAAAGAGATGCTCAACCATCTCCTCATTCAAGTCCCAAAGTGGACACCTACCTGAAACTCCAGCAAAGAATCTTGAGCAGTGGTCTCTTATCAAAATACGCTTACGACGCAGCATCCACAAAAAAAAATACCAAGTCTGTTTGGTAGATTTAGCTCCCAAATGAAATTGCAGTCCCGAATTAAAGCGGTTGCAGTGGTGGTAGTGATCTGGCTATTGCTCTGTAGGCCCGCTTGACCGAAAAGAGTTCTCTTTCCAAACACAATGGTCCCCTCCAACTGTTGGGCCCTCCACACTCCGTAAGGAATCCATAAGGAGAAGGAATTCCTCTAAGCGATGGTCTGAGAAGTACGCCACAAACGAGGGCATCCAGCTACCCTCACTCCAACAATCTTTTACCCGTACCTGACAGTCGGCTGCTAAGGTGAAAAGGTGTGGAAATCTGCTCGAGAGTGTGTTACCAGTCTAAATATATGTCCAGAAATACATTCTCTGTGGTGGATCCCAGCTTGGGATCTGTATATGTCCAGAAGGCAAAAGATGAACCATATCCAAGGGCTGGGCGGAAGTGGTCTGAAAAATGTGGCATCACTGAAATGATACCTTTCCAGAAAGCTGAAGTAAAAAAAAAGATTGTTGGGGGATATTGCATTGTACTCTGATGTTATAAATGTGGTGAATGAGTCTACAGCAGAGGCCAACACTATTGCCCCAAACCTACTAACCCATTTAAGAAGCAACACTTTATTAATTGTTCCAAATTGGAGACCCCTAGCCCACCTGCAAACCTTGGTTGGGTAATCGTCTCCTAATCGACCAAACGGATTCCAAATCCTTCCTGACCCGTCTTTCCCAAGAAGAATTTGCGCATGATTTGCTCCAACCTTCTTCGGATACCAACATGTAGAAGTTGGGCTGACATGAAAAAATAGGGATAGCTGACAGCACTACTTTGACAAGTAGCAAACGTTCGTCGTGGGAGAAGATAGAGGCCTTTCATCCTGACAACTTTCTCTCCAGTTTCTCAATAATAGGCAGCCAATCAGTCATTCCAAGTCTACCAATGGTCAGAGGAAGACCTAAGTAGAGAATCGAAATCGCACCAGGCTCCGTTCCTAAAGCGCCACAGCAAGTGTGACAATCAGTGTCAAACAAAACGAAAGGAACAACCACATACTTTTGATAGTTAAGCGCAAGTCCAGATAATCCCCTAAAGATCTCGATGGTCAACGCCATCCCTCTAGCTTCTTTCAAACTACCCTCAATAAACAGGATTGTGTCATGAACGTATTGTAACAGCGGAATACAGATATCACTCTTGATCAACCATACAAGGAAGAGTATCAATCGCAACAAAAAGCAAAGGGGCAAGGGGACAACCCTGTCTCTTCTTCGTGGCTAGAAAAAGGCCCCCTTAGGTCTATCATTAATAAGAACTGAAAAAGTTGCAGTAGTGATGCAGCGTTTCATCCGAGAAATCCAGACATCTAGGAAACCCCATTTTACCAAGGCCATCCAAAGAAAAACGCCAGCCATTAGTGTCATACGCCTTAGAAAAGTCAACCTTCCAAAACAAGCCTTTAATATTGTGGCTCTTCCAATCCGCTATGATCTCAATTGTCATTGCTAGGTTGTCAGCAATCTGCATTCCAGGTATAAAAGCAGACTAAAGCGGAGAAATGATGTGATCCATGACCCTATTTAGTCTTACTACCAGGACCTTTGCAACAATCAAGTAGACATCATTGGATAGAGCAATCGATTGAAAGTCTTCTATTCTTTCAGAGACATCCTTCTTCGGTAGAAGGAAGATTCGGGCCTTATTTAGCCTTTCAAAACCTGAATTTCCAATAGCAAACTCCACCCAAACATCAAAGACCTCCTTTCCCACCACCTGCCAAAATTCCTAGAAGAAGAAGACAGGATAAGCATCAGGTCCTTGCACACCAGCTTCATTCAGATTCCATACCACACTCTTAACTTCCTCTATAGTAAAGCTTTGAATCAAGTGGTTTGCATGTTGCTCAGATAGACGAGAAGTACCTAATCCTATCCACCTCCACAGTCTAGTCTCAGCTTACGCGAAAAGCTGTGGAAGTGATCTGCAATCGCATGTCCCATCTCATGATCACCCTCCACCCTTCTTTTATTAACAACTACAGACCTGATCAAATTATGGTGATGTCTCCCACTCGCGATTCTTTGAAAATAGGATGTGTTAGCGTCTCCTCGTGTCAGCCATTTTTGTCATGGTTTTTAATTCCACTTAGCCTCTCTTTTTTTTCTTCTATCAGTATCTTATTTTGGGTCGTTTCCCTTTGAGTTCATCCGAAAGAAGATCCCCTATTACATGTATCCCATCTAATCTGCTCATCTCTGCTTCTGCTCGATATGCTCTTATTAATTCTCTGACTACCTTTTTTGAAAACACAAAGTCTGTTACGAAGAGAGATCAACTTCTGTGAAAGACGATTGGTCGTCGAACCAGAGCACTCTATGGAGATCCAATGTACAGCCACCAAATCTCTAAAGTTATCTTACTGTAACCAAGCACGCTCGAGTCTGAAGAAACTCTGGTGCACCAATTCCTCTCACGAGTCCCAAATCAGCGTTGTATGATCTGATCTTCATCGAGGTCTAGCTAACGTCGCCAGCAAAGGGAAGAGCTCCAGGAGGTCAGTAGAGGCCAGGAAACGATAAATCGTGGATGGGGACCCAGAGCATCTCCAAGTATATCAAGTATCAATAGCATCAATCACCTCCAACTGCAGATCATCCACAAGCTTCGAGAACTCGAAACAGCTTGGGTCCATAGCACCTCTCTTACGAGGACAATCAAAAGAGTATAAAATTTTATTGATGTCACCTCCTACTAGCTAAGCCATTCCAGGAAAACGTTCTCTAGCCTCACGTATCGCAGCCCACAACTCACTTATGACACTTGGTAAGATCGGTCCGTAAATGTAAACATATATTATCTACTTATGTACTCTTTTGTTATTTTCCGTTCCTGTCGTACTCTTTATGTAATTTACCCATAGGCTACTCTCCTATATAAGAGAGCCTAGGGCTGATGGAATAGACAAATTCTATTATTTTCCCAATATGGTATCAGAGCGACGGTCCTAGGCCGGAGTTCTCGAACCAAAGAAACCCTAGCCCCACCGTCAAGCCTCTCCTTCTCTCTCTCTGTGCGCTGCCGATCTTGCGCTCTCCGCGCGCCTGAGCCTCCTGCGCTCGTCCTCCGCGCGTCTGCACCCTCTCGCCGGTCTTGCGCCTCCCGTGCGCCTGCGCATCACGTGCGCCTATGTCGTGCGCCGGTGCCTCACGCGCGTCTGCATCGCCTGCAACTGATCATGCGCGCCTGCATCGCCTGTTCCTCATGCGCACCGGTGCCAGCATCCAGTGCGCCAGGCGACGCGCGATCCTAGCGCGGTTGCGCATCTGTCCAGCCAACGCACTGTGCGCCAGGCTGTGAGTGATTTCCTAAACCTTCAGTCTAGCGCGTTGTGCGCTGTCCAGCCCTTCGTGCTCTAGCTTGCAGCGGGCTGCGAGATCTACGGAACCCTAGTTCGAGCGCGCGCACCTTCAACGTAATGGGTTTAGTTGCTTGAGCCTTGAAGTCTACACATGCAACTAAACCCGTTTATGTCCGTGTAGACGATCATATCTTCAGTCTACTACTCCAGTCTTCTGCTATCAGTATGTCAGAAAGCAAGACAGATATTCCATCTATAGGCGCCTTCCGAGGTCCAGCGCCGATTGTGAAGATGGATGGTTCAAACTATGAACTGTGGGCTATGCAGATCATGAGTATGATGAAGTCAACCGGTAAGAACCACATTCTTACTGAAGAAGAGCCTGCTGAGAAGACTGGAGTTAATGCCTCGTGGGAGGCAGATGATGCATATGCCAAAGTATGGCTATCTGGAACTCTGGCAATCGAGATTGCCAATGATATTCTCCATCAGCCCACAGCCAAAGATATGTGGGACATTCTGGCCGCCACATATTCTCAAGCGAAGAATGAGACAAAGATTCAGCAACTCCAGCATGACATATTCACTATCAAGCATAATGGACGTCCTCTACACTCACTGTACACATCTCTACGAGGGATGTTCGAGAAGTTGTATAGCTTCATGCCCCTGACAGCCACACCAGAGCAACAGAAGACCTACCGGAATGCTACTATGGTAGGAGTTTTTCTCGCTGCCCTTGATCCTGAGTATGAGGCAGCACGGTCTCAGATCTTGGCAGATTCTACTATTCCTCCTATGGAGGAAGCCTTTCTTAGATTGAGCCGGATCACTGTTCCCTCTACGGCTACGAATCAGACTGCTTCAGCCATGGCTGCCAACAGAGGCCATGGAGGTCACCATCATACCCGTGGCCGTGGCCCTCGTGGTAGAGGAGGTCGTATTCGGCCAACGTGTACCTACTATCATCGCACCGGACATACTGAAGACACATGCTACTCTAAGCATGGATTTCTTGCATCTGCACGAGTCGCTGAGCAGATAGAACCTTCATATGCTGCCTCTTTGGATCAGCGCTTTGATGATCTTGTTGCCCGTCTAAGGGGCATTATTCCTCCATCTGGCCCAGCACCCACTACTGAGAACCAATCTGATGCTGTTGCATCTGCCTCTGCACCTACCAGTGCATCAGGTAGCACGCATGCATTTACTAGTAGTGGATCGGATACTTTAGCATGGATAATGGACTATGGCGCCACACATCATCTATGTAGCAATCAAAGTCTACTTACAGGATACAGACAGATCCCTCCAAGTCGAACAGTGGTCATTGCTAATGGCACACATTCCCCGATTACTGGTCAGGGGGAGATTAGACTGACATCATCTACGCAGCTCAAGAATGTGTTACACGCACCTGATTTTTCAATGAATTTATTATCTATCAGCTAAATTACAAAGGACTTACAGTGTCGGGCGATATTTGATCCATCTTCTCTTGTTTTTCAGGACATCCTTACGGGCAACGTGATTGGGCGTGGCTATGAGCAAGGAGGCCTCTATCGCCTCGGTCAGACTTCTTTTGCTGGAACCTCATCTCTACCTACTGGACCCGTCTCTCCTCTGCTATGGCATCTACGCTTTGCACATCTACCGCTTCAGAAGCTGTGTCGTGTGTTACCCCAGGTTTTGCCTCACACATCTATCCAATGTGAGGCATGTCAGTTGGAAAAGCAGCATCGGCCTACCTTTCCCAGTCGTCAGTGTCGAAGTAGTACCTTCAAGTTTGAGTTATTTCACATTTATATCTGGGGTCCGAGTCGTGTTCCTGATCATCAGGGACACAGGTTTTATATAGTTATTGTGGATGACTTCTCTCGTGTGTCATGGGTGTTTTTGTTAAAGAATAAATCTGAAGCAGGGAATATTATTATCAATTTTCTTAATGAGATTCGTAATGTTTTTTCCACATCTGTTAAGATTGTGAGAAGTGATAATGCCCTGGAATTGTGTAGCCATGTCCTAGCCAGTTATTTCTCATCCCAAGGGATTATCCACCAGACATCATGTGCCTATACCTCCCAACAGAATGGGATCGCTGAAAGGAAACATCACCACTTACTAGATGTCACCAGGTCACTCCTTATAAAGAGTCATGCTCCTCATTCTTACCGGGGTGACGCTGTTCTTGCAGCATGTTACCTAATCAATCGTATATCGTCATCTGTTCTAGGTGAAAAGATTCCTTTCTCCCTTATCCTCCCTGGAAAAGATCTATTTTCCCTTACTCCTCGTGTGTTTGGTTCGGTTGCCTTTGTCCACCAGTTGTCTCCTGGTACTGACAAGCTCTCTCCTAGGGCTATCAAGTGTGTGTTCGTTGGGTACTCCAGAACTCAGAAGGGGTACAAGTGCTATGATCCATTGCGCAGGCGGTATCTCGTTAGTGCAGATGTTACATTTTTTGAATCCGTTATGTATTTTTCATCATCAGGTGATCAGTTGATACCTCCAACTAATATTGATCCCATTTACGTGTCACCACCACCACCATCACCACCATCACCACCACCACTACCACCAGAACCGTTACCATCATCTGCACCTGCTATTACTATACATGTTTCACCACTACCATTTCATTATACCCACAGGCCTGCTTCAGCTCATGGTCATTGCTCATCACCTAGCTCGCCTAAGGTATGTTCTGAAGATATTACTATTGATGGATCTGGTGATGTTTCTGAGCAGGATGTGTTACAGAGGACAGACGAGGACACAACTGATTTAGATGTTCCTATTGCAATATGAAAGTCGAAGCGGAGCTACGCTTCATATCCTTTAGCAGCTTCTGTGTCATTTGAACGACTAACTGGAGATTTCAGGAACTTTGTAGTCGCATTGTCAGCTGTAGATATTCCACGGAATTACCAAGACGCTCTGAAGGATAGTAGATGGCGTCTAGCAATGGAGGAAGAAATGGCAGCACTTCAGACTAGAGGAACTTGGAGTCTGGTTCCTATACCTGCGAATGTGTCACCAGTGAGCAGCAAGTGGGTATTTACAGTCAAGCAGAATGCAGATGGCAGTATTGACAGATACAAGGCTCGTCTTGTTGCTCGTGGCTTTACACAGACATACGGGGTGGACTATCTTGATACATTCTCGCCAGTAGCCCGTCATTCCATTTTACAGATCTTGCTGTCAATTGCGGTTACTCGTGAGTGGTCGATATATCAGTTGGATGTGAAGAATGTGTTCTTATATGGTGACTTCAGGAGGAAGTCTACATGCAACAGCCACCTGGTTTTGCTGTTGAGGGGGAGTGTTCCAAGGTGTGCATACTTCATAAGGCTATCTATGGCTTTAACCAGAGCCCCAGAGCGTGGTTTCAGAAGCTCTCAGACCTCTTTGAAAAACAAGGATACAAACGTTCCAATGTTGATCATTCCTTGTTTGTACAAAAGACTTCCAGAGGTATTATTGCATTCATGGTCTATGTAGATGACATCTTAATTATAGGTGATGATGTAAAAGGAATAAAGGAGGCGAAAGAAATGTTGGGTCGTCAATTTGTCACCAAGGACCTTGGAGTTCTTAGATATTTTCTGGGACTGGAGTTCGCCAGAAATCCGTATGGGTTGGTAATGTCTCGGAGAAAATATGCCACTGATCTATTGAGTGAAAAAGGAATGCTTGGTTGCCGACCTGCTACCACACCAATGGACCCTAGTATGAAGCTATATGATGATGATACAGAGGAGGTGGATAGGAGAAGATATAGAGAACTGGTGGGCAAGCTTCTATATGTCACTATCACTAGGCCTGATATATCCTTAGCTGTGAGTCGAGTGAGCCAGTTCATGGAGCAACCACGTCAGGTTCACATGGATGCCATACATATGATACTCAGGTACCTCAAGTCATCTCCAGGTGCGGGTTTGCTATTCAAGAAAGGCAAGGTGATCTCTATCTCAGCCTGTGCAGATGCAGATTATGCAGGGTGTCCCAAGGACAAGAAGTCTACCTCTGGGTTTGCTGTATATGTTGGAGATTCCCTAATCTCATGGAGGAGCAAGAAACAAACTGTGGTAGCAAGGTCTAGTGTTGAATCTGAATATAGGGCAATGACCCAGGTTAGCACAGAAATGATGTGGGTAAAGGTTGTGCTTACAGATTTATATATCGAAGTCCCACTTCCTATGGCTTTAGAATGTGACAATCAGGCGGCCTTGTTCATTACAAACAATCCAGCATTCCATGAACGAACCAAGCACATTGAAGTTGACTGTCACTTTATACATGACATGATCCAGAAGGGATTCATTGCTACATCCCATGTTAGTTCAGAGAATCAAACTGCTGATATTTTTACCAAGACATTACTGCGAGGCCCATTTCAGAAGTGTGCGTCCAAGCTGAGCATGATTGATATCTATGCTGCATCTTGAGGGGGAGTGTAAACATATATTATCTACTTATGTACTCTTTTGTTATTTTCCGTTCCTGTCGTACTCTTTATGTAATTTACCCATAGGCTACTCTCCTATATAAGAGAGCCTAGGGCTGATGGAATAAACAAGTTCTATTATTTTCCCAACTTTAAATATACGAGAGAATTATAAGCATGACAGATCTGACATTTTCCAAGAGCATTGTTAGCACATCCTTCACCTCCGCACTAATGGAAAAGAGTGGCCCCTTCCAAACAACAGCAATCTCCCATGTACTTCCAACTGAGTCAATTGTTTTGTAACCTGTCAAAGGTCTAGGTCCTAAAGAGTTCCACACCATGCAAGGACAGTCTCTCAACTTAGTTTCTTCATCAAAACTATATCACAGTTCCATTCTAATAGAAGTGCACTGATTGAACGACATTTCTCTAGGTTACACAGACCCAGTGTTCATGAAAACGGCCGCACGGGCCGCATATGCGGCCACATATGCCCGTGCAGCATGCAGACCGCACCAAATTCATTGAATCAGTGCATTATGCACCATCCCCGCATATGCGGTACGCATATGCCCCACATATCTCGCATATGCCCCGCATATTGCTCCAGCAGCGCCAACTTTTTCAATCTTCTCATTCAGGTCCTTAATTCTGTAGCTCTGCCTCTTCCTTCATTCAATTGTAAGAATATGATATGTATTTCTATACAATTGCAATGCATTATACCATTATGTATATGCAATGTTTATGTTTTTCTCATGTATTGTTTTCACAAGTATATGCAATGTATCGTCGAATATTTTTTTATATGCCAAGGTTTTGCTCATGTAGTGCATGTATGTGTATTGCAGTTTTGTTATTAAGAATCATCTAATGTGTGAAGTTTTTACGGTAAATATTTTTTGTGATTAAATATGAGGCAAATAAAAGCATATATACACACACATCTAACATGAACTGCTTTTCCTAGATCTTCTTTAACTCCACCTAGATACATAAATTCAGTGGTAATGTTATTCATAGATATTTATTTATTTTTAAATTAAAAATTAGAAAACCGTGTAGAACCGCATATACCCCGCATATGCCCCCGCATACCGCTTATTCAGTATTCGGTGACCAGTCCGAACGCATACGCATACCGCTTTCCTGAACCTTGCACAGACCCCTCACATTACAGGTCAAAACTTTTATTTAGGAATTGTTTTTTCACCCATTATGCCAACAATACTAGTAATTTGAGCTATAAGTGCATTGTGTTTAGAAACAACGTTGTTAGGGAAAAGCTGAGTTACTCATTTCTTGTCTCGGTATCTTTTCGTCTTACAACCAATGTTTTTGTCAGCCACTAAAGTTGTGGAGGTAGAGGCACCTAGGCCAACTCGTGTAGCTTTTATACATATATTAGCTCGATGTTCCAGAGCACTTTCGACATCAAGTGTGTCTACGACGTGGAATAGCTCTCACAGACACAAAGGGACCTCTGATCCTGACAAGGTTCCTGGAGGGTGCATGTTAAACAAGGAATATAAAGAATGATCCTCAGTTTGTAAAAAAACTTATGTGATTCATTTCCCATTCTGTTTCCTTAGAAAAGAAACTCCTTATTTACAACTCCTTGTGAAGAAAGATGTTCATCGATCTGCTGGAATCTACCAGGCTCATTCTCAGAAAAAAGTTTATAGAAAGGTATGGTTCCAACATGGTTGTTGACAAAAGTTGTCGTGGACTCCTAGTCTGTCATATGCTAACGAATTCCTTCTTGTATACTGGAACCTGCAGCATCGTATGTTCTACGACGATCACAGTCATAGAAGAAGAGGGAGTCTCTCGACCTGCCCAGGGCATCCGAGCTCCCTCTCAAGGAATACATTCTCTCATTCAGGCGAATCCACAAACACCACAAGCGATGATGGTCGGTTCAAAGCAATCGCCAAATACCCATCGGGTCTCAACCCTCGAGTGAGGTACTTAGTAGCAGAGTTCTCCTGGACCACGATCGAAACCTGTAAAATGGGCTTTTTGTTTTGCCTCTTCTATTCGGCAACACCTTTTGTAGAAAACGATAATACGGAAGCGTAAATAAGAGGCAAGAAATTAAGAACAATGGAAAAACGCCGGGATTTTACATGGAACCCTACTCCGTGAGGAGCGAGTTGAAACCACGGGAAAATCATCTCAAAGGGTTGATGCTCTCATTGGGACTAAACATAAGAGGGTGTGGCAATTGGAATCCAATTACCCCCACCTTTTGACGCATACTCACCACTCCCCCACAAACTGGAGCATGCAATGCTCAACTTGGACAAATAGAAAGAAATCACTCCCACACAATGCAGGACACTACGAACAATATCAACTCAATGCAAACTCTGACGGTTACAAGCTGAGGACGTTGCTTCTCATGCAATGCCGGTGAGGAAGAACAGAAGGGCTAAGTGCTAATCGAAATGGATCTTCTCGTCGAAGAACATGTGCTCCATACTACGTCTGTCAAAGTCGACAATTGAAATTGGAATGAGTCTCTACATAGAGAACTTTGGCCCACAAATGCTCCATCTCTCTGAAGGGTCAAACTGGAAAAAGTCATGGAAACATCCTCGTCGGAGTCCACGGTCGCTAAAGAATGTAGTCTGAAAGTCTCCTCGGAGAACTGGTTCTCTCCCATGCTAGCTCAGCGAATGGGATCTCTACTTTGAAGTCCTTATGAAACCACATGAAAACCCTTGCCCGCAATGGCTTAGAGAATGGGATCTCTACTCTAAAATCTCTATGGATCACATGAAAACTCTGAGTCCAAATCAAAGGCAGTGACCACTTAAATAATGACCGCATATATGTGTGCATCAAACGGTAGACTCTGAAACAATCTGAATGTAGAGTCCGAACCTAAATTGTAGAGTCTGAAATGTAGCATGAAATCGGAAAATCGAATGACCTGTAGAACTCTACAAAATACTCAACCTTTCTCCTATACCAGTTGGAATAGATGGCATCGACCAAGTTGGGAGAAGACATGAGGATGAGAAGACAAAACTCATGTCCAAACATAGGCCAAATATGCAGTTCAGACCAATTTGGGCTAAAAAACGTAGGTCCTCCTTTGGTACTAGACCCCCCCCATTGTTGTAGTGTTTTTTTTAAATCGCAACAACCTTTTTTTATGTGACTTAGGACCAAAGAATAGAGCCCCCCCTTTCCCTACGACTTTAGAACTAGACTCATGGGCCTTTATAAAAAAGGATTTCAAAAATAAAAAAATAGGGTATGGATGAAAATTTGGGGGCTAACTTCCACCGCAATTCTGTTGTTGCGAGCCTCAACTTCCACCGCATGATGGTGCCCCTCACTCGATGGGGCATCTCCTTCTTAGATCGTTGCTACCACGTCGCAGCTCAAAGATATGGAAAAGAAGGGTTCTACCCAAGGACGTAGGAGATCACGCGAGGTGCCATATGTGTGCGTGGAGGGATCGATCGCCCGCTACTTGTCGCCGCCACTTGGGAACTTTTCAGGGCGATAAGGTGTCGTCTCTTGGGGGAAACTCCGGAGAATAATGTTGTTGCGAGATGGAGGCAGCTAGAGCGCCAATGGTGTAGCCAGTGCGAGAAGACCAGAAAGCTTCGACTCGACCTCTGAGGTTGGCGGCAAACATAGAACTTGTAGCATTTCCTAGGGGTGCACACGGATCAGACAAAACCCGTAATCCGATCCAATCCGATGCTATCGGATTGGATTGGTTTGGTTTTATCATTCTAACGGATCGGATTGGATTGGAATTTTTAAGATCCGTTAAAGTATGGATTGGATCAAATTATTATCCAAATCCAATCCGATCCAATCTATTAATCTGTTAACATATATTTGTAAATATAATACATACAGAATATATATTTTCACTCATCCGTAATTTCCCGTATCCATAATCACAATGTCATTCTATCGCAGATTTGTTGGATACAAGTCCTCTTACCATCCCCATCTCTTTTTCTTAAAAGCCAAATGCTAAATCTCAAAAATAATAAAATATGATTATAACTTGTAATATTGTGAACCCACATTGGCAATTTCCTTCTAATTCCTTCTCACTCTCATTTCACTCTTAACTGTCAATATTCAACTACCACCCTCTCCATCTCGGTCAATTTTGATGCCTTCTCTCATGCACAATGTTGCCCCCCTCTAGTACAATGATGTTGTCGTCTCTTATGATATCGCCACATGTCCCGCACAATGCCATCCCTCTCTGATATAATACTATCTGCCTTGAGCGTGCTGCAACTCGTCTAATCTTCATTAAAAGAAAATAGATTTGGGATAAATGCTTAGGGTATCCATTCTTTATTCTTGACCATTTTGCTTGTTCCAGTTGCTTGCAACATTATCCATTTATGAAACTAAATCAACTATATGTTGAGATGTAGCAAACCCATCTAAGAATAAACAAGCATTACTTGAATTCTTTTCCTTTTTATATTGATATACAAATTTGATTCATATTTTAAAAATATACATATTTTGACTATAGGTATAATCTCACAAATAAATTTTATTTCAAGTCCATTTTAAATGAGAGGCATGATGCCTAATTGGTGTGCTATATTTAAATTGGGCTCTCTTGGACACTCAATCGAATATGAATGTTTTATGATTCTTGTATGTTAGTGACATGTTATACTACCTTGAAGGGTGTTCTTGGGAGTGAATTGATTTTGACATAAGTTAACATTCTAACTCCATCACAGATTTTATCAATATCCATCCAAAGAGATCGCATTTTTTGTTATCAAATTAGTTTTTGCATCCATACTTGGTAACTTGCATTGCTCTTATTTGAGTCATATATAAGAAATCATTTACAAAAATTACTAATAGACCATTAATAACAAGTAACTTAGATACCAAATTAAATATTTTCCTTTAGTTTGTTTATGTAGTCTTCAAATTTTATATTGGATTACAAAAGTCCTTCAACTTTAATTTGATTGCGCGCTCTTCATATATCCTTTCATTATATCTATCCATATTATCAATTTTGGAGCCATAATTCAAATGTTGAAGGCTAGTGTGCTATAAAATACAAATATCAAAAGGTAGATTACATAGTCAAAATATGCAAGTATAAAAAATCCGATCCAATCCGATCCAATCCATAATCCAATGGATTGGATTGGTTCGGATTCAAATATTTGATGGATTGGATTGGATTGGAAAAAGTTAAAATATGTTAAGGCTGGATTGGGTACGGATTAAAATAAAATCGGATCCAATCCGATCCATGTGCACCCCTAGCATTGCCGCCGCAGGTTGGACGTGTTGCTCGTGAGCAGAGATCTAGAGTTGATGCCTTCTTTGTTTCTTCTTCGAAATTAGAGGTTTGGAGGAGGCTAGAAGGCGATCGCACCGTCGTAGTGCCTCTGTGACATCGCCTGAAGGACAACCTAGAGTTATTCGTTGGGAACTACGAGCTGAACCCAAACTAGAGATATAGGGGGTCTAATATGTGGCTTGGAGAAGGGGACTTCACCTTGAGCGCACATGGCTCTGATCGGATGGAATGATGTTGTCCGAGATCTAGGGTTCCATATATGGAACCCTAATTTTGCTTCAAACTCTAGAAACATAGTGTGAAATGTGCCAGCTAAACTTTCTTAAATATGGCGCAATGGATTCTCAAACTATAATGAATCGGAAATAAATCTTCAACAATAAATTTCTTCAAGAACAACCAAGAATCTAATATGATTTGTTAATCGGATCTCGAACAAATCACGAACGTAAAATAAATCCTCAAGAATTGAACCCGCTTTGAGATTTTCCCAACCATGTAAAAACGATAACGCGGAAGCGTAATATCAGAGATAAAGAATTAAGAACAACGAAAGAATACAGGGATTTTTTGTGGAACCCTACTCCGTGAGGAGCGGGATGAAACTACAAGAGAACCGCCTCGAAGAGCTGATGTTTAATTTTTCTCAACTAATACAATGGGTGTGGGGCTTCTTATGTAGACCCCACTGAATCTCCAAGTCCCACAAATAACGGATGTGGTACTAAACATAAGAAGTTGTGGTAATTGGACTCTGGAGGGATCCAATTACTCACCTATTGATGCATACTCTAACACCATTAAACCGAGAACACCACCCATAATAAGATCAATCTGGTTGGCCCAAAATTGTGGACCCGTAATGCACAACCCACCTTCATTTATTCTTGACTTGGCCCGAGTCAGGAAGCTCCACCAACATATCCCTAGGGTTAACAGAACCGTGGTTGTTGCCTTCACCACCAAGAAAGGATCTTTCCACGATAAAAATAAATCACGGTGATCTCGCTGGAGCTCTACACTTGGATGGAAATACAAAGAAGGCAGGATTTTCAAATTTTGAATCATTACCAACTCAGCATCAATCGATTGCTCCAGAACAATTGCAACCATGGTTCGGAAATGCGGTCCATGCAGTCACATATGCGTAATTGGTCACTTGATCGAAGCGCATATGCCAAATGCAACAATATGCAGTCAAAACGCATATGCGGCTGCATATGCAGCCGCATATCTGATAGGATTCATGTTAATCCATGACATGTTGATGACACATTAGCTTGATTTTTTTCGAGCAATTCTTATATCATCATTTACATTGATGCATCTTTTCATTATTCTCGTATACGTTGCATTTGGGAAGATAATCTAGGGTATTTTCTTTCTCATATCTATATTCCCATTGTTCTCAAAACTTATTAATGAGATGTTTACTGCTTTTTGAATTTTCTATCTAATGAAACTCATTCTAATTCTTCAATAAAATAAGAAATAATTGATTAATAGTATGGTACTTTATATTTTTGTGCTTATAATAAATTTTATATGAAAATACAATTTTCCCCTGTATTTTGTGTCAACATGTTTTGTCCAAATTTTGGGTATATGATTTGTATATCTATGATTATTCTTTAGCTTTTGTTATCTACGGGATCTAATATATACATTAAAGATTTTCTTATAGAATTCAGGTATTCCCTGTTAAATCCAAATTTGTATATGTATATATATAAATTAAATTTAAAATACAGACTAAAAAATTATCAATATATAATAACATGCTTATATATATATCTTATTAATATATTATCTTATTTGAAATTTTTGATTTTGGATTTCGTGATAACATCAACTTTTTCTATATAATCACATTTTGTCGTTTATTTTATAATATTTTAAATTAAAATAATTATAAACAACATAAACTGCATAACTTCCGTATACTTTTCCGCATATCTGCTTACTCCCTTTAGATCGCATGATCAAACGAATACCACAAACCGCATTTCTGAACCTTGCTTGCAAACGACCGTGAGTTCATCGCTCCAAACTCTGGTATTTTCGGGGTCCCGCCTTGTGATCGTTCTTCTCCAATGTGGAGTGCCTCTCCGGTGACGAGTCATCCTCCGATGGATTAGACGAAGTAGATGCTACTACAGTCACCAACGACACATCTTTCAGTTGTGGGAGTGGGAGCATCATCTTTACCAACAACCGAAAGCTTGCCCAACCAACCACTAAGCTGCAAATCTTCCCTAAGGGCCTGTTTGGTTGCAGGGTTGGGCAGGGTTGGCCCAACCCTGGTTACTATTCACAAAGGTACTTCCTCCTCACAGATTACTATTCACCCACCCCAACCCAGCCCAACCCAACCTAGTCCAACCCAGCAACCAAACAGGCCCTAAGGGAACCAGACTACCCCCTTCCACCACCACAAAGGTGCCACTGACATCTGATCCAGGAAGAGTACCATCAGCCAGTATCTTCTTCATACACCCAAAATCCCTTAGTGTGGAACCAAGAGCATCCATCGTGCATGAAAGGAAAGGAACTCCTTGCACTCTTTGTACTTATGTGCAAGAACAATGTGTCTCTCCATCTCTAAAACGCAGCATCCTCCAATAAATTTCTGTTTGATCATTCATAGGTCCCTCGCAGAGAAGGCTAGACAACTTCTGGGGGAGACACCCCTCACACAGCACGCGTGATCATCCAACATAACCACATCCCCGTTGAACAAATCTCCAAGCTTTCATTTTAAATCTTTAAAAATGAGGTCCAAGTCCAGAATATCCTTCGAGAAGACATCTATCAGCAACTTAGAGGACTTCAAGGTTGTGGTAGTTCTCCCACTTGTAACATCTGCATATTATCGTCCACTGTTTTCCGAACCCATGACAGGAGGAAGCCTATCGACTTACACTGTAGGTAGAGGTCAAGTTCCAAGCATTGAAAATTCTTTCACCAAACGCGTGGTGCAAATCACTCTAAAGTGTTCCAAGGAACCGTAACCAAAATAACGAGGCGGTTCCGGGCAAGATGTAGCTTGGTGTCCTGCAAGGCCACACATGTAGCACCTTCTGGTGACTGACCAGAAACTAGTCCTCTCCAGTCTTCTCAAAGGTTTCGATGGAGATAAATTCTTACGTAACGTAGTTCGAAAACATTATTCTTCAACTAAGCCAACAAATTTTTTTCTGTCAATAATGTAGGAAAATCGCATAGATTTTATGCGCTATAGGGTCTCACATAGATTTTATGCGCTTCTTTGTAGCGCGCATATTTTCTGCGCTTTCGAGCTATAGCGCATAGAATTCATGTGCTATGCTTTGCAGTTCGAAAAATAAAAATCGACAGAACGACGAGCCCCACTTACCCATTAAACAAAAACCCTCCTCCGAAGCTTCTGTTCGGGAAAACAACCTCGTGACAACGCCCTCTGCCTCTGCCACCAACACCCTTTGCCTCTGCCGTCGACGCCCTCCGCCTCCGCCACCGACGCCAGCGGCTAGCTCGGTTCACCACTGGTTGTTCTCCACCAAGGCTTGGTTCTTCAAGGGTAACTTTCTCTAACCTTAATAAAGTAGGGTTCTTTGTTCCTTGGGTTCCTATTCACTATCCTGGTTTTAGTAGAACATTAGCCTTTTGTATGACCTAAGATGATGTGGATGCAATTTTTAAGAGGTCAATGGATTCTATATATTGCATGTTTGAGTTGAAGAGTCGTAATGATAACTCTAGTTGTGCGTTCGTGAGAGGTCTGGGAATGCGAGCGTTTATTTTGAAGAGTTGTTGGAATTGATTTGTACGAAATTTTCGTTGGATAGGAGCACTCACAACATCAAGATATCGCAGCGCATTGGAACCAGTTCCATGATGACATCCATTACAGATGATGATGTACAAGGTGATTTGCAAAGTCAGCTCCCATGGGCCTGTTTGGTTGCTGGGTTGGCCTGGGTTGGGTTGGGTTGGGGTTAGGGCTGTCAGGAAAGCTCGAACTCGATGAGCTCAACTCGAGCTCGGCTCGTTAAGGGCTCGTGAGCCGGACTCGAAACCTTAACGAGCCCGAGCCCGAGTTGGGTTTTATGGCTCGTTAGCTTATCGAGTCGAGTTCGAGTTGGGCATTGTTCAACTCGGAAACTCGACTCGATAACTCGTTTTCTCTCTTAATAAAAAATTTAAAACATATATACCAAAACTTCCACATTGAGTTTGATTAAACTAGAGGTTAACATTTTTCTTGCCCAAAAAGCTACACAAAAGAGTATAAAAAATCAAAATTACAAATGTCATTTGCATAATTTAATGTATAAAATGGAACAATGACTCATTAAGAGGTTCATGAGCCTGCTCATTTTGAGGCTCATGAGCCAGCTCAGAAACTCACGACTCGATAAAAGGCTCGTGAGCCAGCTCATTTTGAGGCTCGTGAGCCAGCTCAGAAACTCGTGGCTTGATAAGGGGCTCGTGAGTCAACTCGAACTCGATGAGTTCGAGTTCGAGTTGGTGATCCAGGGCTCGATCCTTATCGAGCCCGAGTTCGAGCTTAGGTTTCTTATCGAGTTCGAGTCCGAGTTGAGGCCAACTCGGCTCGTTGAACTCGATAGACACCCCTAGTTGGGGTACCCCTGTGAATAGTAAACTGTACCCCTGTCAATAGTAAACTGTGAGGAGGATTGAGAGGGTTGGAAGGAGGGGTACACCGGTGTACCCCAACCCAACCCAGTCCAACCCAGCAACCAAACATGCCCATAGAGATGGTAGTAGATTCATCTCCGATTGAATATGCACCTGATCACCACACCTTGGGAGCACATGGTTCGCCCCTTAATGTTGATCTATCTAGCGGCGACCCACCTACTCTAGAACATAATGATGAGAGTGCCTATATCAACGAGGCATTGTCGAGGGAACTGAATCGTGTTCTGAATGATTGTCCATCGCAGGTCACTGACGATGACATAAAGAATGAAATTGAGGAAATTGAAGACAATGTTGTGCACGATGTAACAGATGGTGCTCCTATTGCCTCTTCCATACCATTCTACAATATCTCAGGCGGTAATGAGCTTGCAAATTTTGAAGAGAATTTTCGAAATGAAAGTGCCATTGACAGCATTGGTCATGAACTGTGTAATGGCTTTCACAAAAAAGATGACCTTATATTTTCTGTGAAAAAGTACCACATATTTTCCCATTACAACATTGCAATTAAAGAATCTGCCACATTGGTTTGGTCCATCTAGTGCACGATGGATTCCATGGGTTGCAAGTAGTTTTTGCCAAGGTTGCAGAAAGCGGTAGTCGGTACTCGATCGGCGGGGTCACTGACTAAGAATCAATCGGCAGTCGGGCGACTAATCGAATTTAGTTGGCCATTAGTCGGTTTTGATTTTTTAAATTATTTTAAATACATAAATCAATTTTTATACACATAATTTATATATTTGCATTGATTTGTACATTTTATATACTATCATGATGAAACAAAAGAAGTGATTGTCTTTAAATATAACAATAAGCATATTAGAATAAGTTTGCTTTCAAAAAAATGAAAAACTATAAAATTAAAAAATCTCTATGTAAAAGTCTGCCTTGTACTCGGTCGACTAGTCGGCCCGATTGGTCGGGTTGACCGATTAATGGCCTACTAGGCCTCGTCGAGTCGGCTACCCTACCGACTCGACCTAATCAGCCTAGTCGGCCGACTTTTACAACAGTGATTTTTGCGTGGTCATTATCGCAAATTGGATTGATGTGGGTAATATTTAAGCTTCGCCATCCACAATCACGCATCAATTCATCTATCAATCGAGATCATCCCCAACTTGACTGCAACTTCATGGCTCGGGAGGTACTAGACTTTTTAAGGGACAGCCCAATTGTTCAAGTATCCACTCTCAGGACTCATGTTCAGAAAAAAAAGTACTAAGCCTTCTCCCACTATAAGTAGGGTCAGATACATGGATTCTTGCTCAAATCCATGTTGAAAGATTCGACTATTTTTTACGCTGGTCGTCGACTACCTAACGCAACCCCTGCAAGAGTGGGATTTGAACCCTGGTCTTTTGTGTGGTAGACACATTGTACTACCATTAGACCATTAAGTGAGTACAACTCATATTCAGACGGTATACAAATATTTGGTTACAAAGAAAAGGGTCTGGGATGCTAGAAGAAAGGCAATTGCTATCGTTTATAACGAATGGAAGAAATCTTATGCGGATATGCCACATTTGTTACATGCTTTGCAGGCCGCCATTCCAGGGATTGAAATTGCAATCACATATACAGAGCATCCCGATCCAATGAAGACGCATTGTCGTAGATTTCAGCAGTGTTTCAAGGCGTTTGGGCCATGTATTGAAGCCTTCAATCATTGTAGGTCTTTGATTAGCATAGATGGTACACATTTGTATGGAAAATATAACCAAAAATTATTGATTGCCTATGGGATTGACAATGACAAGCATATTGTCCCACTTGTCTTTGGCATTGTGGACAAAGAATCTGTGCCAAGTTGGAAGTGGTTTCTTTCATTGTTGCGTATCGAGGTTATTTGGATGCATCCGAGTACAATTTGTGTTATATCAGATCGGCATTCGGTTGCCCTCCTTTCCCTCCCCGAAGACCTTGGAAATTTCTTCCTCCACCGTACCCACTCCCTCTTTCCCTAGAGAATGGAAATTTTGATAGTAAGAAAGTAAGGACGAGAGGAATAAGAAAAAAAAACATGTTGATAATAAGGGTTTTTGGATGGAGAATTGCGAAAATATGTCAGAGACAAGACGAAGAAAGGGAGACATGGTGGAGAGATTTCTTTAAACCAAAAATATACCAAAGAGTAGCCCCTTGCAAAGGACAATGAAATTACAAGAAAAATATACAATTGGAAACTAAATATCCTAATAACTCTGATTTAACTCCTAAAAAGACTCGATCTCAATAACTAAACCTATTCTTAGAGTTCTAGACCTCAACTTATTTGAATAAAATAAAATAACAACCAACTCATATTGGATGAACATAGAATCGACAAACCCTAATTTGGTATTGATCCTTAATTTCATATGGCATCAGTAATTTGTCGCTTTAAAAAAACTCATCTTCACAAGAGTTGATTGACCAGACCCACCAAAAAAAGAACTGAAGTGGCTTGGTTCTTAGGGTTTTGTTGGAGTATTTGGTTATGTATCACTCCTGTAGAAGATGGGTAAATGGATCCCTCCAGAATCCATTTACCACATCCAGATGTTTAGTCCCACATCTACCAGTTGTGAGATGTGGAGACTCTTTGAGGGCTATATAAGAAGGACCCCACCCCCTGTATTAAGTGAGAAAGTGCAGTGCATAAATCAGCCTTTTGAGGCGTTCTCTTGCGGTTTCATCTTGCTCCTTAAGGAGTAGGGTTCCACATTAAAATCATGGTGTTCATAATATTTTATTCTGTTTCTCTGAGTATTCGCTTCTGCATTCCTATTTTCTAACATTGTATCAGAGCGAGTCGATTCTCGAGGATTTTATAATAATTTTTTATTCGAGAGTTGGTTCTTGATTATTGTTGAGGATTTATTTGTGAAGGTCTATTGTTCAAGAATCATCCAAGGTTCGAGAAGTTCTAGGGTTCTCTTTTGGAACCCTAATTCAGTTCTAGGGTTCTTCGTGCAGTGCCTCTCCAACACCGCCGCAGGCAGTTTTCCTCCTCTCTCGGCATCAGCGGCTCATGCAGTCGCATCCCCAAGCATCGTAGCGATCAGGCAACACAACGCCATCACCAGGCGATGCCAAATGCATTCACTCGGCGGAGGCGGCACATCAAAGCACCGGATCTCGCGTGCATCTCCTAGCACACATCTCCATAGATCCGGCGATCAGGCTCCCAGACTGGCGGTGCTCGAGATCCATGGCGCCTCTCCTTTATTCTCGAATCTTGCGTAAGAGGCGCAAGATGCCCTCGACGTTCCTCCCACAGAGCAAGCGGCGCATTCCAGTAGTGATGTTCCCCCTCCAAACGATACAGGAGATATGGAGATCGACGCTCTTGCAAGGCGACGACTCCTCTCAGGCTCTAGGCGCTGCCCTCCTCCGTCCGAGCCCTATGGCCCCAATCCCATCACCTTCCGTGCCTCCTTCATGCACGTGAAGAGCTCCCTCCAGCCGAGCCATCCCGCATATCCGATTGCGCCAAGCGGAGAGAATCTCCAGCAGTATTGAAGCAACGGGGGCGTGCAGGCGGGCGCTGCTGCCACATCTTGACGGCAACGGCAGAACATCCAGACCTTCTCCAACAACCCTAGCCGCAAATGATGCTGCTCCATCGGGTGACTCAAGGGCTCCAGGCAATGAGCCCCGGTGGAGGCACCTCCAGGCGGAAGCCCTCCAGGCGCGGGCGGCGACATATCTCGAAGAAGAATGGAGTTTTCCCATCGAGGGAACCCATACCCTAAATAAGATTTGCGTGAGAAATTTCGGCCCAATTGGGCCCGAGTTAAAATAAAAAAAATTCTTGCTAAAGTTTGGCTTGTTAAGTCGTGCTTTACAAAAAAAGGATGAAGAGTTTCTCCCCATTTCTCTTGTCTTCTCCCAACTTTGTTGATGTTATTATTTTCTGACAAGTATGGGAGAAAGGAGTATTGTGTAGAGTCACAGCTCTATTCCAGATGTCAGATTCCAGACCAGCTAGATGCTTAAACTCTACAGTTCAGATATTCAGACTCGACGCCAGATTGTTTTCGAGTCTTCAGTTCAGATGTGTTTATGTATGCCATCATTGTTTGGGGTCCCCATCTTTTGTGTTTCGACCAGGGTTTTCATTTGATCCATAGGGACTCCAGAGTAGAGATCACATTCCCTATGCCATGAGGTCTAGGGTTTTCATGTGGTTTCATCGGGACACCAGAGTAGAGATCTCATTCTCTGACCCAGATGGAAGAGACCCAATTCTCTGATAAGGAGACTTTTCATACTCCATTCTCCAACGACCGTGGACTCCGACGAGGATTGCACTCCACAACTTCTACAATATGGCCCTTTCAGAGATGGAGCAGTTGTCCGCATTATTGCGGCGAGCCAGAGTTCTCCAAGTGTAGACTCATTTTCAGTTGCAATGACTCTGACAGGCGCAGTACAGAGCATATGCTCTCCGACGAGGAGATTCAGTTTGACTCACACTCCAGCATGTTCGTCCTCCTCGCATGCATGGCATGAGAAGCAATGTCCTCAACAGCAATCGACAGTTGTGCGCGTTGAGTTGATGCTTATAGAATGAAAAGACTTGATTGATTAATGAGAGGCCCTTGGGTTCTCTCATATAGGAGAGGAACCAACCGGGCAAATTACATGAAGAAGACAAAATAAATATATAATGAGAAAACAGTACGAAAGATAAGAAATATCCCAACACTCCTCAAACTAAAGCTTAGATATTGTTCAGGCATAGCTTGGAGCAACATCTCTGATAAGGCCCTCTACCTATGGCCTTCGAAAAAACATCTGTTGTCTGATCTCCAGTACTGACATGAGTAGTGGCAATAAGACCCTTATGTATCATGTCACGAGTGTAGTGACAGTCCACCACTATGTGTTTGGTCCTCTCATGAAAAGCTTGGTTGTTGGAAATGAAAAGAGCAGCTTGATTGTCACATTGGAGGTACATGGGAAGAGGCACCTCTATAGTCAGGTCACTAAGAACAGATCTAACCCACATCATCTCCGTGCTAGCCTGCGCCATAGCCTTGTATTCTGACTCAGCACTGGATCTCGCAACCACGCTCCGCTTCTTGCTCTTCCAAGAAACCATGGAATTCCCTATGAACACAGCAAAATCTGAAGTAGACTTCCTATCATTTGGACACCCAGCATAATCTGCATCAGCACATGTTGTAACTGAAAGAGATGTATCTCTGCTGAACAGAAGTCAAGTGCTGATGAAGTCTTCAGGTACCTCAAAATCATATGGACTGCATCCATGTGTGCTTGCCTAGGCTGCTCCATAAACTGACTCACTTTGCTCACGGCAAAGGATATGTCGGGCCTGGAAATAGTCACATATAGTAGCTTGCCAACAAGCTCCTTGTACCTCCTCTTGTCGACCTCTTCAGTGTCATCATCATGTAGCTTCATGCTTGGGTCAATAGCAGCGGTGGCAGGTATGCAATCCGCCATGTCTGTCTCTGAAAGAAGGTCTGGAACATACTTCCTCGGAGTCATCACAAGACATCGTTGGTTCCTGGCAAACTCCAGTCCAAGGAAGTAGCGTAAACTACTAAGGTCCTTAGTCACAAACTGTTGATCTAGTAAGTCCTTGGCACTCTGAATACCATGGTCATCATCTCTTGTAACAATAATATCATCAACATAAACAAGGATGACAATAGTACCTATTTGGGTATTGTGCACAAACAAAGAGTGTTGAGATGTTTAATTATCACCGTATTATATTTACATTTTATGTTTTCTTTGGGTATCACTTATGTAATTAACCCATGGCTCTTCTCCTATATAAGAGAGCTCTGGGAACTTTTTTATCATAGGAAAGAATTTTAACCCAACATGGTATCAGAGCAACGGTCCTAGATCGGGGTTCTCGAACCAAAACCCTAACCCTAACCCCACCTGTCGGCCCCTCCCCGCGCCGGGGCGCCCACCGCGCCCCTCCGTGCGGCCTGCGCCACTCCCAGCCCCCCCCCAGTGGCCGTTGCCACCTCGCAGCAGCCCGGCGAGGCCCCGGCGACCCTCCTTTGCCTCCGTAGGCATTGCGGTCTGATTCACAAGGGGTTCGGCGCACCCTCGGCGACCCTGGGTCCCTCGTTTGAGTCCAGCGGACCCTTGTTCACGTGCGCCGAGGTCTGGACTGATCTGCGAAGGGGTGATATAGTCTGATTTCTCCCTTCATTTGCGGTCGTCGACCACAAACACAGCATTAGGGATGAGTGTATAAGTCTACAGATACACCTCATCCCTCATTTGATGTTGTAGAAAAGTTTTTTGCTGAGATATTCTCCTCTTGTTCCGCATTTTGGCATATTAAATAATGTCAGAAATCAAGGGTGACGTGTTCTCCTCTTCCGGTGCATTCAAAGGACCGGCACCTATCGTGAAGATGGACGGGACCAACTACGAGTTATGGTCCATGCAATTTCATCCCCTGATGCAATGCCACAACAAGGAGCATATTCTGACTAATTCAGAGCCGGCGGACAAGATTGGGGCCAACGCATCATGGAAGCAAGATGATGCATATGCTCGTATATGGCTCTCTGGGACGCTTAGCACGGAGATTGTTAATGATATTGTCAATCAGCCAACTGCAAATGCCATGTAGGACATATTGGCTGCTACCTATGGACAAGCGAAAAATGAAAGCAAGATACTCCAACTTCAGTTCGACATCTTCTCGACCAAGCAAAATAGTCAACCTCTACATGCACAGTTTTCACATCTGAGAGGCATGTTTGAACGACTCTATAGTTTCATGCATATCACTACCAGCGTGGAACAATAGCAGGCATATCGGAATGCCACTATCACTGGAGTTTTCCTATCCTCTCTTGACTCGAAGTACGATGCCGCTCGTACTCAACTTTTGACTGGCGAGACCATACCACCAATGGAGGAGGTCTACAAGCAGCTGAGCAGGATTAATATCACACCTACATCCACACCACAGCCGACGTCCTCGGCTATGGCTGCTTCTCGTGGATGAGGCAGTGTGTCCCAGTTCCGTGATCGTGGACCTCGTGGTAGAGGTGGAGAACGTCGGTGTGGTCCATGTTCTTATTGTCGTCGTCCTGGCCACTCAGAGGAGATGCTTTCACAAGCATGATTTTTCGGCGTCTGCACGCATTGCGGAGCAGACTGACTCTTCGCTTGCACCTACAACTGATGTTGCTCCTACAACTCATGCACGGTTTGATGATCTTGTCTCGAGACTTCGAGAAATGGTGACCACTCCTGTGTCTCAAACTGCAGGACCATCAGATGCAACGGCCACCGCCAGAGCACTACCCAGTTCATCAGGTATTTCATATGTGCTTACCAGTAGCAGCAGTTTCGATGTGACAGATTGGATTATGGATTCTAAAGCATCTCATCACATGTGTGGAGATCGGACACAGTTTTCCTTGTACAAGACTATTCCTCCTGGGCGATCCGTAATCATAGGCAATGGAGTTCAGCTACCCATTGTTGGTCAGGGGAAGATTGTTTTAGCCCCTTCTATACGTCTTCAGAATCTTTTACAAGCTCCAGACTTTCAAATGAATATTTTGTCTATTAGGCAGATTACAAAAGATTTACATTGTCGTGCCATTTTTGACCCCTCTTCTCTTATGTTTCAGGACATACTAACTGGCAGGATGATTATTCATGGTCGTGAACAGACAGGATTATACAAACGTGTTGTTCAATCATGTGCTGGAGTGGCCTCTATTCCCTCTGGATCTGCTTCGCCTTTTCTGTGGCACCTTCGCTTTGGCCACCTTCCTCTTCAAAAGATGATACGTGTTCTCCCGCAAATATCTACTCGTACTACTCTGGACTGTGAAGCTTGTCAGCTTGGGAAACACCAGATCTGTGTGCAGTTAACGAAAAGGATGGAGCGCTGGTGGCGAGTGAAAGCGAAAGGCGGGGCGAAGTCGGCGAGGTCGGGGGCTGGTGTTGATGCTCTCTCAGGTGGGGATGCTGTGTTGGGGAAGGGAGTGGTTCCCGAGTTCGTTGCTGGGCATCCGCTGCATGAAGAGGGCGGCGAGAGGCGGCGGGTGGTGGAGGAAGAGTGGGTGCAGGTCTCTCACAAGAAGATGGGGAAGAGATGTTTTAGGTGCGGTGAGCATGGTCATGTTGCCTCGTTCTGTCGGCTCCTCCTTCGTTGCTTCGCTTGTGGTGTGACGGGTCATCAGAAAGCTTTTTGCTGGTCCACTCGTGGTGGTCGTGGCTCTTCTCTGTCAGGGATGCATGCCGGGTCGGGGATGCATGGGAGCATTATGACGTCGGAGGCGGTTTGCTTTGCACATGTTGTTGGTAGGGGGTCCGCTCTTATGCTCAGGGGGTCGGTGCGCCTCGCGTCACTTCGTCCGGCGGTGCTCTTCGTGGTGCGGACGTCGGGGTGGATGCCGAGGGTGGCACGACGATTGTGAACGTTGTGGGGGAGGAACCGCCTTCGGTTCTTGGCTTGCATGGGGAGGATGTTCTTGGGAAGGCGGTGCATGGGAAGGCGGTGCATGGGAAGGCAGTGAACGAAATGGGGGTGCATGACGAGGGTTGCTACATCGCGGCTGTGGGGCTTGCACGCCGGACCGGTGTGCTTTGGGATGCTGTAAGATCTCACCTTCTTGGCTTTCTGGGCCCCCGCTTCATGGGGGATTTCCAAATTCTTGATTCCTCGCGATGTTGTGTTCGTGGCCTTTCTCCGAAGCAACGGGAAAGGCTTATTCGAAATGGTGATTCTGAAGATGTTGTTCGGAGAATGCTGCGTGTGGCTGATGGTGCATCCTCAGACACTGAGGTCTGTGTTGCGGAACTTCGTGGTGTGCCATTTCTCTCTCGAACTGTCTCCTCTCTCTCCAAGACGTTCCGACAATGGGGGGAAGTTCTGGCAATCATGGATGATGGTCTCTCGTCGGGCGCTGATTGGAAGGTTACTCGGGTTCTCATGGAGTGTTCCAGGGGTTTTCATCGCGATGCATTTGGCAAGCTGTTCTTCGGCACTTTGAAAATTGGTCGGTGGCGTTTCAAGGTGGAGCTCTCCGTCCTCGCCCCGTCGCCGGCACCGGTGGCTAGCCCTTTGCGACCGACTATTTTTGTCGGTTCCAATGGCTCCGGGCTTGGGGATGTCGCCTCGTCTTCCGGATGTCAGGTGGCATGTTTGGGGGGATATTCCGAAGAGTCGCCCCCTGGCTTCGACTCTTCTTGTCCCTTCGAGATGCATCATCGGGTGCTGTGTCTTGCGTCAGAAAGGGCTGGTTTCTTTGATTTGGACACGGCCGAGGATGATTCGCTTCCTCATCCTCGTCCGATTTTGTCGGCTAATGCTGTGCAGTTGCATTTCTCAGGTCCTGTGTCTGCCAGTGGTGCATTGGGCTTTAACAGATCCCTTAAATTCGGTTCTTGGCCCACGAAGTGGTGGCCCAATGACCCGATTATGTTGCCCGACTCTTCTATTATGTTGCCCGACTCTTCCATTATGGTGACAGACTCTTCCTCGGATTTGGCCCACCGGATTCATTTGGAGGAAGTAGGTGTGCACTCGGACTTGGAGGTGCTTCCTTCGACCCCTGTTGCTTCGCCTTTTACCCGGTCCCCCTCCCCCCCCCCCTCTCCGATGGACCGGGGGGCTTCTTCGGTGATGGCTCCTTCTGGTGGCTCCTTGGGTCTCTTTTCTGACGGGGTTGATGCTTCTGCGGTGGGGGGGCTCTCAGACAAGCGCTCAGGGAAGCGTTATCGGAGGCGTAACCATTCTCGGCTCGGTTCTTTGGTGAAGCATTCATGTGCGACGTTGCGGGAATCCGTGGCGGAGGCGGCTGGCCTCAGTGAACTTGGGGGTGGCTCTGTTGGTCCTTAATGAAGGTCTCCTCATGGAACGTTAGGGGACTTGGGGAGGCTGACAAGCGGCACTCTTTGGGCTCGCGATTCTCCGAGTGGGGCAGTGATATTGCTTTTATTCAAGAAATGAAATTGAGGGGGGTGGACGATACTCTCTGGCGCTCTTTTGGTGCGGGCACTCTGGACGAGTTTAGGGCGGTGGATGCGGCTGGGGCGGCGGGGGTCTTCTTGCTGGCATGGCGCTCTGCGGCGTTCTCCTTCTCCTCGATGCGGGCGGGAAGGCATATGTTGTCGGTGGTGCTAACTCGGGTTGATTCCCGTATGCCTATTGCCTTCTCCTGTATCTATGCCCCTACTTGCCACATTTTAAGGAGGGAGCTTTGGGAGGATCTTCGTGACGTGGCTTCCGCTTTTGAGGGGCTTCCTTGGCTCTTGGGGGGGGATTTCAATGTGATATCTCACTCTTCGGATCGCCCCCGGGGTCGGGGGGGGCCAGGATCCGGGTTCGAGGGATTTTTTTGAGCTTTTGGATGAGCAAGCTCTGGAGGGGCTGGTGCCTGATGATATATCCTACACTTGGAGGAATAATTCGACTCGATCTAGGATTGATCGGTTTTTGGCTTCTGGGAAACTTATGGAGGCTTTCCCTCTTTGCTCGATGTCTTCTCGCCCCCGCTCCTTCTCTGATCACAATCATATTATGTGGGTCTCTGGTGAGGACCTTCGGGCGAGGGGCCTTTTCCGTTACGGAAAATGCTGGCTCTTGGAGCCTAACTTCAAAGATATGGTCAAAACCCACTGGAATCAGGCCTCTTTTGCAGGGTCTGCGGCTCATAGACTTGATCAGAAGCTCGCTTCTTTGCGGAAATTACTTGCGGTTTTCAAGAATGAGTCGCGGTTGGTGCGAGTTGCCGCAAGGGCGACGGTGGAGGATGTCATTGCTCTCCTTGATCGGGCGGAGAATGATAGGGACATGTTTCCTGAGGAACTTCATGAGCGCCTTGTTGCGCAAAATAAGGTCGCGGCGGAGGACAAGATAAGGAACATTGAGTGGCGGCAGCGATCGCGTATGAAATGGCTCAAAGATGGTGATGCCAATACGGCCTATTTTCACCGTGTGGCTAGCGGTAGAAAGCGTTATAACTCAATTCGTTCTCTTAATATTAATGATGCTCTTGTTACTGGGCAGAGGGAGATGGGGCTTGCCATTGTGGATCATTTCAAGCGTTTCTCTGCGAGCCGTTTGCTGCGCACATGGCGCTGGCTAGGGCTTGGGGCCCCTTCTTTATCGCCCTTGGAGTCAGTGGCCTCGACTCGGCCGATTTCCTTCGATGAGCTTAAGGAGGCTGTTTGGGACTTGAATGTTGATGGATCCCCAGGACCTGACGGGTTTTCGGTGGCTTTTTACCGTGATTTTTGGGAGGTGGTGGCCAATGATGTTATGGAGGTTGTAAGCAAATTTTGTGATGGGAACGTTGCTTTTGATAGGATTAATAGGGCCATCATTGTTTTGATCCCTAAATCCCCAGCGGCAAATCGTATCGAGGACTACCGTCCTATCTCGATCTCGAATGGGATTTATCTTATCATTGCTAAGGTCTTAGCAAGGCGGCTTGCTCGTGTTCTCGACTCACTTGTTTCCCCAGCCCAGGCTGCCTTCATTAGGGGTAGGCAGATTTCGGATTGCATCGCGGTGGCTTCCGAGTTGGCCGCAGATTGGAATAGCTCTGACAAGAAGGGGGTACTATGGAAGATCGACTTCGCGAAGGCGTATGATTGCCTGGACTGGCGATTCTTGTGGTCTGTTTTGAGAAGGAGGGGATTCCCTGAGGTCTGGATTTCTTGGATGCGTCGGTGTGTGACCACTACCTCCCTCTCCGTCTTGGTTAATGGTCGGGCGGTTGGGGGCTTCTTCCAGCCGAGAAGGGGGCTGCGGCAGGGGTGTCCCCTCGCTCCCCTCCTATTTGTGTTGGCGTCGGATGTGTTGGCACGTATGGTGGATTGCGTGATCGAGACGGGGTTGTCCAATGGCTTCACTAAGGGCGCCTTGCGCGTGCCCTTAATTCAATTTGCGGATGACACTATTTGCTTCATTGAGGGTGGAACTTCTGAGGTCTCCGGTATGGCGATTACTCTGGAACTGTTCAGTGAATTATCGGGGCTCTTGATTAATGGCGATAAATCTAAGGTGATCCCCTTTGGGATGTCGCAGGCGGAGGCGCTGGAGTGTGGGCGGCTGTTGGGGTCTCCTCCGAGTGGGCTCCCTATTAATTACCTTGGCTTACCGTTGGTGGTGGGTCGGATCAGGCTTCGGGATTGGCGTTTGATTGTTGAGAAGATGGAGACTCGCCTTGCTGGATGGCGAGCGGCGCTGCTTTCTAGAGGGGGTCGTCTTGTTCTACTCAAGGCAATGCTTTCCTCTATTCCGATTTTCTTCCTCTCGGTTCGTCGCATGCCTAAGGGGATTCGTCTGCGACTTGAACGTTGTATGCGCCGCTTCTTGTGGGTAAGAAGGGGGAGGGGGTAGGGGGGTTCATCTTGTGGCCTGGGATGAGGTTACTAGGGCCAAGCGGGATGGTGGCTTGGGTGTGCGGAGGCTGGAGGTTGTTAACGATGCACTTCTACTCAAATGGGCGAGTAGAATTTGGGGTCAGGGGGATAACTTCTTTATTAATGTTCTAAGGGAGTTCCTGGGTGAGGCGAGGTTGGGCATGGTGCGGGGGGGGTGACATCGGGCCCCACTCTCCGCTTTGGCGTGATGTGCTGGAAGTTTTTGCTCGGAATCTTTCCCTCTTTACGCCGGTGCTGGGGAAGGGGGACTCTTTCAGATTTTGGCTTGATAATTGGTCGGGAAGGGGTACTTTGAAGGAGCGCTTTCCCCGTTTGTTTGCTTTGAAGGATGACAAAGAGGCTACGGTTGCTTTTTGTTGGGTGGATGGCTGCTGGTGTCCGTGCTTTCTCGCGAATTTCTCACATCAGCGGCTTGATGATTTTGTTTCTCTGTTGAACGTGCTTGCTGATTATGAACGGCCTAACGATGGGCGGGATCACTGGACATGGAAGGACGGTACTTTTTCCACGCGTAAGGCGTATCGGGCGCTGCCTCCCCTTCCTCAGGCTGGGGCTGAACTCCTCTTGCGTGATTGCAGGTTCCTTTGGGGGTTGAAGCTTACCGAGCGCATTGGAGTCTTCCTTTGGCTTCTTCGCAGAGGGAGGCTTCTAACGCGTAATCGGTGCGCCAAATTCTTTATTAACGTTGGGTCTAATTGTGGCCTTTGTGATGCGGAGGCGGAAACTATTGATCATTTATTCTTCGGCTGCAACGTGGTCCGGGGGTTATGGGTTGATCTGGAATGGGTGAGGTCGGATGATCTAATTGCCTTCTGCGAGATTTTGTTCTGCAACAGGAGCAGGGAGAGGAGGGACATTTTGGCACCGATTGCAAGGTTGTGGTGCATCTGGCTGGGGAGGAATGAGGCCCTCTTCGCCGGCCAACGCTTCTACCGGGAGAACGTTATTTTCCTTTGCTCGCGTCTTCTGGATGACTGGTGTGCAGTATAGCCCGCAGGTGGCTTTTTTGGGGTGATCTTATTCTGTTGCTTTTTCGGTTCTCTATTATGGGTGTAGTACTAATTTTTTTATTTATTTCTCCCTTTCTGTAATATTATTTACTTATTTTTTTAATGTATTGGGGCGAACACCGTTGAGTGTCTCCCCCTTTTTTGAGCCTCAAAAAAAGCTTGGGAAACACCATCGTTCCTCCTTTCCGAGTCGTCCAAGTCGTAGTAGTAGTCGGTCCTTTGAGTTGTTTCATTTTGACATTTGGGATCCAAGTCGTGTTCCTGATCATCAGGGGCATAGATTTTATATTGTTGTTGTGGATGATTATTCTAGACTTTCTTAAGTTTTCTTGCATAAACATAAGTCTGAAGCAGGTGCTATAATTAAAACTTTTCTTACTGAGATCAACAACATATTTTTTGCTAAAGTCAAATACATTCGTACCGACAATGCTTTCGAATTTTCTACTCTTCATTTGGCAGAATTTCTCCAGTCTCTGGGTATAGTTCATCAGACTTCATGCACTTATACATCACAGCAAAATGGGATTGCAGAACGCAAACATCGTCACCTCTTAGACATCACGAGGACCTTGTTGATTCACAATAGTACACCTCATTCTTTCTAGGGGATGACGTCCTAAACCTCCTACGACTTGGTAAATCGCATGCCATCCACTATTCTTGGAGAGAAGAGTCCCTTCTCGATTGCGTTTCCCGAGAAGGAACTCTTCACACTTACACCTCGTGTTTTTTTATCAGTAGCTTGTGTCCATGACTTTACACCTGGTCGTGACAGCTCTCACCTAGAGCTGTCAAATGTGTCTTTGTTGGTTATTCTCGTATCCAAAAAGGGTACAGATGTTTTGATCCTGTTGGGAGAAAATACTATGTGAACGTTGATGTTACATTTTTCGAATCTATTATGTATTTCTCTCCTACAGGTGACAGGTTGTCTAATAATGGATCCAGAGAGGATGATGTGGTTCCTCCACCTCCATCTGCTCCTTGTGATGTCCCGTGGTCTTCAACACCTACACCACCACCCCCATACCACCTCCACCTCCTCCCAAAGAATCTACATTATAACCCCATGTTTATACTCACAGGTCTTCTACTCGCCCCTCTGCTCATGCGCCGACCACATCATCCACCATGCCTCAGGTATGTCAGGAACATATTATTTCTACTGATGGCACTGGAGATTTTAATAATGAAGAGGAAGAGTTAATTCCAGAGGACTGTGAGGCCGATGACCTGGAGATACCGATTGCTCTAAGGAAATCTCGTCGCCAATGTGCTACTTACCCAATGGCGGCACATATTTCCTTGGATCATCTGTCAGAGGACTACAAGAAGTTTATAGTGGGACTATATGTTGTTACTATCCCGCGAACGTATCAGGAGGCGCTCCAAGACAGTAGGTGAAGCCTTGCTATGGAAGAAGAGATGGCGGCTTTGCGATCACATGTCACAAGGAGCATTATTTCACCTCCACCAGGAGCATCTATTGTGATGCTGCAAATGGATATTCACGGTCAAGCAAAGGGCCGATGGCAGTGACGACTGATTCAAAGCACGGCTTGTGGCTCGAGGGTTCACCCAAACCTATGGGGTGGATTATCAGGACACCTTCTCTCCAGTAGCAAGACATTCAACACTACGCATTCTGTTATCTGTTGTCGTTTCCAGGGACTGGCCTCTATATCAACTTGATGTCAAGAATGCCTTTCTCTATGGGGATCTCCAGGAGGAAGTATATATTCAACAACCACCAAGATTTGCTAGTGAGGGGGAGTCTCAGAAGGTGTGCCGACTTCACAAGGCGATTTATGGCCTGAAGCAGAGTCCGAGAGCTTGGTATCAAAAGCTATCGGAGTTGATAGAGCAAAAGGGTTTGTGCAGTCTACTGCGGACCACTCACTGTTTGTACAGAGGATACCTAGAGGTACCGTGGCTATTCTTGTTTATGTGGATGATATTGTCATTACAGGAGATGATGAGCAGGGAATTCTTACTGTCAAGGAGTTCCTTGGTCAGCAGTATGTGACTAAGGACCTTGGCAATCTTCGCAACTTTCTTGGATTGGAGTTCGCCAGGAATCAACGTGAATTCGTGATGAATCAAAGGAAATTTGTTATGGACCTTTAATCTAAGACAGGCATGACAGGGTGCAAACCTGCTTCTACTCCTATGGATGCAAGCATGAGATTGTATGATGAGGACACCGAAGAAATTGACAGGAGGAGATATAGAGAGCTTGTTGGGAAGCTCCTATACGCCACCATTACCAGGCCGGATATTGCTTTTGCAGCTAGCAAAGTCAGTCAGTTCATAGAGCAACCCAGGAAGGTACATATGGATGTCATACACATGATCTTGAGGTATTTGAAGACTTCACCTGGCTCTGGCCTTATGTTCAGTAGGGATGCATCACTTGAGGTGACAGGATGTGATGATGCAGATTATGCTGGTTGTCCCAGGGACAGAAAGTCGACTTCTGGTTTTGCTATCTTTGTAGGCAGCTCACTTGTTTCATGGAAAAGCAAGAAGCAGACTATGGTGGCCAGATCTAGTGATGAGTTTGAATACAGGGCTATGACACAAGGATGTACAGAAATGATGTGGGTCAGATCAGTATTAACCGACCTTACTGTTGAGGTTTCTCTTCCTATGAAGCTTTTGTGTGATAATCAAGCAGCTTTATTTATTGCCAATAACCCTACTTTTCATGAGCGGACAAAGCATATCGAGGTGGATTGGCCCTACACTAGAGACATGATCCAGAAAGGCCTTATATCCACCTCTCATGTTTCCACAGGAGATCAGACTGCAGATATCTTCTCGAAGGCACTGGCCAGAGGTCCATTTAAGAGATGTTGTTCCAAGCTGAGCATGATTGATATTTATGCTCCAACTTGAGGGGGAGTGTTGAGATGTTTATTTATCACCGTATTATATTTACATTTTATGTTTTCTTTGGGTATCACTTATGTAATTAACCCATGGCTCTTCTCCTATATAAGAGAGCCATGGGATCTCTTTTATCATATGAATGAATTTTATCCCAACAAAGAGTGATCCGCAGTCGACCGCACAAACCCCTGTCGATCTATCAAGTCCGAGAGCTTCTGAAACCATGCTCTTGGACTCTGCTTAAGGCCATAGATAACCTTGTGAAGCTTGCGAACCTTCTGACCCTTCACCTCAGTAGCAAACCCAGGTGGTTGTTGCGTGTAGACCTCCTCTTGTAGATCACCATAGAGGAAAGCATTCTTCAAATCAAGTTGGTAAAGGGGACTATCTTGTGTCATAGCAAAAGAAATAAGTATGCACAGAGTAGAATGTCTGGCAACTAGAGAGAAAGTATCCTGATAGTCCACCCATAAATCTGGGTGAACTCACGTGCCACTAGTCTCGCCTTATAACGATCAACGCTGCCATCTACAGTGTTTCATAGTGAACGCCCACTTGCATCCCACAACAGATGCGTCAGCTACAGCAGAAATAAGACTCCAGGTACCACGTGACTGTAAAGCAGTCATCTCCTCCTCCATGGCTAATCCCCATTGATTGTCCTGAAGATCCTCCTGATATGTCTGTGGTATCTCCATGGCTGAAAGAGCCAAGGTAAACTTCCTGAAATCCTCTGACATTCTACACAAGGAAACCTGGGTTGCAAGAGGATAAGTAGCACACCAACGTTTCTGCTTGCGCAGAGCAATCGGCAGATCAAGATCATCTGCTAATGGCACATGCTCATCCTGTATAGAATCATGTTGCACAGGCAACTCAGTAGTGCCATCAGTAGAAAAAATATGCTCATTACATACTTGACGTATTGGATGATGGGCAAAGCCTGTGAGCTGGGGGAACCGAGCGAGACCTGCGATTAAAAACACGCGGCAAAAACTGAGTCACAGTACGAGGTGGAGTCACAGGAGCAGGTGTAGAGGCAGGCGTAGGTGTAGGTGGTGGCGGAGGTGGTGGTGGTGGTTGGGAAGGCGGCGGTAGAGCAGGAGTAGAGGGAGGTGGTGGCACGACAGTAGGAGGTGGAGGCATATAAATCTCATCGTCAGAGTTAGACAGGTCTAGTCCGTCACCTAAAGGGGAAAAATACATGACAGACTCAAACAAAGTAATGTTATCACTGACAAAGTATTTCCGCTTGAGCGGATCAAAGCAACGATACCCCTTCTGGGTACGAGAGTAGCCAACAAAAATAAGTAGCACACCAGCGTTTCTGCTTGCGCAGAGCAATTGGCACATCAAGATCATCTGCTAAGGGCACCTGCTCAGATTGTGTAGAATCCTGTTGCACAGACAACTCAGCAGTGCCATCAGTAGAAACAATATGCTCATTACATACCTGAGGCAGGTTGGATGATGGGCAAAGCTTGTGAGCAGAGGGAACCGAGCGAGACCTGCGAGTAAAAACACGAGGCAAAAACTGAGTCACGGTACGAGATGGAGCCACAGGAGCAGGTGTAGAGGCAGCAGTAGGTGTAGGTGGTGGCGGTGGTGGTTGGGAAGGTGGCGGTAGAGCAGGAGTAGAAGGAGGTGGTGGCACGATAGTAGGAGGTAGAGGCATATAAATCGCATCGCCAGAGTTAGACGGGTCTAGTCTGTCACATGTAAGAGAAAAATACATGACAGGCTCAAAGAAAGAAAACGTCAGCACTAACAAAGTATTTCCGCTTGAGCAGATCAAAGCAACGATACCCCTTCTAGGTACGAGAGTAGCCAACAAAAATACACTTGACAGCTCTGGGAGAGAGCTTGTCACGACCTGGAGAGACATCATGAACAAAAACAACAGAACCGAACACATGAGTATAAGAGAGAAAAGATCCTTCTCGGGAAACGCGGTCGAGAAAGAAATCTTCTCTCCCAACACAGGCGAAGGCATGCAGTTTAGGAGATAGCAAGTTGTGAGAACAGCATCTCCCAATAGGTATGAGGAGCACGACTTTATATCAACAATGCCCGGGTCACATCAAATAAGTGACGGTGTTTGTGTTCGGCTGGGAAGTATATGTACAAGAGGTCTGGTGAACAATACCAAGAGATCAAAGATAGTAAGAAAGTAGTAAGGTGCGGAACTCTAAAGTATTGTCAGAACGAATATATTTGACATTGGCAGAAAAAATATTATTTATCTCATTAATAAAAGATTTGATAACAGATCCAGCCTCGGACCTATTCTTCAATAAAAAGACCCAAGAAAGTCTAGAAAAATCATTGATAGCAACGAGATAAAAACGGTGTCCTTGGTGGTCAGGAACACGACTCGGACCCCAGATATCTAAATGAAGGAGCTGAAATAACTTAGAAGTGCTCCGACTCTGACGGGATGGAAAGGAGGAACGATGATGCTTCCCAAGCTGGCATGCCTCACACTAAGAGGATCTCGTGGAAATCTGAGGGAGAATATGACATAGCTTCTGCAGACGAAGGTGGTCAAAATGAAGGTGCCACAAATATAGTGAGATTGTCCAGTATGTATAGTAAAAACGCCAACATGAGGAGGTTGGACCAGTCTGTAGAGTCCCCGTTGTTCACGGCCACATCCAATCATCATGCCCGTGAGTATGTCCTAAAATACAAGAGACGAAGGGTCAAAGATGGCACGACAATGCAGATCCTTAATAATCTGAATAATGGAAAGTAAATTCATCTGAAACTTTTCAGGGCGCTAGATGCATGTGGTGTGTCTGAGGGGCTCATCATTGCGTGTAAGGAAGCAGCCTTAACTTGTAGGGCGGAGGTGTGAGGCTTGCATGTGATCATGGTTCTGCTTGAATGTGCTTCCACACGGTCTTTCTTTGTTATAAGTTGTGTCTACGGGCCATGCCATCTGACGACACGTGAGGAGTTGTTCCGGGCTGCCCGTGATGCTTTTCCTGAGTGTGCTTGGCTCCGTTGTGGGGATTTCAATGTGACCCTGCTTTCATCTGAACGCTCGCGCTTGGAGGGTGGGCAGGATCATGGTTTTGACAAGTTTGTCGAGTTGATGGATGAGTTGCAGTTGGAGGTGCTTGATGCTTCTGACACGAAGTTCACTTGGAGGAGCTCTGGATCACGTTCTAAAATTGATCGATTTTTCGCCTCTCCTGAGATGATGGCCCTTTTCCCCTGTTCGTTTGTGTCTTCTAGGCCCAGGTCGCGCTCTGATCACACTCCTTTGGTTTGGGATTCTGGTTCTTCGGTCCTCCCAAGGGGTTTTTTCGGGTTCGAGAGGGCATGGCTGCTTGAAGACTCCTTCAGGTCTCTAGTTACCTCCTGGGCTACAGTGTTGGTGGCCGGCTCTACGGCGAGGAGATTTTCTGATAAGCTCACGGGGCTCCATCAGTGGCTCTGTCAGTACAAAAGGGAGGTTAACGATGGCAGGAGGATCAGCAGGATGGGTGTCGAGCTTGAGATTCGTACACTTGACTGTTTGGAGGATGTTAGGCAGCTGACCGCGGAGGAGCTTAAGAGGAGGAACTTGGCGTTGGGGGTAGTGAGGAAGGAGGACAAGAAGCAAATCACTGAATGGAGGCAGCGGTCAAGAATATCTTGGCTCAAGGAGGGTGATGCTAATACGGCTTTCTTCCACCGTATTGCTAGCGGAAGGTATCGAATTAATTCTTTCAGATCTATGGTGGTCAATGGCGTTCGATTTGAAGGGGGCAGTGAGATGGGGGATGCGATTGCTGAACACTTTCTTGAGTTTTCTAGAAGGGATGCGTCTAGGCCGTGGAGGTGGGGCGGTCTTGGGGCGATGAGGCTGTCCGTTACTCATGCTGACAGCTTGATCGACCCGGTCACAAGGGAGGAGGTCAAAGCGGCGGTGTAGAGTCTTAATTGTGATGGGGCACCTGGCCCTGACGGTTTTCCTATTTCATTCTATAGGGAGTTCTGTGATATGCTTTGCAATGAGGTGGTGGAGGTCGTACAGGAATTTTGTTGTCATAATGCAGGGTTCGAGAGGTTGAATAAGGCCTTGATCTTCCTTTTTCCGAAGATTGGTTCGCCTGACCGGGATGAGGATTTCAGACCGATTGCTATTTCGAATGGTATTTATCTTATCGTGGCTAAGGTGCTGGCTATTCGTCTGAGTCGGGTTCTTGACCTCATTATCTCGCATGTCCAATCTGCCTTCATCCCTGGCCGTCAGATTGGTGATAGTCTAGTGATGTCTAAGGAGATCATTAGCGAGTGGAAGCATAATAACAAGCAGGATTTGCTTTGGAAGGTTGATTTTGCCAAGGCATACGACTCTTTGGATTGGCGGTTTCTGTGGGCGGCTTTGTCTAAGAGAGGTTTTCCGGGGGTTTGAATCTCTTGGATGAAGCGGTGCATTACCACGTCTTCATTCTCGATGCTGGTCAACGGGCGGCCAGAGGGGGGGTTTATACAGCCTCAGAGGGGTGTCAGACAGGGTTGCCCATTGGCTTCTTTGTTGTTTGTGATTGTTGCTGATGTGTTTGCTCGCATGGTTGGATGTGCTCAAAGTAGCGGGATTGTCAATGATTTTAATGGTGGTGGGATAACCATCCCTTTGTTGTAGTATGCATATGATATTATCCTTTTCGTTGAGGGTGGGAAGGATGAGGCCGGGGCCATCGCTATTACTCTTGAGATTTTTGCCAAGATGTCTGGTCTTCGCTCGAACCTTGACAAGTCCAAGGTTGTTCTGTTTGGCATGGCTGATGATTTGGTTGCCGCTTGTAGTTTGGAGCTTGGTACTGCTTGCAAGTCTTTGCCAATTAGATATCTTGGCATCCCTTTGTCGGATGGTAGGATAAGGTTGGTGGCGGTTGCTGAAAAGATGGAAAGGAAGCTTTCTGGCAGGAAGGCGGCTTGCTTTCTCGTGGTGGCAGATTGGTGCTTATTAAGGCAGTTCTATCCGTGATTCATGTTTACTTCTTCTCCTCTCGCCTGATGCCAAAGTGTATCATGAGGCAGTTGGAATGGCTGATGCGTAGATTCTTATGGAGCAAGGCGGGGCAGGAAAAGAAAGGGGTTCACTTGGTGGATTGGGAGTATGTGGTACAGCCTAAGAAGAAGGGGGGCCTTAGGATTAAGAGTCTGGAGGCTCTCAATGAGGCTTTGATTTTGAAGTGGGAGGGGAGGATTTGGGTTGAAGATGAGGGGATTTGTTGCAAGCTTATTCGTAATTTATACGGGGTTTCCATTGCCAATCCGTTGGTGCAGCGTCAGGGCCAGAGAAAGTCGGCATTCTGGAGGGGATCATGAAGGTTCTTCCTCGCTTTCAGGAACTATTTTGCCCAGTCATAGGGAATGGTGAAGTGTTTGGATTCTGGACAGATGACTGGACTGGCGAGGGACCTCTCAATCGTCGCTTTCCGTGTTTGTTTGCCTTGGCTGCTAATCAGGAGATTCGGGATGCTGGGTGCTGGGATGATGGAAGCTGGATGCCGCCTTTTAGGGTTGCCTTTTCGGATCAGTGCTTGGAGGACTTTCTTCGTCTCATGGACTTTCTTAGTCGGTTTGGGAGGCCTTCCAATAGGGCGGATCACTAGAGCTGGAAGGGTTCTCCCTTCTCGGTTAGGAAGGCTTATGGTGCTATTTGTTGTCCGCCTCCGTCTTGCTCGGAGATGGTCATTCATGACTGCGAGTTTATCTGGACTATTGGACTTCCTGAGAGGATTGGTTTCTTCATGTGGCTGTTTAGGAGGAAGCGTATTATGACTCGGGAGATTTCTAAGCTGTTCGAGAATGTCTCCGACCAATGTTTACTTTGTGGAACTGAAATTGAGTCGCTCGATCATCTTTTCTTTCGTTGCCGCATTACTGCGCCTATCTGGGATGATGTAGGATTAGATTGGCTGTGTCCCATTGACTTTGATGCATTCAGGAGTTCTTTTTATGGTGCACGCAAAAGATAGAAGAGGGAGATTTTGCTTCCGGTTGCAGTTCTTTGGGCCATCTGGCTTGGCCGCAATGAGAACCTTTTTTCGGGAATGCATTTTTACTATGAAAATGGCAGATACCATTACAAGCAATTGCTTGAATCTTGGCTTTTGTAATCAGTTTTGTTTTAAGAAACTAATATATTAATGGGGCAGGCACCTTCGCATGATTCCCCCTTTTTTGATTTCAAAAAAAACATCTGAAAGTCAGGAGCATATAAAACATTATGAAGACGCATAGATGGCGTCAAATGCACTACCCCCTGTCCTGTAATGGGTAAATGGTCATCATTAGTAATGTCTACCATGTGGTATGAACTTATAGGACCACAATTGTGCTCTTGTCTCCACAAAGATGATGGGAAGCACCAGAGTCCATAATCCATTATCATGTATGCACCATTGCTACCAGTGAAAGCATAAGCGATACATGAGGAGCTCGAAGAGGCTCTAGATGCGGCAGCGGTATCTGTAGCGGTGGTTCCTGCAGCAGGAGTCATGATCTCTCGAATACGAGAGACGATATCATCCAGGCGAGGATCGGTCTAGGAAGCAAGAGTATCAGAAGGCTCAATCTGCTCTGCCATGCTACCAGAGACAGGATAACCATGCTTCTGATAGCATGTATCCTCTGCATGCCCTGATCAATAGCAAAAGGTGCAAGTGTTGCGCGAACACCCACGCCTCTACCACGAGGGGTACATCCTCTAGATTGTGTCGTCACTCCTCGGCCACAAGAAACAGCCATAGCAGACGAGGTTGAGGAGTGACCGTAGGATGCATGATAATCCATCTGAGACGACTATAGGCCTCCTCCATGGGCGGTATGGTGGCGCTAGGGAGAAGCTGAGTGCGTGTGCATCATACTTAGTATCAAGACCGGCTATGAAAATTCCAACCATCGTGGAGTTCCTATATGCCTTCTGTTGCTCCAGAAATGTAGTAATAGGCATATAGTTATTAAGCTTCTCAAACATGCCACGAAGTGAATTGCAGTACACATTCAGGGTCCGTTTGGTTGTAGGGTTGGGCAAGGTTGGATTGGGTTGGGTACTATTCACAGGGGCACCCCCTCCTCACAGTTTACTATTCACCCAGCCCTGTGAATAGTACCCAACCCTGCCCAACCCTGCAACCAAACGAACCCTCAGAGGACGATCATTCTGCTTGGCCTTGTAGATGTCAAATTGTAGCTGAAGAATCTTTGTTTCATTCTTCGCTTGAGCATATGTGGAAGCCAAAGTGTCCCACATCGCCTTTGCAGTAGGTTGGTTCAGAATATCATTGGCTATCTCTGTAGTGAGAGTCCCGCATAGCCAAACACGCGCATACGCATCATCTTGCTTCCAAGAATCATTTGCCCCAGGTTTATCCGTTGGCTCTGGATATGTCAGGATGTGCTCCTTGTTGTTGCACTGCATGAGGGTGAGAAAACTGCATGGAACAGGTCCCATCCATCTTAGCAATGGGAGTCGGGCCCTTGAAAGCACCGGATGAGAAAATGTCACACTTGTTCTCTGACATGATGGTAAAAAAGGCAAAAAAACAAAACTCAACTAGAGAGCAGACCAAAATAAACGAGTCTACATGATCATATGGAGGATTGGTTGTACGTGTAGACTCATACAACCAACCTCATCAATCGGTGTTGCTTGGTAGGGTCGGAAAACGTGATTTATAGGTCAATAATGATGTTTTCCAATCAAAATCAGACCGGTTCAGACCGTAGAACGACTCGCAGAGGTTCACGGATGCTCATTGGAGTGCCGACGGCGGCCTGGACATCCAAGACAACAGTCGTGAAGGCATGGTCGACCAAAACAGCAGCTATGACGGCAAGGGCCGCGGCCAGGGGGCCTTGGGCGGCGGGCCGAAAGCTGTTCGGTGGCCTAGATAGCCCAGGCGGCAGCCTAGGCAGGCCAAGCAGCAAGCAGGAGGCCGATCAGCGGCCTTGGTAGCCCAGGCGGTGGCCTAGGCAAGACGATTGGCGGCTTAGGCTTGTCGTGCGGTGTCCTGGAGGCTACGACGGCAGCCTGGGGTGGCACAGGCGACAGCCGAATGGGGCCTAGGGCGTCGGCAACCGACGGAGGGAGGGGTGGCAGCGGCCGAGGTGGGGGTGGGTAGGGTTAGGGTTTGCTGGGGTATAGGAATTCCGATTTAGGATCGTCGCTCTGATACTATGTAGAATGAAATACTTGATGATTAATGAGAGGCCATTGGGTTCTCTTATATACGAGAAACCAACTGGGCAAATTACATGAAGAAGACAAAATAAATATATAATGAGAAAACAGTACGAAAGATAAGATATATCCCAACAATATTGTTTGTAGTGTCTTGTATTGTGAGTTGAGATTTATTTTTGTTTGCCCAAGCTGAGCATTGCATGCTCTAGCTTGAGGGAGAGTGTTGGACTATTCAGGTATATGTCACTCTTGTAGTAGATGGGATCCATTTACAACATCCAGACGTTTAGTCCCACATCTACCAGTTGTGAGATGTGGAGAGTCGGTGAGGGCTACATAAGAAGCCCCTCACCCCTTGTATTCGGTGAGAAAGTGCAATGCACAAATCAGCCCTTTGAGGCGTTCTCCCGTGATTTCACCATGCCCCTTCATGTTATGTCGCATAGTGCAAGGTTGGCCTCATGTTGTGTAGGGCTAACGACAACGCATATATTGGCATCACGTTCTCATTGAGCTGATTGAGGATGCCTTCAATGGTAGGTGTAGCTATTGAATCGGCAATAATGGTGAAACTAAGGCGTATGTACTTGGGGTTCCATCCTCAAACCATCAAGAGAGGGAAGGGTAAGGAAGTATTACAACCGTATTTTATACTACCTTATGTCAAGAGAGGTGCTAAGACAGATGGCAAATTACAAGGAACTTACTTGCGTTTATAGTATTCACAGTAGCTTAGCTTCTCAGAAGACTTCGTGTTCTTCTCAGAAGACTTCATCTTGCTGTATCCAGTGACATCCTCCAGAAAACCATCAATGAAATAAAAAACACCAGTAATTGGTACATAAACCAAACTGTTCACTATATCCCTTCTGCAGAAAGAGCCATTCACAAGTTCCAGATTATCAGTAGTATTTCTTGATAACCTATTTCCAATACCCATTTGGGAAAAAACGGGAGATGACAGACATGCTTTAATAGTACACACAATCGATGATCATATGAGCACCACAGGTGTGTCAATTACAGGAAGCAACAAATAAAAAGTCGGGGAAAGAAAAGAACTTTGACATGTCCCAAGGAAACAAATTCCGTGCAGAATTCTGATCTGTCAAGAATAATCCTAAAAGACATTTCTTGGAAATATTCTGCAAAAATAATCTGCAATAGGAAAAAGGTCAAGGTAATATATGGACTAATATGATCTGTCTAAAGAATTAATTACACCGATAGCAAAATTCATCCATTACCTCTTCTCGATTGAACTTCATAATTCCTGAAGGACTCAATCTGGTTTTAACAATTCTACCATGAGCCAGATGAAGATCAACCTCCATGTTTTCAGCTTCTTTAGGAAGAGGAAACTCGACAAACAAGCCAAAATTTCCGGTAGATTCTATCATCCGGAACAGGAACAAATTCTATATAATAGAAGTAAAAACATAACGAGTCATTCTGTTTGGACCATGGTAATGCAAATGTGGTAGGCATGATTGTTTCATAAAGCTCTTCTCCAAGATTCTCATCTGAAAATTTCAAAAACATCAAAAAAATATATTATGGAATAACATCAACAATTCTATTAAGAACTTGTTTTGCAGCTCTTTCTAAGGCAGAGTAGGGTCTGCAGTATAATGAATAAATCTCAGGCAGGCATACAAACCTCCAATCTGTCTACTTTGACTATTACTCCCTCCCAATGATGTTTTCATTCCAACACCTGGATCAGGCAGAAGAAAATCAGACAATGCACCCCTTCTATGTAATTCAACACATGCTTTTAAACAGGCAGATCTCTTGGCCTCATCTTTAGAGCTCATGGGTTCGCTATCAACTTGACGAATAGGAGAATTAGGAGGAAGCAACACTCTGCATATGGTTCCTTGTAGATCGTCAATGTAGAAAAATTTTGGCATGGGATTAAAATATCTGCAAGAAAGTTGACATATAACTTCCACTCACCGGCATTGAGCAGTCAAGGAAAAGAAGCCTAAAAAGAAAAGCGTACTCATCATGAGAAAGTTTGGAACAATAATGATGGAGAAGGGAGACGCTACATCCAGTACTAATGGAGGCACCGGTGGAATCAACTCTATAAGTCGTTTCCTCGACACATTCTGGAAGCTCATCAGAAGTTCTATGTATTATTTCCTTATTCATGACCTCTTCGCTCCAGATAAATTCTTCGAGTAACTTCTCCTCACGCTTATTTCCCCTGTCGCTCATAACCCAGAATGATACATACAAAAAAAAAGATTCTTCAGTGCTACATAATGAAAAAGGCACAACTATTGGCTCATTCATAACCAAATAAAATCCAAGCTAACCTTTCTATGATAAAAGCATATTCCGATTTTGACATCCGCGCCCGTCCCCGAGATTGTATATAACTAGCAACTGTTTCGGGTAGGTCAAAGCGTATGACTAGACAGCAGGTCTGAATGTCGAGTCCTTCCTCAGCAACATTAGTTGCGATTAAAAGATTTACCTGCCGGATTCAGCAAAATGATTGTAGTAGCGCAACTTCCAAAGAAAACAATGTTAAGCATCATAAATGTTGCTAATTATGCCAGAGAATGCTATCAAATAAAGATGGCACATAATACCAATAAGATGTATGTTCATTTTATTAAAGGCAACCTTACAAAAGATCAGCATGGGCGAGTAACATGTAACGTGTGGGCTCAAACTGGGAGGACATGCTATGCACAAATCAATTTTGAGTCCTATTTTCACCATGGTTACAGAGGAGATTTTTTATGAAGGATGGGGTTTAAGACTGAGGTGAGTTGCACACAATTAATATATCATTTTAAAAAATCTTACAAAGACCACACCCCACAAAGATCCCTCACATGCCCCAACATGTTATCAATCCCCCCCCCCCGAAGATACCCCATTACGTGGAAATCCAAATTACCTAAAGTATGACAAAAGGATGCATACAGTGATCATGAGAAGCCACACGCCGAGAACATAGAGTTCCAACATTCATCCAAGAAACTACACTAAAGCCAAAGCATTTCCATCCGGTTCCACAGCTCGTCCACACATCTTGGACATGATGCGTCACCCCTACCAGACAAACCATACATGAGAGTGTAGATAACCCTGTCCCTGCTTCATTTTGCCCCAGACAGACCCTCTACCCAAAGAGGAATGGTGGCCCTCCAAATCGCCCTATAAAGAAATCGCCCTATAAAGAACTGCATCGGAGCCAAAATCAAGTTTGTTACCAGCCATAACAAATCTATAAGCCTTTCATACGAAGAATCTGCCATCCGTGCACTTCCAATAGTCTTGACCTGTAGATGGTCCATCAATGCAATCCAGGTTACATGCAAATCAAGAAATCATGCATACATTGCTTGGAGAAGCCAGAGTGGGAAAAATCAAAAATTCGAATTTGAGATACTTATAGTCATGGCATAGTTGTGCCTGCTGTTAGAAAATAGGAATGCGGAAGCGTATCAGAATAAAGATAAAGAAAATATGAAGAACGCATGGGATTTTACGTGGAACCCAACTCCCTAAAAAGCGGGATGAAACCATAGGAGAATGCCTCAGATGGTTGATAGTCTATTAGTTTTCTCCATGGATACAGAAGATCTGGGGCTCCTTATATAGCCTCCACAGAGCCTCCAAGTCCCACCACTGGTAGATGTGGGAGTAAACATATGGATGGGGTAAATGGATCCTGGAGGTATCCATTTACCCATCTACAACTCAACCTACGTACAACCAAGTACTCTAATACTCCCCTTAAAGTCGGAGCATGCAATGATCAACTTGGACAAACAGAAAGAAACTCAACTCGAGCTACATGACACAACAGACAATATCAACACAACGCACACAATTGTTGGTTGTTGTCGAGGACGTTGCTTCTCATGCCGTGCTGGTGAGGAGGACGAACGGGCTGGAGTGTGGGTCAATTGAATCTCCTCGTCAGAGAGCATGTGCTCTGAATTGCGTCTGTCAGAGTCACCGCAACTGGAAATGAGTCTCCTCGTCCGAGTACTCTGACCCGCCACAACATGTGGACAACTGTTCCATCTCTGAAAAGGGCCGAACTGAAAAGGTCGTGGAAGTGCAATCCTCGTCGGAGTCCACGGTCGCTGGAGAATAGAGTCTAAAATAGTCTCCTCGTCGGTGAACTGGGTCTCTCCCATCTGGCACAGAGAATGGTACTCTACTCTGGAGTACCTATGACACCACATGAAAACCCTTGCCAACATGGCATAGAGGGAATGGTCCTCTACTCTGGAGCCCCTATGGCTCACATGAAAACTCTGACCGACACAACAAGAAAAGATGGGGACCACACAAAAGATGGCATACATGTGCACATCTGAAGAAGACCGCAAACATGTGTGTATCTGAAACTGAAGACTCGGAACCAATCTGACGTCGAGTATGAATATCTGATCACTGTAGAGTAAGAACAATCCGGCTGGTCTGGAGAATCTAAATCTGAAGAAGACATGTGACTCTACACAATACTCTCCCTTTCTCCCATACTGGTCGGAATGACAATCGTCGACCAAGTTGGGAGAAGACAAGAAAATGGGGTTAACAAGACCAAATAAGCCATCATATTTTCAGCTTTTCTTCTCAAAGAAAATTTTATTCTCGGCTATTTCATCATTTTTTTCCTCAACTAAGCCGTTCATCATTCAATTTTTTTTTGAAATCATTTTTTAAGCCGTGGAATTTTTTACGGCTTTTGCAACACATTTTTTTTTGGAATTAGTGTACGATTTTTTGTTATTTTGTACACATCTTTTCTCTTTTTTTTGAACAAACACCTTCTCTCTCCCTTTTTTTACGTTGCAGTCCCTTTTTTTCTGAAACACGCAGACCAACTTAGGCCCAAAACCTTGCACACCTCTCCCTCCTTTTTTTCGAATGAGGCCTCTTTTTTTAAATCTGCAACTCTTTTTTTTAAAATCAGATTTCTCTTGCCCCTTTTTTGTGTGGCCCACTTGGGCCCCAAAGATGCCTTAGCCTAATTGATCTTTACAAAATAACTCCCCCTCCCTTTTTTTAAAGCAAACAACCCACTTGGGCTCTTCAAACAAATAACCATTTTTTTAAATATCGTCGCCCCCCCTTAGGGTTCCCACGATGGGGATGCTTTGTTCCAGCCGCCGCCTGGAGGAAGGCGGATCTACGTCGCCTGGCTGGGAGGGGTGCAATTAGGGCGCACCTGGATCCAATGAAGGAGCTGCGAGGACTCTGTCTGGAGACCCCTGCTCGCGAGAGAAGTTCGCCGACTCCTCATTGGATTCGTCGCTCGACGCGGTCGTGAGGAAGGGAGGAGCCTGCCTGCGAAAAGATGTGGCGCGAGTCTTGTGCGGCCTGGAGTCAAGGGAGAGGGTGGCGACCTGGAACCCTGGTGGAGAGATGTGGGCCCTTGGTCGAAGAGGCTGACGCGAAGGGGCTTCGCCTCCCAAAGAAGGTGTCGAATGGAGGTTCCGCACCTCCTAGAGTGGCGCTAGGCTATCGAGAAGTCGTCATTGCGTGAGTTGCAAGTGCAGAGTGGAAGGCCTTTACATGGCTATAGAAAGATGCCCCGCGCGAGGAACTGTTGTGGGACGAAGTCCTGCTTGGGGATGCCGCCTTGCGCCTGGAAGGCCGTCGCTGGTTAGGACCTCCACCTGGAGGGTGTACGGCTCGAGGAGGGGCACCCAGAGGGGTCTGGGCGGCGATGAACTGGATGGAGAGAGGAAGCGCAACGCGCCGCCTGGGTTGTTGGCGTGCCAAAGAAGATAAGCGTTGATGAGGTCCGCGCGAAGAGCACGGCCACTGTGGGCATTGCCAAGTGCCAACGATGACGAGCATTGCTCCTGCAAGGGGGTTGCACGGCCTGCAACCAGACGAATCTTGAACGAGCATGATCAAAACTCCAGAATTTAGGGTTTCAATAGAAACCCTAGAATGTATAGAACTTGAATAAATAAGAACAATCACAATCGAATCTTGAATAAAACTAATGAAAAACAATTCCTCGAGAGAGCAATAATTGTTTAAAAAAAAGGCCGAAAATTAAAAAAAGGTGGGGAGGAGAGAGCATAAGAAGAGAGGCCCGCATTTCTGTAGGGCCATATTGTCTTTTGGTCCAATTGGACCATGTTTCTTTGCTTAAAAAAAACAAAAAGGCACGTACAAATAAAAAAAGACGTACATATGTTTGCAAAAAAATCAAAAAATTTGTGAGAAGGGAAAGCCGTAAAAAAATGTCAACCGCTTATTTGAAAAAAAAATTGATGGCTATTTAAAAAAAATCCGAGAAATAAAAAAAAATGATGAATGATTGATTGAAAAAAAATAAAAAAAGTGATTAAAAAATTAATGATTTAAGAAGTCAGGATAATTTATGATCGGCTAATTGATTTTGTTCATCCCCATTTTATTGTCTATTATGTAGAGTCGCGGGTCTTCTTCATAAACCGAATCTCGAATAAATCAAGAGTATAAAACTGCGAGAATCGAACCCGCTCTGATACCATGTTAGAAAATAGGAATGTGGAAGCGTATCAGAATTAAGATAAAGAAAATACGAAGAACACGCGGATTTTATGTGGAACCCAACTCCCTAAGGAGCGCGATGAAACCACGGGAGAACGCCTCAGAGGGCCGATAGTCTATTGGTTTTCTCCATGTATACAAGAGGTCTAGGGCTTCTTATATAGCCTCCACAGAGCATCCAAGTCCCACCACTGGTAGATGTGGGACTAAATATATGGATGGGGTAAATGGATCCTGGAGGTATACATTTACCCATTTAAAACACAACTTGCGCACAACCAAATACTCCAACACCTGCTAATCAAAATATGCAAAAACTTTCAGACTACTTTTCAACAAAAAATAAAAACAATGTGATATGTCACATCAGCCTTCTTGTCTTATCCTTGACCTCCAAAGTCTTTAATTAACTTGAGCTTTTGGAATTGAATGTCTCTGTAAAATGTTTCTAAGCCTTTAGCCTTCAAGCTGAGTCTTCTAAAGTTGCTTTAAGCTTTGAGTTGACTACGCAGCTTTTTTACACTTTTCACCAAAGAGCTTCTACCTGAAAAGTCAATTAAGCTATAAAACAAATATACAACAAGGTCAGTAGCTGTTAGAGCAAAACTCTTCGTTCATATTCCACACAGCCCTAGGGTCTCTTATATAGAGAGAAAACCCTTGGGTAAATTACATAGATAGACATGAAGAAAATAAGAAATACGTAACGGTACATCATGACATAACGTAAACCTCTACAGTAGCAAAATTTAAGTCACTAACAGAGCAGTAACATGTCGGACCCAGAGAGACCCGATTATGAAGACATCCGCTACGGAGTATTACCTCCAGCAAAACTCTAAGTCCCATAAGCGTAATCGACAGCGAACAAATCTTGTGCTCTCGAGGAAACAACAGCATCGGCAATTGACCACCATCTATGTTTGCCTCATTTTTTAACTTCAAAATCGATAGATCCAAGAATTTCTTCTTCGAAGATCTCGCATCGAGATTTGCTTCCACATATCCCATCATCAGATCGTGTAAACCCTTCGACGTGGCATGCTCCACTGTTGTCTCCTCACGCGAGGCTACCGATTGTGAGAAATAGAAAGGGGACAACATAGATATGAACAACTCTCAACGACAAGGATGAACCCTCTCCATCGGTGAAGCGAGGCAAACGCCACCCAATTGCCCTTTCCGAGCAAGAGGACAACACTTCGATTTTCGAGGGCGAGAGACCCCTAGCACAGCATGTCGATGAATCAACATAAGCACATCCAAGGAAAAGAAGCACCTAAGCATCGTCAGAGGATGACAAAAATCGAGTAGACATCTCGATTTGCTTCCATGTACACACAAATCACCAGGGAAGCATTCCTTGTGTCGAGTCTAAAGCTGCTTCCACCGACAAATGAAGCATACGAGCCAACAGATAAATAGATCCCCAACCCAAGAATGGACCTCGATTCGATGATGTTGAATGAAGGAAAATCTCAATGCCGCTTATGTGACCTCATGCAAACAATCAAGAGATGAGCCTTCACGATGCAACCAAAACATCAGGGAGGCAATGAACACACGACAGTCTGATGATCGTAATCCCCACATATGTAGCATTGTTGGTCGTATTTGTAATGAGAGATAAACGTCCAGCCATCCTCTTTCCTCTCAGCTTTATGTTCACGGATCCTCCTCACCTTCACAACCTCATGATTGGTAGCCCTCACCCACACCCTCTCTCCTCGCACCACCCGCCACACTCATTCTCTCTCCCTACGAGAGCTATACATCTATCCCACAAAAACCCAACATAATAGAAGATATTGAATTTAAATATTTAAAAAAGTCAAAACAATACATTTACATTTCCACGAAACTAGCAAAAAGTACATCAAAGATACAATGTGGATCATAATTCATATATAAAACTAACGCCTGAACATTGTCAGGTCTTGTACATTCATCGCCTTAATTTTGATATAATTTTGCCCATTTTCCGAGCTCACCATTATTGATATCTCTTATGATTTCTGTTGGAAAAAATAGAATTACCTGTCATTATTATGACCCTAGGGCTCTCTTATATAGGAGAAAAGCTATGGGTAAATTACAAGAGAGGTACATGAAAGAAAGAGAAATAAGAAATAAATATAAAAGAGATAAATATCTCCATAATTTCCATTTCCGAGAAATGAAATATCAATTAAATAAGAAAAAAATGTGAATATTCCATGGTAATTTTTCAGAATTCTGTTAGAAAATAGGAAGCGGAAGCGGAATCAGAAAAAAAGACAAAGAAATTGAAGAACACAGAATTTTTACGTGGAACCCTACTCCATAAGGAGCGGGAAAAAACTATGCGAGAAGCCCTCAAAGGGACGGATATTTCATTCCTTTTTCTCAATGGATACAGGAGGTCTGGGGCTCCTTATATAGCTTCCACAAAGTCTGTGTGGGACTAAACATATGGATGGGATAAATGGATCCTGGAGATATCCATTTAGCCTCCAACTCATATGGCGCACGACCAAATACTCCAACACTCCCCTCAAGCTGGAGCATGCAATGCTCAGCTTCGACAAACAAACAGAAAGAAACTCAACTCATGCTACAGGACGCTACGGACAATATCAACTCAGCGCGCACAACTGCTACTTTCGAGGACATTGCTTCTCATGTCGTGCTGGTGAGGAGGACGAACGGGCTGGAGTGTGAGTCAACTGAATCTCCTCGTCGGAGAACATGTGCTCCGAACTGCGTCTGTCAAAGTCACTGCAACTGGAAATGAGTCTCCTCGCCCGAGTACTCTGGCCCGGCACAACATGTGGACAACTGCTCCATCTCTGAAAAGGGCCAAACTGAAAAGGTCAAGGAAGTGCAATACTCGTCGGAGTCCACGATTACTGAAGAATGGAGTCTAAAATAGTCTCCTCGTACGGCTTTTCTTTGTACGTGCCCTTTTTTTCAAATCAGTTTTTTTTAACAACGGCCCAAAGGGCCCAATCTTCTCTCTCATTTTTTTTGGAACTCTTGGCCCATCTCTCCTTTTTTTTAAATAGCCCCTCCAAAAAAAATTAAACAGACCTACCCCCCCCTTTTTCGTTGGGCCTCAAATAACCACAGCCTAAAGAACACGCCCCTTTTTTTAACAAAGGATGGCCCACGTTTATTTTAGGGTTCCCCTTACCGGAACCTATTCCTTCAAAATCCCCGCCGCCACCCATGGGGCATCTTCATCGCCTCGCGGGCACCACCACAGATTATGAGAGGGCGGCATTTCTGGATGCACTGAAGCCCGCCGTCGCTTGGAGTAACCGCTCGATGGGGAGAGTGGAGATGTTGGAGCGCAAAGGAGGCCGCCCAGCTGCCTGGAGATCGAATGAAACCGCCAGGGCCTTTAGGGCGGCGCCGCCCGAAGCATTGCGCGAGAGGGATGTGGCCTGAGGGGGGGTCGCACGTAGAAGGATCTCTCCCGTGCAATGGGAGCCTAAGAGTCGCGCCTCCTGCGCGATGAGTCTTGGCCGGGAACTGGAAAGAGGGCGGCGAGGAGCTTTGTGTCGCCAGGAGATAGAGGGGAAGAGCCACCACGAGATTGGGCTCGTCGCATGGAGTCCAAGCGCCGCTCAGTGCAAGCGCCTGGGGCCAACGGCGCTTGGAGGCTGGAAGGAGAAGAGGCAGTGCGTGAGGCCGCCTGGGACGTTCGAGCGTTGCCGCACGGCGTACTGGAGAGTGCGCGCGTCGATGAAGAGGGTTGGCGCAGCGGTCGGAGGCTCGCGTCGCCTGGACGAGGGTCTTGCTGCAACATGGAGAACAGGGGCTTCGGTCTGGAGGAACTTCGTGGTCTGGTGCGTAGCAAGGTTGCACGACACCTCAGGAGAAGATGGAGGTTCCGCTCTGTGGTGGATGGCCTCGCGAGGAGGGGCAGAGCGTTGCGGGAACTGATCGGAGTGGCCTGGAGAAGGGCGTTGCCGCAATACAGAAGAGACGCAGCATCGAGGGGCAGCCGCCAGAGATCAGATCTAGGGTTCCAGACGGGAATCCCAAAATATCTTGGACCTTCACGAACGAACAAAAATCCAATCTCGAACAAAAAAAAACTTAAGACCCCGAGAACCAAACATGCTCTGATACCATGTTAGAAAATAGGAAGCAGAAGCGGAATCAGAAAAAGATAAAGAAATTGAAGAACACAGAATTTTTATGCGGAACCCTACTCCCTAAGGAGCGGAATGAAACCACGGGAGAAGCCCTCAAAGGGGCGGATATTTCATTCTTTTTTCTCAATGGATAAAGGAGGTCTGGGGCTCCTTATATAGCCTCTACAGAGCCTCCAAGTCCCACCAATGTAGATGTGGGACTAAAAGATTCATTTACCTTCCTACAACTCATATGGCGCACAACCAAATACTCCAACAAATTCCGCCCAATATCGGTAAAATCTCACCCAACTTTACCATATCCTTATTTTTGAGGGAGATGTCGATATCATTTTTTGACAAGTCCTTTCACTACAATAAGAAGCTTACGGTGAAATTTTTTATGTGGCCATATATATTACTAGTTGGCAAACAATTATTCGCAATATTCCTATTGCTTATATACCAGCTGCTAGTAAGGGAATACCCAACATAACTCCAACAAAAACCCGGCAAAAATAATGCATGCATCTTTAATTAACTACTGTCACAATCGCCTTTACGGAAAGTATGAAGACCCCAAAACCCTACCCTTAGGGAAGACGACAATCACCGCATGAAACTAAAGTGATTGTTAAATAGAGAATCGGAAGGCCGAGTCTTCATGCTGCCTCTTTTCGACAACAAGTAAAAGATTTGAGATCAAGGCGCCTTCTTGATTGAACGATCTTGCTTAATATATCGCCTACTAAGTCTCATATACAAATCCTTGATTTCCTCCAAATCCTGACTCTCACATCTAATCCCCCACCTGTATGAACGACTATCCATTAGTAAAGGAGAACATCAACCTCGAAAAATCCAGGCATCATTGTCCGAAGAAACTAGAGAAGTGTATGTACCTACAATCTAATGAAACAAATCTTTGCCACACTTAACCCCTTGTTTGCAGCAAACTCAAAGATCACACAACACTCCCTCCACGCACCAGTGATATGTTCAGAATCTGAACAAGTTGCCATCCATCGTGACATCATGTAAAATGAGCATCACTTATGGTAAAAGATAGCAAATCCACCTCAGCAAAATAGAGAAGCCCTCCCCAACAAAAGAGAGCAGATTCCCTATTAAAAGTTCAATGACAACCTAACAAATCCCATCGAAGAAGGGAGACCAAATGAAATCTAGTTAATATTTCGCACCAACTGACAAAGCAAGTCACTGCACTGCCACTTGGACGAACCACATCCATTTGGCCAGCAATGCCCTGTTCATTTCTTCAAGTATCAACAGTTCAAGTCCACCATAGGAATACCATGACTCGCCCTCCTAGATGTAGACTAGAATAACTGCAATGGATTACATCTAGTATGAACCCAATGCGAAGCCATTTAATGGAGAAGAGAAAAACATGTATGGAACATATGATGATCTCGAGAAGGACAAGGCAACCCCAATCCAACAGACGTATCTTTCCAAAAAGCCAAAAATCTATCAAGCTTCTCAACCAATGGTAACCCCTCGGTACGCTTACGCATACCACAACACAATGGCATGCAGAGATACATGATACGAACACTTGTGGATGAGGTATCCACCATCATCCCACAGGTGGCAACCTTCACATGAGAATCCAAGTAAACAAAGTGAACTTCTCTCGATTCACCCTGAGGCCACAAATGTGTTACCAAAAATTATGACTATTGAGATACTCCTAGTTTCCTCCTTCCTCCACAAAGAAGAATGTATCATCAACATATAGCAATCCTATCAAGATCCCATCCCATTTATAGCTAGAACAAATCTCACCATTAATAGGGTGATTGCTGGTCACCACCAGCGCATTTGCAATATTTACAGAGGAGGGGTGCACGCAAGGCCTCAAATTTCGATTTCGGTCACTGATCGAAATGAAATTGAAATTCGATCGAAATTCGATCATTTCGATCGATTTTTGAATTGAGGCCCCCAAATCTTAGTCGATATTTAGGTCATTTCGGCTGAATTTCTGTTACCTACCGAAACTGAAATTCGACCAAAACTCGATCGATTTTTGTCAAATCCCATGGGTGCAAGTGGGTACCCCAGTTGAGCCTCTCACACCTCCAAATCTGGTAGAAACCACCTTGTGATCCTCTATTTACTAAAGACGAATCAAAACACATAATTGATGCATCTCTTCATCCTAGCGATAATGCTACCATGAAACCTCTCTTAAGAAGATGTGCAAATGAAACTTCAACCAATACAATTGTATGTTATAGAAAAATCAAGCTTCCAAAGCATGCATTTAACCTTTCATGTTTCCAATAAAAAACCATATCCCTAGCTAACACCAACATAACCGTTAAGCACCTGATAAAGATAATGATAACACATGTAAGATGGTGTGATTCTGAATACCGTGGAGATGATTTGGCAGCAACTTGACCAAAATGAGGTAAATGGAATTTAAAGCAAATGGGTCTCAAGTCCTCCCTATAAAGCAACAGCCCTTGTATGGTAACAAAAAAAGAGGGCCTTATTAAACAAGTCAAACCCATAATTTCCTAATGTGAACTCCCCTATTAGCTCGACATCGCCCTCCACACATTCTAAGAAACCCTACCAGAAGAAAATCGAAACCCCAATTAGTCACAAGACTCACAACAACCCATCTACATTCAAATACAACACGACAATCCGAACCTCCCAAGGGCTAAACTCTTTCACCAAACCTTCTACCAGTACCTAGAATATCCTACTCATCGCACATCCCAGCTACCTCAACTTACTATGGTGCACATACTCGCTTAATAATGGAATTACATGACCATCGCAGCTACAACCTTCTAACCACCATGGACTCTCTCATTAACTACAGTCATATGATGCATAAGATTACTCCCAAAGCATCCATTATCCATAGTATGAAAGAATTTTGTGTCTGCATCTTCCTTTCTCAAATAGATATTCTTTGACTGATATTACTGTTAGAGTATTTGGAGCAAGCGTCACTTATGTAATAGGTGAGTAAATGGATCCCTCCAGGATCCATTTACCCCACCACTGAGTTTAGTTCCACATCTACCAGTGGTGGGACTTGGAGGCTCTGAGGAGGCTATATAAGGAGCCCCAGGCCTCCTGTAACTATTGAGAAAAGCAATGCATAACACACCCCTTTGAGGGCTTCTCCCGTGGTTTCATCCCGCTCCTCACGGAGCAGGGTTCCACGTAAAATCCAGCGTTCTTCTTTGATGTTAATTCCTTTTCCATGTTTTCGCTTCCGCTTCCTATTTTCTAACTTGGTATCAGAGCGGGTCGATTCTCGAGGAGTTTTATATCAGTTTTTTCTCTGAGATTCGATCGATTCTCGAGGAGATATGTTCATTATTCCTTCGAGATATTTTGTATGCATCTTGCTCGAAGATCTTATCAGTTCAAGAGTCGATCCTTTGTTGATCTTGAAGATTGTTCAAAGCTCTAGGGTTTAGTTCTGAAACCATATCATCAAGGCTCCAGATCTGTATCTTCCTGCGGCACTCGGTGCAAGGTCAAACCTCCCAGAATCTCTATGTTCTGGTAAAAGGCGGCCCCAAGTTCCATCAATGTACACAACCTCCATCGCACGTCATCGACTTCCAGGAGGGGGCACCAACAGACCCTAAGCAACGGCACGACCGCACCTCACGCCGTCGCACATCCTCAAAAAAAAGGCGCAACCTTGGACATCCGTGACAACAGCTCTATGGCGGAACCCCATCAAAAAAACAGTTCTACAACGGAACTCCATTGCCGCAGATCTCCAACTCTATGGCAGAACTCCATCGCCGCGACGACAACTCTATGACGGCCTCCTCTCCGATTCACGCGTATCCAGGAGCTCCAGGCGGAGCCCCATCGCGTGGCAGCGCAACCTTGCACGACTCAAGCCCCATTGTGCAACTCCCGCGCAGCGCTCCCCCTTCAACGGTGCTTTCCTCTTCCCGATGCTGCTACCCAAGCAGCGGCAGCCTGCCCTTCTCTCCTTTTTTCCGGCGGCATCTCCTAGCCCCTCTCTCTCGCGCAGGAGGCGCGAGAGCACCTCAAGCGACGGCAACCACCGCAATCCACGAGCAATAGTTGGCATGCCCGATCTCCAGGCACAAGGCGCACGGTCCAGGAGGACCTCCAGATGGTGCCGGTGGTGTCCATCTGCAACAGGGTCCGATCCGATTGGCTCACCTCCTCCATCGCGGCGCCGCCTCACTCCTCCGATCGTGCGAGCATCCAGGCAGCCACATCCGATGCTCCAAGCCCCCATTGAGGAGGAGGCGGTAGATGAAGAGGCCCCATCAGGGGGCGGTTGTTTTAAAAGAAGAGGATTCCCCGTTGGGAACCCTAAAGTCGGGAAAAAAACAGGGCCCATCGGCCTTCTTTATTAAAAAAAGAGGGGGTGCTCAATTTGATTTGAGCCCAAATGTGGGTTGGCGTATATTCAACGGCCCAAATGGGCCTCTTGTTTCCAAAAAAATGTGAACCCAAAGGAGGCTGAAGAAAAAAACGGAAAAAAGAGGCACGTACATAAAAAAAGGAGAAAAGAAAAGGCCGTACGCAACAAATTTGTGAAATGGCTTAAAAAAATGTGTCGGCTTATTGATGAATACTCATTCATCACTCTTTATTCTTTTATTTTAGCTACTTATCTTGGCAAAACATCATGCATGTAGTTGTAAATTCAATTAATTACCAATAGGCATGTATTTGTTAATATTTAATAATTAGCATGTATTAATGCAAAAATAAAAGAATAAAGAATAAAAGAAAAAGAAGGAAATATTTAGAATAAATATTGAGTGACCTGAGCCCAAGAGAGGGTCTAAAATGGACCTGATCGCCAAATAAAATAAGTAGAGAGAGATAGAGCCACTCTACCTTGTACATATTCCATTCTTTGTGTATTTATTTTATTTTCACAAAAATAAAAATAAAAATGTGTTTATAGTCCCTTGTATATATTTCTAAAAATAAAACAAAAATTAGAAAAATAAAAGAAAAATAAAAATAAAATTCTCTCTCTATCACCTTGTGTATAATACGTGTATATATGTATCATACACCTATTTATTTCATATTTGTAAATAACTCATAAAAATAGAATAAAAATCATTTTATACTCCTAATAATATGTTGTAAATAAATAAAAGATAAAATTGGGGTATTTGTATAAAAATAAGAAAATAAAAATAATTGCTTATATAAAAAAATAGAAAAGCCGCGAGGAATTTTTGTGAATGATCATATTGTTTTCCCCGTGTTATTATCTTCTCCCAACTTTGTCGATGTTCATTTTCCGACAAGTATGGGAGAAAGCGGGAGTATATGTAGAGTCACAGGTCTGTTCTATTGTTCCAGATTCCAGCTCAGATGCTAGTCTCCAGACTAGCCAGTTGATCAGACTCTACATATTTCAGATTTCAGACTCGACAGATTGGTCAGAGTTCAAGTTCGAGGCACTCCATGTTGAGAGGCTCATTCCTCAAGTTCTCCAGAGAGAGACTCATTTTCAGACACGCACGAGTTGCGGTCATTTTCAGATGAGCACAAGTATGCCATCGGTTCAAAGGTCCCCATCCATTCTTGTTGTTTCGGCTAGAGTTTTCATGTGAGCCATAGGGACTCCAGAGTAGAGGACCATTCCCTATGCCACTGAGGGCAAGGGTTTTCATGTGGTATCATAGGTACTCCAGAGTAGAGCACCATTCTCTAAGCCAGATGGGAGAAACTCAGTTCTCCGACGAGGAGACTATTTTCAGACTCCATTCTCCAGTGACCGTGGACTCCGACGAGGATTGCATAGCCACGGCCCTTTTTCAGTTCGGCTCTTTTAAGAGATGGAGCAGTTGTCCACATTGTTGTGGCGGGCCAGAGTACTCCGACGAGGAGACTCGTTTCAGTTGCAGTGACTCTGACAGGCGCAGTTTAAAGCACATGCTCTCCAACGAGGAGATTCAGAAGACTCACACTCAGCTCGTTTGTCCTCCTCACCTGCACGGCATGAGAAGTAACGTCCTCGACTGCAGCAATGTGCGCGTTGGGTTGATATTGTCTGTAGTGTCATGTATTGTGAGTTGAGTTTCTTTCTGTTTGTCCAAGCTGAGCATTGCATGGTCCAGCTTGAGGGGGAGTGTTAGAGTATTTGGAGCATGCGTCACTTATGTAATAGGTGGGTAAATGGATCCCTCCAGGATCCAATTACCCCACCACTGAGTTTAGTCCCACATCTACCAGTGGTGGGACTTGGAGGCTCTGAGGAGGCTATATAAGGAGCCCCATACCTCCTGTAACTATTGAGAAAAGCAATGCATAACACGCCCCTTTGAGGGCTTCTCCCGTGGTTTCATCCCGCTCCTCACGGAGTAGGGTTCCACGTAAAATCTCGCGTTCTTCTTTGATGTTTATTCCTTTTTCAAGTTTTCGCTTCCGCTTCCTATTTTCTAACAATTACCATGCCCAATTCCACTATAACCTCACACCAAATGGGTCGTATTGTCTTCTTCAATCGCAATCTTCTATTGAACCCGTTATTCCTCCAGCATGAAACTCGTTCATCCTTCGATCTATCATGTATGATCATCTCCTCGAGTCCATTGTCCCTCATCATCCCACATCGGATATGAATCCCCCTTCTATACGTAATTAACGAACATCTAAGAACTGCCAACTTCAATGCCACCCACCTACTCAATGGTCCCCTTTTCATGACCCAGGTTTCGGGTCGACAGATCCTCCCCATTACCGGATATGGTTACTCAGCAATAACTTTACCCAATAATAATAACTAAAATTCAGAAACGGACTGCAATAAAATTTCTACAGAGAAAGTATCTCACAATTATCCATTCATAAAATAAACTTACATAGCAAATTGTCCTACTATATTTTTTTACATGCACATCAAGCTGAAAGAAAAGGAAACAAAAACAATCACTGACTACCTTAGACTAGAAGTTACTGCTTTTGGATGGCTGGTTGGTTAAGGTCCTTGCGAATTGCGATTACTCACCACTACCTATGGGTTTCAGATATCATAGGATAAAGATTGGCAAGATCTAAGTAACGAAGAAGAGAAAAGAAAACAAACATGGTAAGTTAACAAAACTCATTATAAAAATTCCATTTCTTCTCATTAAGCTATATTCCATTTATTCCACGCTGGAGATTAGTCCATGTGTTTTACCTCACCTCTCATGGATTCCGAACATATGGACACTTCGAGATTGAAAGTTGCATAGATTTGATGAGCTTATCTCGCCGCACATCGCCTTAACCAAGCCTCCAATACTATTCTGACTCTTTTCTTTTATGATGTTATTCAAGGTTCAAAACCCTTGTTGATTACCGAAAATACCCTCGTTAATTTGCATGAATTATTGCGTTTGAAATATATGATTGTGTCGTTGAAATTACGTCGGATAATCGGAATCAATCAAGAAAATAACCACAATAAATTTATTCAATTTATTGGAGTGGCTTTATGTTTATTTTACAAGGGCAAGTCCCAAGTTCGAACTCAAGGAGGCAAAGGAAGAACCTAAATTCATGTCTATCAAATTTCGTGTGCAGATTTCAAAGCAGGATATTTTTGGTATTTTTAATGCAATTTTGGAATGCAAAATACAAATGTGGCTGATTTACAGGACTAGAAAATAAATATCTATCAAATGATGACCAAAAGTATGAAACTGAGTCGAGATGTAAAATATGGTGAAATAAAAGCTCTGTAATTTTTTTGGAATTTTTGAATGCAATATGAATAAATAATGAATTTATGAATGCAAACAGAGTGAATTTCAATAATTAATTCTAATAAATAATAAACATATTTATTTTCAAAGAATAAATTTATCCAAGATCTATCACTAGGTGATTGATTTCAGAAAAACCCTAAACCTCGAAAATACGAGATTTAATACCTATTAAAAATTAAAGAATGAAATCTACAAAATGATATTTATAGAGCAAACCAGGAAAGCAAATGCAATTCTTTTTTGGCACAATGTGAAATACAATTAATTATATGATCAGTAAATTTTGGCATTTTTTGGAGCGATGGTTAACTACTTATGCATTTCGACGTGATGAGTGGGCAAAATATGCAATTTTACACAAGAATATTAATTGTTAAATAACCACAGTACAGAAAAATACAACAATTATGTCATAATGTAGAGAATTAATTGAAGAATACCATGTTATTTTTTAATAATAAAAATAATATCGCATAGAGGTCTAACATAAAGGGGGAATATATGGGTAGAATTACAATAAAATAAAATAGGAAAAAATGCAGTGGGACTTTATTGGAATTACCAAGACCCTGCGGGGTCAGGTTGCAAAATTCCCTAGGGGCACATGCCACGCACGTGCCATCTGGACGCCTGGACTTCGATGGGATAATGCGGGGCTCCAGGGGCTTTGGCGCAAATAACCCCTTGCGCACATGAGGATCACATTAGGGGGGCGTTCATTGAAGACGGTCCGTGGTGGCTCACGGGGGAGAGCGACAGAGGTCGGGTGGCTCTGGGTCCTTTGGTCGAAGCGGTGGCTAGCGGAGGTGGTGCTGGCAGCAAGAAAAGATGTGAGAGGGCAGCGAAGTGAGAATCACGCGGAGGAGCAGCAAGATCAGAGGTGGCGCGAGGGGGCGGCGATCCGCGAGATCCGCGGGCGACGAGAATTGGGGGAGAAGACAGCATGTGTTGGGCACGTGCGAAGAGGCACGTGTGCAGCACGTGCGTGGCTTTTTTTTTAACTATTTTTGAAAAAATGAATTATAAATAAATCCTAAAATGGGTAACACGTGGCGGCTCCAGGAGCTACCACGTGTTAGCCCCAGAAAATTCAGAAATTTAAATACAAAGAAAAATCTAGAATAAATAGTAAACGACCTCGGATCGAAAAAAATTCTTCACGAAAGTTGCTCGTCTTGATGGGATCTACAACTTTCATGAAGAGACCAAAATCAAAATCGATCATTTGCACAAAGTTATATTTTTGGGGTATTCTATGTACATAGAAAACCATGATTTTTTGGTTTTACAAATTTTTTATTATTTTTAATCAAGATAAAAATACGAAAAAATATGATAAAATCAAAGATAAATATTTAAATAGTTTTTTATTTTTATTTATTAAGAAAATGAAGAAATAAAATAAAATATAAAAATGATAACTTTTGTATAGATTATTAGTAAACACTCGGACTCTATTAGTTTCTTTGATTTCAAGCTCATTTTAGATTTGAATTTTTATGCATTTTAACAAAACTTCCATCAAAGAAAATAAATGAAAAAGAAATAAAATAAAATAAGTTAATTATGTACATAAAATAATAGGTCAAAAACTGCTAAAATACAAAATGTACAAAAGAGGCCCAAAACCCAACTTTCGCATATGAACTTCGATTCACTTGAACTTGGTCTTGTTTTGAAAGTATGAGGTAGGATCAAATCGAACAATGTATAAGGAAGATATCAGCATTTTAGTCCGGAAATCCTGGAATTAGATTTTGAGTTTCTGGTCCACTTATTTATGTTAGTGATTTTTTTCGTATTTTTCATTTATTCTTGTTAGTAATATGTACACAATGGAGGTGGTTTCAGGTCATTTGGAGTTAGCATGAATTAGTTAAAAATCATGGAAGTAATACTATTTTACAGGTCAATTGGGCTGAGATTTTTGGCTCCTTTTTTATGCAATTATGAGTAATAAAATGAAATTATTATGTATACATGCATGAATGCTAATTATGTAGAATAAATGAAGCATTGCCAATGAATTTTGGGGATTTGAGCTTAATTAATGTCTTTTAGAGTGATGAATCTGAGATTCATCAACCTTCAGCTGGAAAAAAACAAGGAAGCACACCGTCCTCGATGACTCAATAGCTTAAACCACAGGCTAACATTTAATCATATACACCAGTAACTTTAAATACATTTTATCGTAACCAGCCGCCATTGTTCGTAGAATACCCTTACCTGACAAACAAGGGGCACTTTGCTTTGCCAGGGTAGGAGGGAGTGAAGAAAATGAGACATAGTCACAGAGAAGCACTATGGGCAGAAGATTACACTTACAAATGGCGGGGGATACCCCCTCGTTTTCCCAATGAAGAAAATAACGTGGAATGCGAGGGGCTTGAGTCAGTCGAATAAGCAGATGGCGGTAGGGTCCATGCTAACTAAGTGGAAGACGGATATTGTTTGCATTCAAGAGACAAAAATTATTCCCAGTGAGGAGGAGTTCCACATCGGGTGCATATCTTAATGAATTCAAAGCTGTCTTGGCAAGTGGAAGCTCGAGAGAATAGCGGTTGCATGAAATGGTGACATTTTTGAGTTAGTCGATGAGGCGATTTTGGCTCACTCGATCTTTGTGGATTTGACAAGCAAGGTAGATCATTCTCGTATTGCGGTGACATTAGTGTATGGAATTGAGGGTGCAACCGTAAATACAATTTTACAAGATGAGTAGCAGCATATTAGAGTAAGATTTATGGAGATAGCATGGCTGGTAGGTGGGGATTTCAATGTTACATTATATGCAGAGCATAGGCCGGGGGGAGAGGTGCAAAAGATCCTAGATCTATTCTTTTTTGGTGAGGTCGTGAAGGAACTTGGCATCGAACCTATGGATGCGACAAACTGTATATAAATTTGGAGAAGTACGACATCCCGTCCGTGCATGGATCGTTTTCTTCTATCGGTTGAGGCCTTGGAGATGTTCAGCTAGGTTGTCGTTACCTCCCTTCCCAGGTCGAGTTTAGATCATAATCCCCTATGTTTTGTGATGCAAATATGATTTTGGCACGGCGATAAAATTCTGAATTTGAACGGTGGATTTTTTGGCGGTAGAGAAATAGAGGGGTTGAGAAGAGAAACTCGTCGAGAACATGTTGAGATTGTTGAGATAATTATGGTAGTTGTTGAGATAATTATGTTAGTTTTCTATTTTTGGTATGTCTCTCTTATGTAATTAACCCAGGGCTTTTCTCCTATATAAGAGAGCCCTAGGGTCTCTTCTATTTTATGAAAAACGTTTCTCCCAACATGGTATCGGAGCAACGGTCCTAGACCGGGGTTCCCGTATCCCACCCAAAACCCTAACCCTAACCCCCCGCCTCCTCTCGATGCCACCGCAGCCCAGCTAGGGCCCTCCCCCCGCCGACCGCTGCTGCCCTAAGGCGGCCCAGCCCTTCTGCGTCACTGCCTGGGTTTTCCCCAGCCACCTGCACCGTCGCCAGGGCCCCTCCAGCCTCCTGCGCCGCCGCCCGAACCGACCCCTGCCATCCCGAGGTGTCGCAAAAGCCCCCCGCCCTCCTGTGCTCGGCTGGGGTGTCCAGCAAGTGCCGAGTGCGCTCCGGTTGACTTCCCGTGATCTGAAACTGGTATTCCAGCCCCTGTTTTGAAATCTATTGGTCTGATTTTGGTTGTCGGTGGTGTTTTTGGTCTTCCATATCACATCTAAACACCACTAGACCTTAATAAACTGCATAGGAATGGTTGTATAAGTCTACATATACAACCACTCCTCTTCATGCTTGTGTAGACATTATTCGGTTGATCTACTCCTCAGTTGTCCGAGGTTCATTTCATTGATACAATGTCCGACATTAAAAGTGACATGTTCTCTTCTTCTGGTGCATTCAAAGGACCTGCACCAATAGTCAAGATGGATGGGACCAATTATGAACTATGGTCCATGCAGTTTCGCACTCTTATGCAGTGCCACAACAAAGAACACATTATCACCGAATCCAAACCGGCGGACAAAACTGGGGCCAATGCTTCGTGGAAGCAAGATGATGCTTATGCTCGTATTTGACTCTCCGGGACGCTCACCACGGAGATTGCCAACGATATTGTCAACCAACCCACCGCAAAGGCTATGTGGGATATATTAGCAGCCACATATGGGCAAGCCAAGAATGAGAGCAAGATTCTTCAGTTACAGTTTGACATTTTCTCGACCAAACAGAATGGTCGTCCGCTTCATGTGCATTTTTCTCATCTTCGCGGCATGTTTGAACGTCTACACAGCTTCATGCCTATCACTGTCAGCACCGAGCAGCAACAACAATATCGGAACGCCACTATGACAGGGGTGTTCCTATCCTCTCTAGATTTCGAATATGATGCAGCACGTACACAGCTTCTAACTGGAGAGACGATACCCCTTATTGAAGAAGTATACAAGCGACTCAGTCGGATTACCACTACTCCCACTACTGTCGCTCCGAATCCTTCCGCTATGGCCGGCTCACGGGGAAGGGGAGGATCTTCCCAGTTTCGAGGACGTGGTCTTCGTGGTCGTGGTGGTGGCCGTCAGCGTGGCCCGTGTTCTTATTGCCATTGTCATGGTCACTCTGAGGAGACATGCTTTCAGAAGCATGGATATCCAGCCTCTGCAAGGGTTGCTGAACAGACAGAACCTACCTTGGCTCCATCCCAGGATGCTCGCCTGGATGATATTGTTTCTAAACTTCGCGAGATGATGTCCGCTCCCATTATTCCGGCTGCGACTTCCTCTGATACCGCGGCTACTGCCAAAGCCTCGTATAGCTCCTCAGGTACTACTTATGCTCTTACGAGTTGTAGCAGCTCTGATTTGACTGATTGAATTATGGATTCGGGAGCATCTCATCATATGTGTGGAGATCGAGCACAGTTTACTTCCTACAGCCCGATTGCCTCTGGTCGATTCGTGGTGATTGCTAATGGAGTTCGACTACCTATTGTTGGTCAGGGGGAGATTGTTCTAGCTCCTTTTCATTTGCAGAACGTTTTACATGCTCCAGCCTTTCAGATGAATCTTTTGTCTATTAGTCAAATTACAAAAGATTTACATTGTCGTGCCATATTTGATCCATCTTCCCTTGTGTTTCAGGACATACTGACGGGCAGGGAGATTGGATGTGGTGGTCGTGAGCAGCGAGGATTGTACAAGCTTACCATACCATCTCATGCTGGGATCGCTACTATTCCTTCTGGATCTGTTTCACCGTTCATGTGGCATCTACGCTTTGGACATCTTCCTCTTCAGAAGATTTGTCATGTTCTACCTCAATTATCTACTCGTACTACCTTGGATTGTGAAGCCTGTCAGCTTGGAAAGCACCATCGCTCTTCATTTCCATCTCGTCAGAGTCGTGATAGTAGTCAGTTGTTTGAGTTATTTCATTTTGATATTTGGGGTCCTAGTCATGTTCCTGATCATCAGGGACATCGTTTTTATTTGGTTGTTGTTGATGATTACTCTAGACTATCTTGGGTGTTTTTGTTAAAACATAAGTCTGAAGCTGGTGCTCTAATCAAGTCTTTCCTTATTGAGGTCAAAAACATTTTCTCCGCTAATGTTAAAATTATTCGTACGGATAATGCCTTGGAAATTTGGAATTCTCTACCTTACAATTATCTGCATTTCTCAGATCTATTGGTATTATTCATCAGACCTTTTGTGTTCATACGTCACAGCAGAATGGTGTAGCTGAACGCAAACACCGTCACCTTCTAGACGTCACACGGACACTTTTGATTCAGAGTCGAGCTCCCCATTCTTTCTAGGGAGATGTTGTTCTTACAGCCTGTTACTTAGTAAACAGGATGCCTTCCACCATGCTAGGAGAAAAGGTTCCCTTCTTGATTGTGTTTCCCGAGAAGGACCTATTTTCTCTCACTCCCAGAGTTTTTGGTCGCATCGCCTTTGTCCACAATTCTGCTCCTGGTCGTGACAAGCTCTCACCCAGAGCGGTCAATTGTGTTTTTGTTGGATATTCTCGTACCCAAAAAGGGTATCGTTGTTTTGATCCTGTAGGACGGAGATATTATGTGAGTGCTGATGTCACATTTTTTGAGTCTATTATGTATTTTTCTCCTACAGGTGACAGATTATCCAATGGTAGTTCTGAAGAAGATGTGGTTGTTCCTCCACCACCTCCTTCTCCTCCAACTCTGCCTACTCCACCACAAATCTCTCCACCTCCACCTCCACCTCCACCTCCACAAATCTCTCCACCTGAGACAATTATACAGAACAGTGTGGATGATGACCTGGAGGTTCCCATTGCTTTGAGGAAGCCTCGTCGTCAGTGTGCTACTTATCCTCTTGCTGTGCATGTTAGTTTGGATCATCTTTCAGAAGAGTACAGGCGCTTTGTTGTGGGACTATATGCAGTTACTGTCCCACGAACATATCAGGAGGCGTTACAGGACAATAGGTAGCGTATGACCATGGAAGAGGAGATGGCAGCCTTTCAGTCGCGGGGTACACGGAGTCTTGTGCCTGCTCCTTTGGGTGCCTCCGTAGTTGGCTGCAAGTGGGTATTTACAGTCAAGCACAAAGCGGATGGCAGTGTGGATCGCTATAAGGTGAGACTTGTGGCACGTGGGTTCACCCAAACCTATGGGGTGGACTACCAGGATACCTTTTCCCCAGTAGCCCGACACTCTACGCTTCGTATCCTTCTGTCAGTTGCAGCTTCCAAGGATTGGCCTCTTTATCATCTTGATGTGAAGAATGCATTCCTATATGGGGATCTAAGGAGGAAGTTTATATGCAGCAGCCACCAGGGTTTGCTACTGAGGGGGAGTCTCAGAAGGTATGCAGGCTCCATAAGGCGATTTATGGCCTTAAGCAGAGCCCTAGAGCTTGGTACCAGAAGCTATCGGAGCTAATAGAGCAACAGGGGTTTGTACGGTCTACTGCAGATCATTCACTTTTTGTCCAGAAGACACAGAGAGGTATCATTGCTATTCTTGTCTATGTAGATGATATCATCGTCACAGGGGATGATAAGCAGGGCATTCAGACTGCCAAGGAATTCCTTGGTACGCAGTTTGTGACCAAGGATCTGGGCACTCTTCGATACTTTCTTGGACTGGAGTTTGCAAGGAATCAGCGTGGTCTTGTGATGACCCAGAGAAAGTTTGTGATGGATCTGCTTTCTGAGACAGGTATGACAGAATGCAAACCTGCTACTACTCCTATGGATCCAGGTGTGAGATTGTATGATGATGACACTGAAGAGGTTGACAGCAGGAGATACAGAGAGCTTGTTGGGAAGCTCTTATATGCCACCATCACCAGACCAGATATTTGCTTTGCAGTGTGCAAAGTTAGCCAGTTCATGGAGCAACCCAGGAAGGTACATATGGATGTGGTTCAGATGATTTTGAGGTATTTGAAGAACTCACCTGGTACTGGTCTTATCTTCAGCAGGGATACATCCCTTGAGGTGACTGCATATGCAGATGCAGATTATGCAGGGTGCCCCAAAGACAGGAAGTCTACTTCTGGCTTTGCTATTTTTGTAGGTAACTCCCTTGTTTCATGGAAAAGCAAGAAGCAGACAGTGGTTGCAAGATCCAGTGCAGAATCTGAATACCGGGCCATGGCACAGGGAAGTGCAGAGATGATGTGGGTTAGATCCGTATCGACAAACCTTGCTGTTGAGGTTCCTCTTCCTATGCAGTTGTTATGTGATAATCAAGCAGCTCTGTTTATTGCCAATAATCCTGCTTTCCATGAACGAACTAAACATATAGAGGTGGATTGCCATTACACTAGAGACATGATTCAGAAAGGTCTCATATCCACCACTCATGTTTCTACTGGAGATCAGACAGCTGATATCTTCACCAAGGCACTTACTAGAGGTCCTTTCCAAAAGTGTTGTACCAAGCTGAGCATGATAGATATCTATGCTCCAGCTTGAGGGGGAGTGTTGAGATTGTTGAGATAATTATGGTAGTTGTTGAGATAATTATGTTAGTTTCCTATTTTTGGTATGTCTCTCTTATGTAATGAACACAGGGCTTTTCTCCTATATAAGAGAGCCCTAGCGTCTAATCTATTGTATGAAAAACGTTTCTCCCAACAGAACACGAGGGAATGGAGAAGAGAAGTCGTGTAGACCACAGCAAGGGAGAAGGAGAAGGAGAGGAGATAGAGAAAAATCTCAATTTATAAATCACTGAACTCATTACATAGGTAGTCTATCATCCCTTTATATAGTTGAGATGAGATTACAAAAATAGAAAAAGCAACTAATTATCTTAAATTGACTCTAACTAATTAACCGACTAATTTCGAAATTCAAATCTATAACTAATTAATTGAGATCACAAGCGATCTCGTTTATTTAATTAAAAAAATACGACAACTCAAATAAACGCAAATAAAATTGACGGATAAATAAATGCAGCCCTATATTTCATTTTTTTCGCTGCATCAACTCTCCTCCGCTTTTAAAAATTCGTCTCCTGGCGAATTGCTGGATCTGTAGGCTTGGAGGTTGAATCCGCGTGCTCAGTTATCCCCTGGAAGAATTGGTGTGGAGCGAATGGCGGTAGCCACACGCGCGCTGCACAGGTGTTGGTGACGTGGCCTTCGTAGTGGAAGAACATATGTGGCGCAAACGGCGGCGTCTTCATGAATCTCGGCTCCTCATTGGGATGATTGAAAAATTGGTGGGGCATGAACAACATGGCTTTTGGAGGATTTATAGCAAAGCAATAGCACAATGAAAGGAGAGGAGGAGATGAGGCCAATGAAGGAAGCCATGGGGTCTTTATATAGATGAGACCCAAGGTCCTAGTCCTAATAGGATAAGGAAGTCTCCCCAATTGCCTTCTTTCAGCACTTTTTTTAAAAACTTTTCGCAGCAGGGGCCTGGGCGCAATTTTCGCGCCCCTTCACTTAAGCAAATTTCGTAAGAGGAGTTCTTGCAGTCCTCTTTCGAGTAAAAACTTTTGCATGGGGGATTTTTTTGTAATTTTCCCAAAATGGTTCCCAATCCCACATGTCAGGGGAGTCACGCCCCTTAGTCCTCGGGACCCTGGTTAGGTCGTTCCCGTTTTTATCGCGCACGCTACGTGGACTGGGTAGGCGGCGCCCGCGATTTCTTTCCCTGGAGCTCCGTGCGACCTGCAAGGATGTCGAGACGGGAAGTGGACGGTTGGAGGGGCGGCACGACGAGGATCGGGGAGGGGTTGGTTGCGGAACGAGAGGGTTTTGGGGATGCGGACTGGGGGTGTGGGGGGTCGCGGGAGGAGAAGACTGTGGCGGGGTCGGGTTTGCGGCAGATTTTGCGGGGGTTGGGGCAGAGGGTTTCACCGCAGGGGGTGTGAAGATGGTGGGGAGGATGGTTGCGAGGGCTGGAGGCGTCACAGCAAGGGGTGCTGGCGGTGGCGTAGAGTGACGGTCGGCGGGGGAATCAGTATTGGGAAGTGGGGTTGGCGGCGGGACAGGACTGGCGGGGTGAATGAACGGGACGGAGAGATGCGGCGAGGCGGCGAGGGGAGGGTATGTGGATGCGGGAGGGGGTGGCGAGATGGAGCGCGCTGGGTGGGGGTGGTAGCGCGATTGAGGGTGCGGAAGAGAGGAGGAAGGGAGGGCGGTAGCATGGTGTTCTGTTGCAGGAAGTGGGAGGGTAGCGGTGGAAGGGGAAGGTGACGATGGTAGAGTTGCAGCTGAGGCTGGGGTCGTTGGGTTCGAGGTTGGTGCTGCCGGGGTTGGGGGGAAGACAGTAGAAGGGGTTGGCGAGAGGGGCGGTGCAGGGGAGGTTTGTGAAAAGGTCGCAGATGGCCTGTAGATTAATTTTTACGGCTTTTGCGAGTCTGAAATTACATGGACACCCCTTGTTTCGTCGTTGTTTTCTTCCGAAATAGCCTGGACAGCGGGCAGTTCGTCGGTGACGACGAGATTTTCGTCTTCAACTTCGGTGTCGGTGATTGGTGTCGTTGGAGCCTCCGATTTGGCGGCGCGTAGGTCCTCGAGGTTAGCCATAAGATCGCAAAGATCGCGAAACTGGGAGTGGAACGTGATTTGCAAATCACGTAACATCCTCATCGTCTCCTTGTTGTAGGCATCGTCGACTCGATGTTTTCGTTCGGATGAACGTTACTCCTTCGATACATGTCGGTGCGAACGTCTGGACGGATCGTCGGATCGTGAGGACGATCTATAGGCCATGCTCTGATACCAAATGATGCAAATATGATTTTGGCGCGGCGATAAAATTCTGAATTTGAACAGTGGATTTTTTGGCGGTAGAGAAATAGAGGGGTTAAGAAGAGAAATCGTCGGGAACAAGAGGGAATGGAGAAGAGAAGTCGTGTAGACCACGGCAAGGGAGAAGGAGGAGAGGAGATAAAGAAAAATCTCAATTTATAAATCACTGAACTCATTACATAGGTAGTCTATCATCCCTTTATATAAGAGGGATGAAACTACAAAAACAGAAAAAGCAACTAATTATCATAAATTGACTCTAACTAATTAACCGACTAATTTCGAAATTCAAATCTATAACTAATTAATTGAGATCACAGGCGATCTCATTTATTTAATTAAAAAAATACAACTCAAATAAACGTAAATAAAATTGACGGATAAATAAATGCAGCCCTATATTTCATTTTTACGCTGCATCATTTTGACTCTTGCAACGGCAGGGGCTTCTCCTCGTACTTCCAATTTGAATGGTGCTGGTTACTGGAGGATGGTTTCTGTGACATGGTGTGTTCTTTTTGGTCTGAATTTGAGGAGGAAGAATCTGATACAGTGAGATTTGCATTGAAGCTGGCGGCACTGCGACGCAGGTTTTTGGTGTTCAGAAGGGACACTCGATCTGAGTGGGAGTTGAGGAGGAATCGGGCATAGGATGAGTTGTGAAGATTAGACTTGATAGGTACAAGGCCAAGCTTGTTGCACGAGGTTTTACTCAGACGTATGGAGTGGATTATCTAGACACCTCTCGAGTTGCTCGACATTCTACCATACGGGTCCTCCTAGTCGTTGCAGTAGTATGTGATAGGCCTTTATTTCAGCTTAACATTAAAAATGCTTTCTTGTATGGTGATCTTCAGGAAGAGGATTACATGCAACAGCCTCCAGGGTATACTGCTGAGGGGGAGTGTCAGCAGGTATGTAGACTCCATAAGGCGATATATGGCCTTAAGCAGAGCTCAAGAGCTTGGTTTCAAAATCTCTCAGATTTGTTTGAAAAGCAGGGGTTCAGAAGGTCGAATGCGGATCATTCTCTCTTTGTACAGAAAACTTTCAGAAGTTCAGTGGTTATTATGGAATATGTGGATGGCATACTGATTACATGAGATGATATCCAAGGGATGAAAAGGGCGAAAGAATTTCTGGGAAATCATATCGTCACCAAAGATCTTGGCACCCTAAGATACTTTCTGGGGTTAGAGTTCGCCAGGAATCAGCACGGTCTTGCGATGACCCAAAGAAAGTATGTCACTGGAATGCTAAGTGAGACAGGCATGCTTGGATGTCGACCCGTTTCTACACCAACGGATCCAAGCATGAGATTGCATGATGAAGATACAGATGAGCTAGACAAGAGAAGGTATAGAGAGCTGGTGGGAAAGCTTCTCTATGTAACCACTACCAGACCCGACATCTCCTTTGCAGTCAGTCGGGTTAATCAGTTTATGGAGCAACCGCATCAGGTGCATGTGGATGCTATACATATGATATTAAGGCATCTAAAATCATCTCCAGGAGCAGGGTTGCTATTCAGGAAAGATGGAGATATTACTATCTCAGCCTATGTAGATGCAGACTATGCAGGATGTCCCAAGGATAGGAAGTTCACATCAGGTTTTGCCAAGGCCCTAAATGTCGGTTTCGATCACCATTTCGGTATCGACCAAAACAGAATTTCGATGGAATTTCGGTGGAATTTCGATCGAAATTTCGGTCATTTCGGTCATTTTTTGTATTAGGACCCCCATATTTCGGTCATTTCGGTCATTTCGGTCGAATTTCGATTTCGACTGGATATCGATATTCGACAGAAATTCGACCGAATTTCACTGAAATTTGAGGCCATGGGTTTTGCTATATTTGATGGAGAGTCAATTGTTTCTTAGAAAAGTAAGAAACAAACTATGGTGGCCAGATCTAGTGCAGAATCCGAGTATAGGGCCATGGCACAAGCAAGTACATAAATGATATGGGTTCGAGCAGTACTAGTAAATCTACACATAGATGTGCATCTTCCTATGCCACTGAAATGTGATAATCAGACTGCTCTATTCACAAAAAACAATCATGCATTCCATGAAAGAATGAAGCACATTGAAGTTGACTGCCACTATATACAAGACATAGTTTAGATAGGATTCATTTCTACTGCTCACGTCAGCTCTGGAAATCAAACGGCATATATTTTCACCAAGACATTGCTCAGAGGACCATTACAGAAGTGTTTATCCAAGCTGAGCATGATTGGTATTTATGCTCCATCTTAAGGGGGAGTGTAGAGATATGTTTAAAGATATGTTTTTCTTTTCATGTTTATTTCTAATTCCTCTCTTCTATCATTTGTCTTATGTAATTTACCCATAGGCCTCTCCTTTATATAAGAGAGCCTAGGGTTCCTTGGAATAATAGATCGCTCATTTTTCCAACAAATTGCTCTATCGAATCCTTTATCTCGTGATGGCCAAGTTCTTGGCATTTCTTTTGCAGGGGTGGTGAACAAGATTATATCGTTGGCCAAGAGCGTCTTCTTCTTGGGAAGATAATCATGGACAGTGTGGTTGTGGCTTCTGAGATTGTGGCAGATTAGCATAGGAGAAAAGTGAAGAATGTCTTATAGAAGGTCGACTTTTCGAAAGCTTATGACTCAGTGGACTGGTGTTTCCTTTGAGCTTCACTCCACGGGCAAGGCTTCCTGGATAAATGGATTGCATGGATGAAGAGGTGTATCATGATAGCATCGTGCATTGTTTTTATGAACGACCAATCCAAGGGAGGCTTCTTTCAACCTCAACGGGGAGTTCGACAAAGGTGCCCATTGGCATCGTTACTGTTTGTTATTTCTTCTTGCGCTTTGACAGTCACGATTGAGCAAGTTGTCACTAGTGGCTATTGCAGTGGTTATTCTAGGGATGATATCTCCATTCCCATCTTACAGTTTCCAGAGATACGATCTCTTTGCGGAGGGTGGGGCGAACAGTTGCAGAGGTTTATCAGTGGTCATGGACATTTTCGGTGCAGTCTCGAGGTTGAAGCTGAATAGGGATAAGTATGAATTCCATCCTTTTGGTTTGTCGGATATGGAGACTAAGCAATGCAAAGCCTGGTTGCACTCGTCCTGCATGGACCTGTCGTTGTGCTACATAGGTGTGTCGCTGGTGGTCGGCAAGATGTGCGAAGGTGACTGGTTACCAATAATTGAGAAGTTGGAGAAAGAGATGGTTGGATGAAAGCTTGTGTGCCAGTCTAGGGGGGAGGTTGGTGCTATTGCGCTCGTTGTTATCGGCTATCTCTTCTAGGCTTATGCACATCGGCAAGAGGAAGAGGCTTGAGTTCATTATGAAGCATTTTTTCAATTCGTCAACAGGGCATCCAAAGGGATTTCCCTTGGTAGATTGTCGGACGGGTCGTGCATGAAAGTGGATAGAGGCCTTAGCGTACGCAGCTTAGAAGAAATGAACAAGGCCTCGCTCAGTAGTTGGGTTACCCATATTGGAAGTGATTGTGACAACATTGTGTGCATATTCGGAGGATCTACAAGTTGGAACTTTCTTTTCGAGGTCCCAGTGATCTAGGTATCGCACCTTCATATCTCTAGAGGGGTGTTCGCGGTGTGGCATTGGAGATACATATATTTTTAAGACCAATTTTTTGAAAGAAAAAAGGGATGTCACTATATAGGTGTGAGCCCAAAAACTTCACCATTAATCACCTTTTAAACAAGATTACATGAATATAGCAGGTGAGAATAAGATACAATAATTATATCACCCAACCCTCAGCGAGTGCCTTAGTGTGCGCCCCTACATTCTCCCCAAAAACTATATCCCTGCAGAAAACCACATTGTTCCTAGCCGACCAAATTGCCTAAGAAGCGACAAGCATCTAGTACACTCACCATGCCACCCCATCCATCCCCGACGGATTCCAAAAACCCACCATGTCACCGCACCTAGCCTCCTGATTCCCTAGAATGGACCAAGCATCAACGGAGCTACTAAATTTGAAGAAAAGATGGTCCACGTCCTCCACCTCCTCCTGACATCTCAAGCAATTAGGGTTGGCGTGCGAAGAACCACACAAACCAATCTTCAATAAGCATTCTACCCCCTCTAGACAGCCACAGGAAGATCTTCATACGGGCTAGAACCTTCCAGTTCCATATTCTTCTGCAGTACTCCATACAGCCACTCGAGTCGTAGATCTGAGTTCCCTTTAAAGCCGGTGTATGCTTTCCCACCGAGAACCTCTCGTCCCGCCAACTCCAAAAGTCTCTTCCTTCAATGGGCCATAACACATTCTCTAGATCCACCAACATCATCATTGATTCATCCACCCTTTGATCAGATAGCTCAGACCTAAATGAGGGGAAGAAAGATTGTCCATCCCAAACTTCTGCCACGGTTGCCTCTGGTTTCGTAGCAAGAGCCAACAGTCGTGGGAACCGCTGGCCCAGAACATCACCTTCAAACCAATCATCTGACCAAAATCTAAATCCCATGACGTCTCCCACTATCGGTCTCAAGAACGGTCGGACCTCGTGTGCTAATCCACAAATTCCCCTCCAGAAGGACGGCGCCAACCCCAACTCCATAGGATGAGGAAAAGAAAAGCCACTCCCATAGATCGTGCTGATAACGGTGCAAACAATTCTGTTGCAATCTCCCCACACACGAGCAACCCACCTACATAGAAGAGCCTTCTTCATCTCCTCCAGGCTTCGGACCTCAAGGCCCAAAGCCTCCTTAGAACAGGTAACCGTCTTCCACTCTATAAGGACACCCCTCCTGCCTTCCCTGAATCTGAGAAAAATCTTCGCATGTTGCCCCCAGCCTCTTCCTCACTCCCACCGGGAGAATTCTTGATAAGAGGGAAAAAATAAGTATCGTTGAAAGCATTGATTTCAATAAGACTAGTCTTCCTCCCCTTGAGAAACAGGTGGCTTTCCACCCTGCCGATCTCTATTCCAGCTTCTCTATAACTGGCCTCCAACCCACCATCCTCATCTCTCCCGCCACCAGTGAAATGCCAAGATACCTGATAGGCAGAGTACCTCGAGGTGATCTCAACCAACCCTTACAAGCAGCAACCTCCTCCTCTGACCACCCAAAGATATAAATCCAGACTTCAACCGGTTAATCCTCAACCCTGACACCACCCTGAAGAGATCGAATACCGTTGAAAGACATTGGTAGCACAACGGATCTCCATCAGCAAAAAGTATCGTATCATTCGCGTACTGGAGGATAGGAATAGAAATATCCTCTTCGAGTATCCTTTGAAAAGCCACCTGAAACTACATGCTCCACCATGATTGTCAACGCATCCGAAGCGAGAACGAAGAGTCGGGGTGCAAGAGGGCAACCCTATCGGACTACATGTTGTGGCTGGAAGAAACCCCCCTTGGTTGACCATTCACCAACACAGCGCAAGATGCGATCATGATGCACCACTTCATCCAGGTAATCCACCTATTTGGAAACCCACGTCTGTGTCATGAGGCCCAAATGAATCACCAGTCCATACAATCATAAGTCTTGGAAAAATCCATCTTCCACAACACTAATTTGGTTTTACGCCCGCACCAATCAGCCACAATCTCTGAGGCGAGCACTGCATTATCCAATAATTGCATGCCTGGGAGAAAGGCACTTCGTGCCAGGGAGATATATTTGCTCAGCACCCTCCTTAGCGCATTACCAACAGCATGTGTTCGTTTTTTCATCAAGAATTCAACATGGATTTAATTGCTCACCAGTGGTCCAGTGCAATCATTCCTCCAATTGAGGAAGCATACAATCTTCTTAGCAAGATCATAATTCCTACTTCTCAAGATTCGAACAACGACGCTCTTATGGTAGTTATCAATGGACGTGGTGGCTCATGCAGTGTTGTCAAAGGCATGAGGCGCCCTAAGGCGCTAGGAGTCCAAAACGCCCAAGGCGTTAGGCGCTTGCCTGAGACAATCTAGGCGATGTATATATTGCATATATTTATGTAAATATAATATTATATACTGTTGACGCATAATTGTACCTCTTCGTTATTTCACTTTCTTGTTATTCTCTTTATGTAATTTACCCATAGGCTACTCTCCTATATAAGAGAGCCTAGGGCTATGGAATAGAATTATCTCAATCACGTTTCCCAACATGGTATCAGAGCAACGGTCCTAGACCGGAGTTCTCGAAACCTAACCCTAACCCTAACCCCACTCGCCGGCCTCTCCTCTCTTCTCCCTCGCATCGGCGCCGCCTAGCCGATCGGAGCCCAACGCCGCGCATCGCCTCTCCCCAGCCTTGCGTGCACCATCGCCTCTCATCTGCGTGCGATTGTGCGTGCATAACCGCACAGCACCGTGCGCCTGTGCGTGCACCATCGTACGCCTGCGCACAGCACGGTGCCTTGCCTGCGCGCATAGTTGCGCGCTCCTGTTCACGCGCATCACCGTGCGCCTGTGCGTGCATCAACGCACAAACGCGCACAACCCAGCCTCTCGCCTGCGCGTATAGTCGCGCCTCTGTGTGGTTGTGCGCATCATCACGCGCACAGTTGTGTGCGCTAGCACGCGCGTGATTCTCCAGTTCAGCACCCCAGTGCGCGCGTGATCCTCCAGGTGCGTGCGTGCTTCTCGCACGTGCGTGTGTGCCCTAAGTCCCAAAACCCTAGGGCACAGCTCCTGATCTACATGGGGTTAGTTGCTTGAAGTCTACACACGCAACTAATCCCATCTATGTCATTGTAGACAGAGACTATATCCTCTCAGTCGCTCCAGTCTTCCGTCTCCAGCATGTCTGAAAGCAAGGCAGATATCCCTTCTATGGGCGCATTTCGTGGTCCAGCGCCCATTGTCAAGATGGATGGTACGAACTATGAACTGTGGGCAATGCAGTTCATGAGTATGACGAAGTCTACAGGTAAGAAACACATTCTTACCGAGCCCGAGCCTGCAGAGAAGACTGGAGCTTATGCCTCATGGGAGGCCGATGATGCATATGCCAAGGTGTGGCTATCAGGCACATTGGCCATTGAAATCGCCAATGACATTCTACATCAGCCTACAGCCAAAGACATGTGGGATATCCTGGCCGCAACATATTCTCAGGCAAAGAACGAGACGAAGATCCTGCAACTACAACATGATATATTCACGATAAAGCAGAATGGCCGTCCTTTGCATTCCCTCTACACATCATTGAGAGGGATGTTCGAGAAGCTCTATAGCTTCATGCCTCTTACCGCCACGCCAGAACAGCAGAAGACATACAGGAATGCTACTATGGTAGGGGTATTTCTCGCTGCACTTGATCCAGAGTATGAGGCAGCACGTTCACAGATTTTGGCGGACTCGACTATTCCTCCCATGGAGGAGGCTTTTCACAGATTGAGTAGGATCACAGTACCTTCAGCAGCCGCGAGTCAGAATCCCTCAGCTATGGCGGCCAACAGAGGCCGTGGTACTCATCATCAGGGTCGTGGACGTACTCCCCGTGGAAGGGGTGGCCGCACTAGGCCAACATGCTCCTATTGTCACCGAATAGGACATACCGAAAACACATGCTACTCGAAGCATGGATTTCCTGCATCTGCACGAGCCGCTGAGCAAATAGAGCCCCCGTCTGCAGCTACACTGGATCAGCGATTTGATGATCTGGTTGCCCGTCTTAGGGGCATTATACCACCATCTGGCCCAGCACCGTTGACAGAGACTCATACTGATGTTGCTGCTTCTGCTTCTGCCTCTACGAGTACTTCAGGTAGTACACTTGCTCTCCACAGTAGTAGATCGGATATATTGCCATGGATCATGGACTCGGGTGCTACACATCACCTATGTGGCGACCAGAGTCTACTTACAGGATATACTCAGATTCCTCCAGGACGGACAGTAGTGATTGCCAATGGCACACATTCCCCCATCACGGGTCAGGGGGAGATTAGATTGACATCCTCTATGCAGCTCAAGAATGTTTTGCATGCACCGCATTTTTCTATGAATCTGTTGTCAATTAGTCAGATTACGAAGGATCTTCATTGTCGAGCTATTTTTGATTCATCTTCCTTGATTTTTCAGGACATCCGTACGGGCAACGTGATTGGTCATGGCTATGAGCAAGGAGGCCTTTATCGTCTGAACCAGACCCCGTTTGCCGGAATCACAGCTTCTCCCGCAGAACAAGTATCCCCTCTCCTGTGGCATCTGCGTTTTGGTCATCTACCGCTTCAGAAGTTGTGTCTAGTCCTACCTTATAGTCTTTCTCACACACCTATCCAGTGTGAGGCGTGTCAGTTGGGAAAACATCACAGGTCATCTTTTCCCAGTAGTCAAGGTCGGAGTAGTAACTCCAAGTTCGAGTTGTTTCATGTCGACGTCTGGGGTCCGAGTCGTGTTCCCGATCATCAGGGGCACAGGTTCTATATTGTATTTGTCGATGATTTTTCTAGAGCATCATGGGTATTTCTAATGAAAAATAAGTCTGAAGCTGGAAATATTATTATTCACTTTCTAAATGAGATTCAGAATGTTTTTTCCACAACGGTCAAAATTATGAGAACTGACAATGCCTTAGAGTTGTGCACCAACAATCTAGCCAACTACTACTCCTCTAAAGGAATTGTTCACCAAACTTCCTGCGCTCATACGTCTCAACAAAATGGAGTTGCAGAAAGAAAACACCGTCATCTCCTTGATGTTACAAGGTCACTTCTCATTCAGAGTCATGTTCCGTATTCCTACTGGGGTGATGCAGTCCTCACTGCATGTTATCTTATAAATCGTATGCCCTCGTCTGTCTTGAATGAACATGTTCCTTTCTCACTTATCTATCCGGATAAGGATCTGTTCATTCTTACTCCTCGTGTGTTTGGGTCAGTCGCTTTTGTCCATCAGTTGTTGCCTGGTTCTGACAAGCTCTCTCCTAGGGCTGTCAAGTGCGTCTTTGTGGGGTACTCCAGAACTCAAAAGGGGTACAAGTGTTTTGACCCTATGCGTCGGCGGTATATGATCAGTGCAGATGTTACATTCTTTGAATCCATCATGTATTTTTCAGAATCCGGGAACATGCAGTCACCACCTATATCCCCTGATACCGTATTCATGGCACCACCAACATCACAACCGTCACCAACATTACCAACACCACCACCACCGCCACCACCACCGCCATCAACTGTATCCCCGTTACCATTCCATTACACCAGGAGGCCGAATCAAGCTCATGGTCCTGACCAGTCAACTAGCTCGCCTACGGTATGTAATGAAAATATTAATGTTGATGGATCTAACGACATTTCTCAGCAGGATGTATTACAGGAGCATGTTGTTACCACAGAGGATCTGGACGTTCCAATTGCTCTACGCAAGCCAAAGAGAAGCTGTGCCAAGTATCCAGTATCAGCAGCTGTGTCGTTTGAGAGGCTATCTGGACCCTTCAGGACGTTTGCATTGGCACTTTCAGCTACAGATATTCCTCGGAACCACCATGAAGCCTTGAAGGATTCGAGATGGCGACTAGCAATGGAGGAAGAGATGGCGGCACTTCAGTCTAGAGGAACATGGAGTTTGGTTACTATACCTCCAGATGTCAACCCGGTGAGTTGCAAGTGGGTGTTTACAGTTAAACACAATGCAGATGGCTCCATTGACAGGTACAAGGCACGCCTAGTCGCAAGGGGATTTACACAGACATATGGGGTAGATTACCTTGACACGTTCTCCCCTGTGGCGCGTCATTCCACTCTGCGGATCCTGTTATCAGTTGCAGTTACTAGAGACTGGCCACTCTATCAACTAGATGTAAAGAATGCATTTCTGTATGGAGACCTGCAGGAGGAAGTATACATGCAACAGCCACCTGGTTTTGCTGTTGAGGGGGAGTGTTCCAAGGTTTGCAGGTTACATAAGGCCATCTATGGCCTTAAGCAGAGCCCCAGAGCATGGTTCCAGAAGCTGTCAGACCTCTTTGAGAAACAAGGATATAAACGCTCCAATGCTGATCATTCCTTGTTTGTACAAAAGACGGCAAGAGGTATTATTGTAATCATGGTTTATGTTGACGATATTTTGATTACAGGCGATGATGACCAGGGTATTAAGCAGGCAAAGGAAAGGCTGGGGACCGAGTTTGTCACCAAGGACTTGGTAGTCCTTAGATATTTTCTGGGGCTGGAATTTGCCGGAAATCCGCACGGATTGGTCATGTCACAGAGGAAGTACGTTACAGATCTACTGAGTGAGACAGGTATGCTAGGGTGTCGACCTGCTACGACACCAATGGACCCTAGCATGAAGCTGTATGATGATGACACAGAGGAGGTGGACAGGAGAAGATATAGAGAACTGGTAGGCAAATTGTTATATGTCACGATCACTAGGCCAGATATATTATTTGCAGTGAGCCGTGTGAGCCAGTTCATGGAGCAGCCACACCAGGTGCATATGGATGCAATACACATGATACTTAGATATCTCAAATCTTCTCCAGGTAAAGGTCTGCTATTCAAGAAAGGAAAGGGGATTTCTATCTCAGCATGCGCAGATGCAGACTATGCAGGATGTCCTAAGGATAGGAAGTCCACCTCAGGGTATGCTGTCTATGTAGGAGATGCTCTAGTCTCATGGAGGAGCAAGAAACAAGCTGTGGTAGCTAGATCTAGTGCTGAATCCGAATATAGGGCTATGGCCCAGGCTACTACAGAGATGATGTGGGTGAAAGCGGTGCTGACAGATTTATGCTTAGATGTACCACTTCCTATGAACTTGGAGTGTGATAATCAGGCTGCCTTGTTTATTGCAAACAATCCTGCATTCCATGAACGGACCAAACATATTGAGGTAGATTGTCACTTCATACGTGATATGATTCAAAAAGGATTCATTGCCACATCTCATGTTACCTCAGAGAACCAGACTGCAGATATATTCACCAAGGCATTATTACGAGGTCTATTTCAGAAGTGTGCTTCCAAGCTGAGCATGATTGACATCTATGCTCCATCTTGAGGGGGAGTGTTAACGCATAATTGTACCTCTTCGTTATTTCACTTTCTTGTTATTCTCTTTATGTAATTTACCCATAGGCTACTCTCCTATATAAGAGAGCTTAGGGCTATGGAATAGAATTATCTCATTCACGTTTCCCAACATATACCTATACATATATATATATGTACTTATATGCATGGTTTTAAAAAATGCGCCTCGAGGCGCTGAGGCGTACGCCTCGAGGCGGTTTCCACAAAAAAAGCGCCTTGAGGCGCATGAGGTGGTCCTAGCAATAGCAACTTACGCCTCGAAGCAACGAGGTGCTCCACGAGGCGTTGAGGCGTCGAGGCGTAGTTGAGGCTTACGCCTCATCTGGAAACAGGTTAAAGGGTAATACCCGATTATTTGGAGGCCCCATTCGCACGATCGAAACGCTGGAGGTTTCCTGGAGCCCTAGACCTGCGCGGGCGGAAGAACAGGGTATGCAAAGTCGCCTATCCCCCTTTTTTTTCCACAACGTTGCACTTTGGATCTCCTCTCCCAAAGATTTCGGCTGATCCTCTTCAGCCTTTTCGTCAGATTTTGTTGTTGGCACCTTGCCGGCTCGCCGTCGCCTCTATCCCTGAGGAGCGGTGCCGCAGCCCTCAACCGTTGAAGGTACTTTTTCCCTGAGCATGACATTCTTTAGGAAACACCAAGCATCCTTAAATTTCTTTATATTGTGTTGAGTTGATATCATAGAACTACATAGTACATACATTGAAATTCTTTATATTGTGCAAACGGATGAGGTAAATTTTGTTTGTATATTTAATAGTTAAGTTCATTCTTGTCCTACTTCAGAAATGGCTCCAAGATTGAAAAAGGGACATGATGGTGGACGTGATAGAGCGGATATTGCATGGAAATATTGTAAAGAGGTTGAGTTAGAGGGAGAACAAAAGAAGAAAGGATACAAATACGTGAGTTGTAACTTTTGTAGCAAGATCATCACAGGTGGTATTGCAAGATTAAAAGAACATTCGGCGAGAAGTCACAAGAATGTTAGTGGTTGCCCAAATGTACCGCCAGAAGTGGAAAATGAAATCAAGTTGTTTCTGATGAAGAAAGAGTTGGATAAAAAAAGATCAATTGAAGAGATGCAGGAGGTTCGTCGAGTGGGAGCATATGTCATGCAAGGAGGATCTGATTTTGGTGAGCATGTACCTACCGGATCAAGTGGAGCTCAACAAGTAAGAGGTCCTATGGATCTTTTTGTGGGAGGACGGGGTGCTGGAACGACAAGTGGAAGTGGTGGATGTGCAACTACTCCAGATAATGCAGCACAGATTACATTGAATGCGTCTTGGAGAAAGGAAGAAAGGAAGAGGTGTTGCCAAAGCATAGGGAGATTCTTCATAGAAAATGGGCTCCCTTTCAACGTTGCCAATAGTCCTTCATATGCGACAATGGTGCAAGATATTGGCAACTTTGGAAGGGGTTTGAAACCTCCAACTATGCATGAATTGAGAACTTGGATCTTAAGGGAAGAAGTTAGCACTATAAAGTCACTGATGGATGATGCTAAGGCATCCTGGAGAGATGTAGGTTGCAGCATTATGTCGGATGGTTGGACGGATGTTAAAGGGCGCACTTTGATTAACTTCTTAGTGAATAACCCTAAGGGCACATGGTTCTTGAAATCCATTGATGCATCTGAAGAAATCAAGAATGCCACGTTACTGTTCAATTTGCTTGATGAGGTTGTTGAGGAGGTTGGAGAAAGCAATGTCATACAAGTCATCACTGATAATGCTGCCGCTTACAAGGCAACTGGAGAGATGTTGATACAAAAAAGATAGCACTTATACTGGACTCCATGTGCAGCTCATTGCATTGATCTCATGCTGGAGGATATCTTGAAGTTGCCCTTGCATGAGTCCGTCTTTAGAAGGGCAAAAAAGATTATCAACTACATTTACGCTCATGGTTGGGTTTTGGCAATGGTAAGGAAACATGTTGATGGAGATCTGGTTCGACCTGCTGTCACCCGCTTTGCTACAGCTTTCCTTACATTGCAGAGGCTGTTTGATGCCAAAGATCCTCTTGAGACATTTTTCACTTCAAAAACATGGAAAAGCAGCTCCTATGCCACGAAAGCTCCAGGTAAAAGTGTAAAAAACATTATCATGAAAAGTAGATCATTCTGGCCTGGTGTGGCATATGTGATCCGGACGACAAAGCCATTGGTAATGGTGCTCAGAATGGTGGATTCTGAAAGGTATCCACCGATGGGGTTCATTTATGAGGCCATGGATAGGGCCAAAGAAGAAATTTCTCGAAACTTGGGTAATAATGAGGGGAAATATAAGCCAATATGGGAAATTATTGACAGGAGGTGGGACAAGCAACTACATACCCATTTACATGCAGCCGCATACTTTGTCAACCCTCAATGCCAATATGATCCATCATTTAGAGATGATTATGAAGTGAAAGTTGGATGGTTGTCTTGTGTGGAAAGATTGGTTGCTGACAGGGAGGAAAGGCTGAAAATTGATTTGCAAGTAAGTTCTTTCATCAATGCAAGAGGCTTGTTTGGTTGGTCAGGTGCCATCGAGACACGAAAGAAAAGAAGCCCCGGTATTTAACCTTTGTCATATCTATATGATAAGTTCATTTCAAATTTCTCTTAACAACAACTTTGCAATCAATTACAGCGGATTGGTGGCAACTCTATGGCGATGAAACTCCTGAACTGAAGAAATTTGCAATGCGCATTTTAAGCTTGACATGTAGTGCATCTGGATGTGAGCGTAATTGGAGCTCCTTCAATCAGGTGATTACTTACTCAAGCTTGGTATAAGTATAACTTACATTCGCATGCTAAATTTACAATAGATGTATCATGAAATATTTGATTGCTCAATGATAGGTCCACACCAAAAGAAGAAATAATTTGAGACAAGAAAAACTCAATGACCTGGTCTTCTGCATGTTCAACTTAAAGTTGAAGCAAAAGGAAGTGAGAAAAAAGACTTTGGAAGATCCCCTTTGCTTGAATGATGTCGATTCGGATGATGAATGGATTTCTGAACTCCAACTAACTGAAACTGAAGTTGAAGCTTTTCATGAACTTGATGGAAACATTCCTCTTGAAGATGACGCGTTAAATGAAGACATTGTAGAGGAACAAGGTGAAAGGAGACGACAAAAGAAGAAGCAAAAGAACCATCATGGGAAAGGTATTGTAACACATCTTATTTTGTTGTTGCTTCTTTGATGACAATTTAAGGACAAATCTTATTTTTTATTTTACTACTTTCAAATAGGAAAAAGTGTTGTGGATGTTGATGAAGATGAATTACAAGAAAGTGAGGGACATACTGATGAAGAAGATAATGAGGATGTAATCGTGCAGTATAATGACGACTCACTGGAGGACCCAATAAGCAGCACTGATGACGAAGATGATGGGCAAGATGATATTGAGGCGGAAATTGCTCCTGACGAGTGACGATATTTAGCTAGATAGCCTACATTAATACTTTCAGACTTTCAGTCATTTTGGGATTTGAAACTTGTCTCCTTTTTATTTTCATATGCTGGACTCTAGAAACTTTCTTATTTCGTTAATTAATATTGTATCTTTAATGCCAGTGACTTTAATGCAATCTTATTTCTAGCATTTTAATATAAAGTTCTATATTTGTATAATTTTTAACATACAAACTGAGGCTTACGCCTCGACCGCCTCGAGGCTTACGCCTCGCCTCAATCACAGGAAACCGCCTCGATCCGCCTCACATTTTTTAAAACCTTGCTTATATGTACATGCACGTATTTTTTCAAAAAAATATTACACACACACCTAAATTACAATCTAATATCGATCCAATTCCAGTATATATATATATGTAAGTGTATGTATATTTATTTATATATACCCATATATGTGTATGTAAGTATATATTATGTTAGCAATTACAGTACTTAAAACTAATATAAATGTAACGTGTAAATAGAACTTAGAACTATACAGCATGCAGTGACCCCCACGATGGGGGATCGCCCAACCTTCAATCAAAAAAAATATGTGTATGTAAGTATATATTATGTTTGCAATTATGGTACTTAAAACTAATATAAATGTAACGTGTAAATAGAATGTATAACTAACATGTATAAATGTATGTGTATATGTAGAATTAAGGACTAATACGTATGTGTTTATGCATAAACCTTTATAAGTGGATGTCTATTACATGTATATATGTGTAGTACATGTAAATATGTGTACATGTGTACACATGTACATGTTTACATATGTGTATGCATGGATATGCAAGCATATACATATGTTTAAATGTATATGTGTATATATGTCTATATATACATATATGTGTTTGTATTTGTGTATTATGTTTTTAATTATAATACTTATAATTAATATGCATACGTCAATGTATGTGTTTATGTAGAGCTTAGTGCGTATATGTATATGTATGTGTATTGCTAGTGTATGTATAATTGATGCATGTATTTGTATGCATATATATATACACGCAAACATGTGCAAATATTACTCAGAACTAATATTAATCCAACTTTAAATTTTAAAAAAGAAGAAAAATACAAACAATTCAGCAAAAAGCCCTAGTTTTGCTTCAGGCGCTCGCCTCAAGTGTCTGGTGCCTTAGGCCAGGCGCTCGCCTAGGCAGCGCCTAAGGCAAAACGCCTCGCCTAAAGTAAGGCAAGGCGCCTAGGGCTCGCCTCGCCTTAGCGCCTAGGCGAGGGCCTCGAGCACCTTTGACAACACTGGGTTCATGTAATGCAAAGGGTCGTACATGCAGACTGACTGCTGAGCAAAACAGTAATACACATATTGTCGACCTCAATTGCCATATTATCATAAGCATGGGTATACAAAAGATACATGCTACTAAAAGCACAACTATCCAACTTAAGCCAACTGAATCAAATGCTTCTTTGACTCCCCTTGGTGTTTATGATCATAAAGAACATAATATCATTTCCCCCAGAGGTCTCTTCTCGAGTCAAGGCTTCTATAAGTCTTCTAATAACTTTCCTTTGTCTTATAATATATTTGGGCAGACATCTTAGCATGTTTTCACCTTTTCATGATTAAAAAAACATTCCCCTAGAGGTTGATCCCTGGATTTGAATGTGAAATCCCGAAATGCTAAAAATACTAAAACTCAATTATCAACTTGATCTAGTATCCAAATTGGATAATAGTGCTCTTCGAGACCTTTCTAACGAGCCCAAGAATATCAAAAACGCACACGAAATACGACGGTTTACGACTTTTGAGCCGTGAACTCACTTAGCCATTATATTCAAGCTCGTCGATGGAACTCCGCCCCAGAGCATCGTCGTCGGTGGCTTTCCGACCTCTGATCAGCGATCTGAAGGCGCTATTTCGAAGAAGACGACAAGATACACGTCGTGTTAGTGTGTGTTTTACATTAAGCATCATGAAATCGCACATTTCGGGAAGAGGAGATATCTAGGGAACAACCCTCGATGGTACGGATTTTGATTTTCCGTCTTGTTGCTGGGTCGCACGTCTTTCATACACCGCGTATTCATAGTTTTCACATCGATCTGATATCCGGATCATTCAGGATCGCACAAGCAAAGTTAGATTTCATATCGTATCATCGACTTCTGTCGCGATTTATGAGAGATCCGATGATCCGAAAAATATGAAACTTAGGTCAGATTGATCCTTGTTCCATGATCTATACATACATGTAATTTGTTTTGAAATCAAAGATGAAAAATCGGACACGAAATTAGACCACCCAACGCATTCAATTGTGATTTCTCAAAGATCCAATTATCCGAAAAATATGAAACTTATGTCATATTTATCCATAATTCATGATCTATACACACATGTAATTTGTTTCAAAATCGGAGACGAAAAATCGGATACGAAATGGGATCACCCACTGCATTCAACTACATTTTTCGAGAGTTTCCGTAATCAGAAAAATATGAAATATAAGTCAGATTTCTCCTTGTTGAATACTCTATCCACGCATCTAATTTATTTTGAAACATGAAGCAAAAAGTTGGACACCAAATCGTAGCACTAACTCAAGGTCTACGGCTTTGATCGACCATAGAAATGGTCTGATCAATATAATAAGTCATTACCATAGTAAATGTTAGTAAGATAAATAAGTTAATTACTTAACTATAGTGAGACCTTTTATACATAAATCCAAAAAGTATTAAATGGGGAATCATGGTAGATGATCTGTGTGCCAATGGGATAAGGAATGAAATCTGGTAACTAAGTGAAAGCCTCGATCAATGTTAAATCTTTTCCAGTCTGAGTACTTCGGACCTGTATGACATCTTGTTGTGTCGCAGTTGGAGCTCTTCTCTTGTGTGCCTTGTGCTTTGATGGACTCTATGGTCAAGCAGTTCTCCATGTTGAGGGTTGTTGTGCACACGGTGCAGTTTCCTGGGTCCCATGGGTAGAGAATTAGATGACGCCAAGGCATGGGCCAGCACCCTTGGGACCCCAGGTAGAAGAATAGATGGATGGGACCCACGTTGCGTTGACTGGGCGATGCATAGTTCTCGATGCCAGCCCAAGGTTCTAGGTGGGATGCCGCTAGATGTCGCCTTCCAAAATGTACGCTTGGTAGTCTGATCTTCGATTTACGTAATAGGACTAATATAAGTGGTTAATGAGGTTCGATCACTCGAGTTGGTTACTCGTCTGGTTTCTATGAGGTGAGTTCGGAGATGTGGTTAACGAAGGAGGCGTTCTTACCGGTTTGCCACGTATCTAAAGAAAAACGGAAGGTGGTCGTAGCACAGACTACAGTTTGAGTTAAAAATCGTATCTTATAATCTCATATCTCATTTGAGTTGTATTTGTCCTCGAGAACTCTTACCGACGCGTAGTTGTTGCCAAATGAGTTGCTTCGATCAGTCTCACTATATTAGTGTTAGATAACTTGAAAGGGAATCAGGTTGTACATTAGATCGATACATTAGAAATGTGATTAATTCTGAAAGACAAGAGAACCATCAATGAAATAAGATTTATAATCCTGAAAGAAAGTGGGAAGGTTAGAAAAGAAAGTATTGGGAACTTAGTTATGGTGAATCTACTTCACGCATGCCTACAGAGCCCACGCAAGCCTAAGATATGATGTATCTTGGAGTCATAATGTGAGATGCTCATGGTCAAGACCACGGACTATTTCCATTACTAATAGTTGTGTTGGAAAGCCATAAAAGAAATGATCAACTTAAAAACTAATAGTAATCTAAGGGAAATATTTCACTTATAGGCTTTAATTTCGAGAGTGACACTTATGTTCAAGGTAGGAAATATCACGATATATCGACGATATCGTCGATATATCGGTATCGGTGAGATGGGGATATTGATATCCTTCAACCTTTCGATTTCTATGATATCAGCGATACGAATCCAATATATCGTCGATATATCGTGTATCAACGATATATCAGCGAGATAGGGAATCTTCCAAGTCATATTTCCATTGATATCGCCCCATTTCGCCCGAAGATGTAGGGACTCTTCAATGCCCCTTCCTTCTTTGAGGTAAATTCAAGATATACTCCAACTTTTATGTTGAAATAGTGAAATTGCTTAGGGATTTTGTTCCTATTTGTTAGGTAATGCATATTCTTGTTAAAGTATTTAGTGAGATAGACGGGGACCTAATTTGGGGTTTTCGATTTATGTTGTGAAATTAAGTTTAGTTATGAAAGAATAAACTTGGATCTCAGATTTTAGACATAGAAAACAAGATTTTATGGTGTTTTATGTTAATTAAAAATTAGTAATTAATTAATTCTGTGAATTAAACATCAAATCTGTAAATTAATTTCGTGTCTTGTGTCCCATGTGTGGTTTATCATGTAATTAGTTATCTCAACTCTAGATCTAGGATGTTTTTTCTTAGAAATCAAAACATCTAAATATAGATAGTATGTTAAACATTAAATATCTAAGACATTACGTAAATTAAGAATGTTAAAAATAAGAAATATAATAAATCAAAAATTAAAACAAAAAAATAATTAAAAAATAATGAATTGTTCTTCTCGTATCGTATGTTCACGAATGTTTGTTATGTAATTTCTTCGCAGATTTCAGGCTTCAGTAATCAATATCATGGGTTCACACTCCGATTCGAGATTTGATGTTTCTGGTGATCAGAGGGATATTGGAGAGATTGGTTGGAGGTATGTCACCGCTTCAGATGCCAACAAATCGAAACCACAATGCAACTTCTGAGGGAATAGTTTGGGAGGAGGGGGATTACGAGATTAAAGTACCATCTTCTTGGCAACAACAAGAATGTTGCCAAGTGCAAGCATTGTCCCAACGATATGAGGGACTTGGTGAAGGTTAAAATGGAGAGGAAGAAGGATAAAGATGTGGAGAGGTCCAGAAAGGATGAACAAATCAAAGAATTCAAGTTCAAAAAAGAGTTCAATGCTCTCTCTGATTCAGATAACAATGACTTTCTCTACCCCACAGATATTCAGACCGCAACGGAGAGAACGGCATACAGGAGGGCAACAAAAGAATCTATGAGGAACGAGTTCAAGAGGAGAGAACTCGGTTTAGCACGAGGCGTCTTCTCTGGAGGTGCACCGGTACCACCACCCACCCGTCGTCGTCATCCTGAGGATCTCAAGCCAGTACTTCGCAGCCTCGTCGTGCCCCTCATGATACTGGATCTCGTGCTGCTTATCCTCATCTCGGGAAACTCTTAGGCATCGATGACCATAAATATATGCAGTATGTAATGGATTACAATGCCATATACTCTTACATGACATGGGAAAACTATTACGAGTTCATTGAGTCAGTGATGCGCTATGAGAGACAACAGGGCAAGGGGCAATTCAGAACTACCACGGAACTCTTCTTTCTAAACCCAACATCACTAGGTAATCTCTTTTACAATATTGCATTAATATAATTTTTTTTCATTTATTTTTTGAATAGATAAATCTTTATACCAAAGAAACATTATCTCATTACTCATTATGTACATTTTTTAAATCAAATGCTCAATGCCATTCACTATCTTACGTGAACAAAACATGTATTCTAAGTGTGGTCAACTTAGCCACTTTGATTCCAAATTTTCAAGCTCGGTGTTTATTAATCACCACCAATCAACATTAACAATAATATGTTTGATATGACCAATATGTACGATATAAGGGTCATAAATGATCAATATGTATGATATAGGTGTATACTTAGAAGATATTTAATCCTACAAGAACATGGATGAACTCCATTTCTAATATCTATAAGTCAGCAATCAACAATATCAGCGATATATTTGATATGACCGACATATGCGATATATGGGGCATAAATGACCGACATGTGTGATAAAAGTGTGTATTTGTAGGTTATTTGTTGTTTTAATATCTTGGATGATCTTAATTTCTGAAAAACGGCAAAAAATAGCTTTTTTGAGCCATTTCTGACATTTCCATCAATATTGTCGATATATCCCGATATACCCTCGATATATCCTTTTCCGAATGGACCGATACGATATCGATATTTCCTACCTTGCTTACGTTCACGTGCACTTGTTTCAGCTCAGTGGGAACACTGCTTGCTACTTTTACCTGATTACATGTTGTTTTACATGTCATTTAAGTATATATGTATTAGGCAACTTTGATCATAGCGTACCTTTTTTTCGTGTGATCCAACAGGTTCGTAGGACCCACTGAAGCAGTAGCGTACGATTTTTGTGTTTTGAAATATTTCATTTTCAGCTGCACTTCCAGGGTGCGTACTTCATGATTCTTTTATAGTAGTTTTTAACTCATTCTTTTCTACCCTTGAGAGACAGTTTTTGTACTTACAATTGATGGACATTTTAAAGTTTTGTATATATTGGGGACATGGTGTTATTGATATCTTGCTGGCATGTCATGTTGTGAATGAAATAAATTATACTCATGTATTTCCTTCTTTACTTACTTATTTTCCTGCAATAGATATATTTGTTAAAATGTGTGTTTTGAATGTGAATGTGGTATTTACAGGATGATTGCTGAATATCATGATATGTGGGATGTGACTGGGCGTTATGGCAAATTATCTAGAGTTGACGCTACCATTGAAGCCCACTCGTCAGATCTCTTACGATACAAATAGCTAATTGATTATGGTGCCTATAGTCACTTATACTGTGGTAAAGGACAATTCATGGGACTTCAACTCATTGCCCCAGCAGGTCCATTATGGGTAGTGATGATAGTCATTTCCTAAATAAAAGATGGTGGAAGGTTCATTTGTCTTCCATTATGCCATTGCAAAACGTTTAGCTTGCTCCAGAATTTACTCTCATATTTTTATGTATTTCTCAAGTTATTTAGTAGGCTAAACGACGTGCCACTTTTTGTCACATCTGTTGTATTTCAGGATAAACTAATAAGCAAGGTCAGTGTGTATAGTTGTAAGCAATCGGACCCAAAACTGAAATAAACCAATTCATCTGACCATTTCTTAACAATTTGATTTTGTAATTTGGGTTGACCCAAATAATGCCCACCCTATATTAAGAGATTTATATATTAAGCATGTTTCTTATATTTAGCTATTCATCTAGTTAGTTCTTCCTTTTTGGGTCGTTCTCATATTAATTGACCCTTGAGTTTTCTATGATATAACAGAGACATTCATCTCAAGAAATCCAGTTCCTAATTTCTTCCAAGCCATTCATCTCAAGTATAAATATCGACGGACAGAAATGTTGTAGAAGGCATGCAGTTCGTCCCGTTACCTCTCCGGAAGAGAATCTTTCAACAATTTTATTCATTAGAGTTCTTGACAAGGAACCAGAATGAAATCCCACAAGGAAGTCGCATTGCCAAAAATCCAGACACTCCAGATTCCTGATAATATATGTCAAAGATTTGGCAACAATTATCCTCTTTACAAAGACGATGCATCTGATATTTGGCCGCTCCCTGTTGAACAAGGAAAATATCTCCATATTATTGGGAGTAATCGCATAACAATAGCATTCCACAAGAAAGTAGGATACGAAACTAAATTACACGGACTGGATTAGCATCCTGAGGGGGAGACATTTAAACGAAGCAAGTAATATGCCACTCAGAAGATTAAGACGGTTGCAAGGATTATGTAAGAACGTAGATTCAGAACCCGATATTTACCAACAGAACATAGATGGTTTCTATTGCTTCAACTTTCTAGAATTTAAACAAAATTTATGTCCACGCATAGTGAGCAGCGTGAATAATCACAGCGATAATAAAGCAGTCACCACTGAAGATTCCCCAAATAGAAACCGGATTAATATTGCAGACAAAACGGGATTTATTGGTATCTAGACTTAGATTTTCAAACGCCAGTAACTGACCAATTTAAAGAGCCAATGAAGCACCCTCTCAATGTATACATAAATGGCCACATCAATTTCCCATGTGACACAACGATCAATAAATAATGATTAGCCAATGCCATGCAAGATATTAAGGATGATCCAGACATTAAGGGAAAACATGTGACATCCGGATCCGAATAAATTGAACTCAACCAGATTAAGGATTTACATGATCAATTAATATTCAATTAATATTGAATAAACTTAGATCGATCCATAGATCGCAGATCCAAATTCGTTCAGGCAAAATCGACCAAAAGTCGATCGCATCGTAATGCGTGCCATCAGAAAAAGCCGCGATGTGAAATCCAAACCGCAAAACAAACCGAGACCACTAGAAAATTCCATTCGACAAAATAAGACCAACAAAATCGACCGTTCGTCGGTCCGAGGTCGTTTGATATTTTAAATCACATAATTTAATCACAAACCCAACCGTATCTTGAGAATTTCGGGTTCTCATACCCGATCAAATGTACATGAATGTTACACTCATTTTGATCGTCATTCAGAGGCGCTCAAAACGAGCTATTGTACATCAGAATCCGAGACTGAAGGTGCGAATGCGGACGACTTCGGTATTCTAGAGAAAAGAGAGTTAAAGGTTTTAAATATGTATATATATATATATATGCAAAATTTTCCAGCACAACAGCCAACAATTTGGCTATAACTTTCTCCCTCCATTTGGCTTTCAATGTTTCTCCACTTGGCTTTTTCAACTTCTCCACTTGGCAACCAAAGCCCCCACCCCTTCCCTTATTTATATCAAACCCTTCCCCCCTTATTCTCTCCAATTCCTCTTCAAATTCCACCAATGGAGCTCCCTCAAATCCTCCATTTCCATAAATTAAGTTGCTGTCCAGCAACTATAGAGCGGCTGCAGAAGCAGCTCCAAGTGCGGGAGAGCTCCTCTGTGCTGCTCTATGCAGCCCTAGTTGGAGGTGCTCTCCTCTTCCATGAAAACTGCTGCTAGAGTCTCAATTTCAGCCCCATTTTGCCCCTTTATGCTGCTGTTCAGCAGCAATTTTAGCTGTTGTTACATGTTAAATCAAGCGCCAACTATCATCCAAACTTAGAGGAGCAAAGGTATAATCTTTTTCCTCTCTTGTTGCCTTCCATGTATGATTTTATAATCAATTTCAGACCACTCCTATGTTTGATTTCATGATAAAATGTGATGAATTTGGGGTTGATTACATATAATTGGACTTAACTTCAAACCAGTGCATGTGCCCTAAAATTATGTCGAAAAATCTAAGAAATTTGGGTGATTTGTGGATATTAGGATCCAAAATCAGACCACTATTTAGGAATTGTTCATGTGTTAAAATTGAGAGAATTGAGGGATAAAATGGTATAATATGATTCTAAAATCAGACCTATACAGTTTTCATATTGATTTGATGAGAAATTTGAAATATTTTGCATACAAATTAACTAATTAAGACCAAATTTCAGATCACAAATTATACTCTATTTTCATGTTAAAATAAGAAAGATTTGGGGGTGACTGGCATATGATTGGAGTCCGATTTCAGACCTTTGAATTATTGCTGATTTCAAGTTGATTGAGGAGAAATTAAGGGTGATTTGCATTCAATTGAGTCAAATTAGGGTCACTAGTTAACCATTGATTTGTACTTGAAATATGGAGATTTAAGGATGAATTTAGCATGCAAGTTCAGTCTAATCTTAGACAAATTAACTTTGGATATTCATGCTTGAAATATGAGAGGTTTGGGGATGATTTAACGTGAATTTGATTTTAAATTCATATCCATATTTGCTATAAGACATAAAGGATAAGAGATTGAGGATAAATAGCACATAATTAAGTTCAATTTCAAGATCTATTATTACTCCAGATTTCATGGGTAAAATAATGAAAAGTGAGGTATTTTTGCATAAGATTGATCCAAATTATAGAACACTAATTAGGCTACAAAATCTTATTCAATCACACCACAATCCCTATAATATTTATGATAGCACCATAACCCTTGTGGAAATAGTTTTCAAAAAAAACCATGTGGAAACAACCAATAACTAGAGAAACATCATCAACAGATAGCCTTAGTCATCATTATTGAGTCTACATCTGTAACCATATACTAACATGATGTGGGCATGCATATGACTCAGATTCGCTTCAAGCGAACAATGCAACTAATTGTTCATTTGCCAAAGCATTGCAAGAGCACTTCTTGCCTCGCCATATATGGGAATGGGACACCGAGCATAGGCAACAAAAATTGATATTTTGAAATTCACGCTTTGTATGATGAAAAGAATTAAAGGTTTTATGTGAATTAGATCATAGAATTAAATTTAAACCAAGATCTAATGAGTAACTCTTAATCCTCTGATTTAAATAAGAAAAATTGGGATTCCATCATTGATCTAAAATTGAATCTAGATCTAATGGACAATTTCTAATCTAAGGATTTGAAAAATGAGATTATTGGGGTATTTTCATACAAGTGACTTATAAATTTTGATCAATAAGCAAACCGCCAAATTTTGAGATAATCTATGATTGATTGAAAATCTTCGTGATAAATCATTTAGGTATGAATCCCTAATTATGGATCATTATTCAATACGAATGTCGACAAGATACCTAGATCTGTAAAGTTAATCATAACAGAGATTTAGAAAGGATGAGAAATCAAGTCAGTGATAATGATTCCACACAGTCATGTCTTTGAAAAATCTCCTTTTCCATAAGGGTTCCGATAAGTTTACGTTGACAAACAGCTATCAAACAAAACATGCCTTTACTCAGTCTTAGGACCACCACCAAGCATGAAAACTCTATCTTGTAAAATTGTTTAGAACATTTTAACAATATGAAGAAATGATGAAAACTTGTGCTCCCGTTATTCGAGGCAAGTTCCTTATAATGTCCCGAGATTACATAAATCCCTGAGTAATGTAAAATATTTTTTCACTTGAGTAGTGCAGTAATATCGCATGTTTGAAATGAGACATCACATTCGGAAAATGTGACATCCTTTATCTTGGACTTCAAAAAATAAAAAAAAATAGATGGCGCATTTGGAACATGTCACATCTATATTGTACAATTTGGATGTCGCGTGTTCCAAATGCGACATCTATTTTTTATTTATTTTTTAGAAGTACAAACTTTGCAATCCCACATGTATCGTATTTTCTGAAAGCGGTATGAATGTCGCATTTCAAACATGTGATATTACTGCACTACTCAAGTAAAAAATATTTTGCAATACTTAGGGATTTATGTAATCACGGGACACTACTAAGGAATTCGCCTCCCCGTTACTCTATCTTGTAACAATGTGAAGAAACGATAAAAACTTGTTCTCTCTCTAATCCTTGAACAGATTTAAGACCTGGATTAGACAAATAATAAGCCAGATATACTAAATTAAGTGAACAATTTAAATAAGGAAAATTATATAATCATTAAGGAATAATTATAATTTAAAAAGAGGATACATTGTAATTGCAGTGTTGATAGAGGGACGTCTTTATACTCATGCTAGTTACTTCACATCTTGGTATATAGAATAGCCCAAAGAGCAGTCCATGTAAAACTACCAAGCAACTAACCACGTCTCAAACAACTAGGCAATAGAATGACCCTTGTCCCTGGAATACATCATTAACCATGGAACTAATATATGAGTGTGTGTGTGTGTGTGTGAAACTTCTCCTTGACTTATAAGAAAATGAATTTTCGCAAAGATCAATTACCAAAATCTCATGGCCATCTAAACTTCTGATGAGCACTTGCACCTAAATTACTAGCGAATTCGAATTAGTAAGAAATAATCAAATACCAAAATTCGTGTCTTTGCATAATTTCAGAGCAAATACCAATTTGAATGCATGAAAAAATACGATGAAGTAAAGCTTACTAGAGAAGCCTCACTTGTACTTGTGAAGAATTTCAATGAGAACCAATAATCTTCTGGAGAAAAAAGGCTCTTCAAGGGCATCAAAAGGTAGCTCGTGGCTCACGGGAATATCTGTTACAGGTTCCATTAATTGGAATGTTAAAAAATGTTGCATTAAAGACAAGAAGAAAAAATATGATAACAATCTCTGATTTCTAAACTATATCTTGTAATAGTAATTCGCTAATATCTGTCTCTGTGTGCGTGATACTGGTTGATACTAGGAAGATAATAGCATGCAACAGAGAAAAGCAAAGCAAGTCAGAATAAATCAATTTACCACAAAGGTATGGGACACACTTCACCAATTACGAATCTTCCAAACAAATATAGCTAGCAACCTTTGATCACCATTTGAAAAGGGCATTATATCTCTGGATTTGGCATAGTCTCCAATAACTTGGCATGGCATGTTCCTAATGGATATTAGAAAAATTCGTTCCTTCGTGGAGATCTTAAGGAAGTGTATATCGGAAAACCATATGCTCTTTCAACAAATGAATATTAAAAATTAGGGATATTTACACACATAACCCTGATTAATTTCGTATTTACGTACATAACCATTGATGATTACAAATTACTTGAGAAAGCCCGAATAATCACTCCGTTTCACATCCATAACCCTCACTAATTACAAGAAATCACAAATAGTCACTCTGTCTAACCCCCATAACCCTGAGGGTTATATACTCAGGGTTATGGGTGTAAATATCCCTAAAAATTATTGTGAACCGTTAAAAAGCTAAAGCAAAATCCAAAGACCTAGTAGGCAAAAAGTAAAGGTGTTAAGAAATATGTCATAAAAGATCATTACCTATTGCATAGTTAAGGTCCATTTGGCTTGCTCTCGCACCAAACGGCTTCTCCAATGGACACCCCCCCCCCCCCCCGCGTGCCACAAGAACTCCAGGAGCCTCCGAGCCTCTTTCGATGAAAAATCACACGCTCACACCAAGGAGTCATCGAGCTTGACGACATCTCTCCCAAAACAAGTCCCCACCGCAACCCCAATATCTGCCATCGCATCAACCAAGCTCTGGCCATCCCTCCTGCACACCCCCACCAGAAACCGACAGACCTCTTCCCCACTCCAAACATCTCCAGGCTTCTGAAGGTCCCGATCACTCCCTCTCGGGCACCGAAAGCTTCTATGGTCATTCCTCCCGCACATGAAACATCGCACCAGGCCCCGACATTTCGTTGTGCAGTGACCCCACCCACCACACCATAGGCAACGGCTCAGGAAGCGCACCGCTTCACCTTCTCCTTGCTTTGCCCTTGCAATTGTCGATCGCCCAAGCCGACCTCACCTCTCCACCTTCGCCCAGCCTCCCAAGTTGTCCCTCATCGAGAACATCCTCTTGAGAAAGTTCAAAGAGAGGCGGTATGTTTAGAATTAGAAGCATTGTGCCAAGGCTTTACTTGAATCTAAACTAGTGTAATTTGTTGCACATGGTGTTAATATATTTTGTGAGGTGTGCATTATTATGGATGCACACCCTTTTCCCATAAACAATCTTTAGCTAATAATCCCCCAAATCCCAAGCATAAGTTGCATGTTATATTATGGAGGTTCTTCATATGAGAAACTATCAATCTTTATGTTTGAAAGGAATGAATGGGTAGCATCAAGAAAATGCAAACACAAAAACTTCTATATATTCACAAGTTTAAAGTATACATATTACAGAGACCAAGACATATGAAGGATCTTTTTCCAATGCCTTGCGCTCAATTGTAATCGATGGGATCTGCGTGGAAGGAAACAAAGAAATGGGTCTTGCTATTTCGAAGCACTTCAAGGATGCTACCTCGGCTATCATCCCGCGTAGGTGGAGGTGGCTAGGACGGGGGACTAGGACCGTGGCGAGGTCCTCATGGGAGGACCTGCTCCGTGAGGTTAGTTTGGAGGAACTAAAGGACGCGGTTTGGGATCTGAACGACGATGTTGCGCCTGTCCCTGATGGTTTCCCGATCTCCTTCTACAAGGACTTCTGGGACGTCATTGAGCAGGAGGTGCTTGAAGTGGTGGGGGAATTCTGTAAGGGGAACTCGGGCTTTGATAGGATCAACCGCGCGCTCCTTGTCTTGCTTCCGAAGTCGTCGGTGGCCTCTTCGATCGGGGATTTTCGGCCTATCACCATTTCGAACGCATTGTACCTGATCACGGCGAAGGTCCTTGCGGGTAGACTCAATGTCATTATTGGGAGTCTTATTTCGCCGGCCCAATTGGCTTTCATCCTTGGTCATCAGATTTTAGATTGCATCTCGGTCGCCTCTGAGATTATTGCGGATTGGCGGCGGAGGGGTACGAGCGGTATGCTTTGGAAGGTGGACTTTGCGAAGGCGTATGATACTCTCGATTGGAAATTTCTCTGGTGTGTGCTGAGGAGGAAGGGCTTCCCCGACTTGTGGATTTCTTGGATGAGGCGATGTATCACCACGGCGTCCTTTTCGGTTTTGGTCAACGGTCGGCCGGAGGGGGGTTGGATCCAACCGCGAAGGGGGGTGCGTCAAGGGTGCCCCTTGGCGTCAATGCTATTCATTCTCGCGACCGATGTGCTCTCCGATATTGCGGACAGTGTCGTTGGACGTGGTTTTTCTAGAGGCTACTCGAGGGATGAGTTGGTGGTTCCGATCGTCCAGTACGCTGATGATACACTTTTTTTCATCGAGAGGGGCTTTGAGGAGGCTAACGGCATGGCGGTGGCTTTAGAGATCTTCTCTGAGCTATCGGGTTTGGCTAAGAATAACGCGAAGTCGATGTTCGTTCCCTTCGGGCGTGTGGAGCTTCTTTCTGACAATCTTGCGACGACCCTGGGCTCGGGGAGGTCCTCGCTGCCGCTTGAGTATTTGGGCACGCCGTTGGCGCTGGGGAGGACTCGGATCCACGATTGGCTGAGGGTGGTGGAGAAGGTGGAGGCAAGGTTATCGGGCTGGAAGGCCGCGTTTCTCTCGAGGGGTGGCAGATTGGTTTTTCTGAAATCCGTCCTTTCATCCATTCCCATCTATCTTCTCTCCAACCGTAAGATGCCAAAGGGGATACGGGCGCGGCTGGAGAAGCGGATGCGCTCCTTCTTGTGGGGCAATAGTGTGGGCGGGAACAGGGGATCCACTTGGTGGGGTGGGAGGATATCTTGCTCCAGAAGAACAACGGGGGCCTGGGGGTGAAGTCGCTGGAGCAAATGAACGAGGCGCTTTTGCTTAAGTGGGCTAGCAGGATCTGGGGCCCGGGGGATGACCTCGTTTGCACGGTGATCCGTAAGATCTACGACGTGAGGGGTGCCCCGCCCTCGTTGACGGCCGTCCTCAACACCCCGACTCCTTTCTGGCGGGGCGTGGTGAAGACTTTTGTGAACAACATCACACTTTTTAGACCGATTCTCGGAAGGGGGGACTCTTTCTCTTTTGGACTAACGATTGGTCGGGGGGAGGGGCCTTGTGCTCTCGGTTCCCCCGGCTGTTTGCGCTTGCTGGAGAGAAGTCCTGCTCGGTTGCGGAGTGTTGGGTTGATGGGCTCTGGTGCCCAACCTTTACCGCTATCCTCTCTGACCAGAGGTTCGACGATTTCCTGGCCTTGCTGGAGGCCGTGCGGGAGGTGGGGCCGCCTGGTGGGGGCCGGGATCATTGGAGTTGGAAAGAGGGGTCTTTCTCGATCAGGGGGGCATATGGTGCCATCTCCAGGTCGTCGTCGGCCAGCTCCGACATGCTTATCAGAGACTGCGCTATCATTTGGGCTCTCAGGCTTCCTGAGAGAATTGATATCTTCCTTTGGCTGCTCAGGAGAAAGAGACTGATGACGCGGGATAGGTGCGTCGGGCTTCTGGGAGTTCTTTCAGACAGGTGCTTGATTTGTAATGCTGCAATCGAATCGGTGGAACATCTTTTTTTCTCATGCCCCTTGGTATCTCAACTGTGGCAGGAGTTGGGCTCAGACTGGTGCCGCAGCGACGACTTCCAAGCTTTTTGGGACTCGGTCCACGCCAATACCAACAGACCAAGGAGAGAGCGGCTGTACCCTATGGCCATTCTCTAGGCGGTGTGGCGGGGGAGAAACGACTTACTGTTCTCGGGTCAACGTTTTTACAAGGAAAATGTGGGGGTGTTAGCTAATCGCTTGATAGACGAGTGGGTCCTATAACGGTTTGGGCGTAGTTGGTTTTTGTTTTTCAAACTTTGTTCCCCTTTTGATTTGATTAATAAACTTGGGGCGGACACCATCGAGTGTTTCCCCCTAACTTTTAGACTTCAAAAAAAATATGAAGGATCTTTTTTTGACACGTTCTCCACATACATTCTCTCACCCGGAAGATATCTCATTCCTTACCAACCACAATGCCCTAAAAAACGCAATCCAAACGTAGTCACGGACAAAACCATGACCCAACTAATCAATCGAACCCCAAAAACCTCAGCCTAATATGTTGCCATTGTACTCAAGGCAAGTTGCTGCCTAGATGTAACTCAAGGCAAGTTGTTGCCTAGATGTACCTTGATCCATCACAACTAAAGATCAAATGATCGATGTCCTCAACTATCGCAGCGCCATAGTTAGCAAGCACCATCATCTGCGATCCCCCGGCCATCAAATGAAGCCTCATCAACAACCATATTAAGAGCCTAGCCTGCAACAGGACTTTCAACATTCATATCTGCTATACTCGAGAGATACAATCCCAGGGTTAAAGATTGTATTCGTATAAAAGGCCATGTAAGCCTTCTTAACAAAGAAGTGTCCATCTACTCAAATATAATGATCCCAACCGCCCCACTGCCCTCTAATTGTGGAAAAAGAATTTACCAGCACCAAGAGCTCGATAAATACGTTGGTTTAATAAATTCGAACAAAATCACGCGATCCAAATACCACAATCCCATCAATCACCAATAGAACACCACCCATAAATCGTAAAAACAAAAAGGATTGGGAAACAATCGCATAAGACCCACGACCAACCTAATTATCCAACCAAAAATAGAAACCACATTGGCCACCAAAAATAGGCTTCATGGGAGAAGAAATCTTGGGAAACGTTGAACATATGCCTCTCGAAAAGTTCAACAACACACACACACTACAACCATTTTTTTGGTCCAAAAAAGGGGGAAACATGCTATGGTGTTCTCTGCAAATATAATAATTAAAGACAAACATAGATACTTACAGAAGCCAAGACTCAAGGAGAGTTTTGGCATGCAAGATTAAGTTATCAATATAAAAACGAGGTGCGGCAAAGAGTGCACTATTCCTGGCTAGCCATAACGCCCAAATAGTTGTTAGGGGCAGAAGAAGATCCTCCCTTTCTTTATGCTTCGCATTATAAAGAGAAACCCAAAAGCTCTCAAAACTAGCAATGTTCACCCATGCAATATAAAGCTCTAGCCAAATCCTTGAAGTTCTTTCATAGTGAAAGAAGAGATGCTCCAGGGTCTCTATCTCCGCACCACAAAGAGGACAAAGACCAGACACCCCTTCGAAAAACCTTGCACATCGGTCTCTAGTAAGGATACGATTTCTTCTGTAAAGCCACACAAAAATGTTGATTCTGCTAGGAAGTTCCAAACTCCAAATTAAGTTGCAATCTCGTATTAGGTTGCGGTCCGCAGCAAGTGGTGGCCTATCCACGGCATTGTATGCTCTCTTTACTGAAAAAGCATCGTCATTCCAAACCCAAAGATCACGCCATCAGTGGGGCCCTCAACACCACTCAGGGTGTGCAGGAGTAACAAATACTTGTCGAAGCGTTGATCTGAGAACATGTCAAAAAGGAAGGCAACCAACTCCCATCAACCCAATAGTCAATCACTCGTGCCTCACGATCCGCCGCTAAAGCATAAAGCCTATAAAAGTGCTCTGTTAAAGTAGCACTGCCCATCCAGTTATCTGTCTGAAATGCAAACAAGTCACCACTACCAAGTACTAGGTAAAAAAGATATGGAAACCGCGGCATAAGCGCTTTAATTCCTTTCCAAAAGGTTGAAGGGAAAAAAGGAGTCTCTTTAAGATTCTTGTTAATAGCACTCTATAAATGTGGCGAATAAGTCCGCAACAAAGGTCCTCCACTCTCCCCAAAATCCGTTCACAGGACAAAGGGCCTCATTCATTGAGTCAACCTGCACGAGAGATATGTCGTGATACCATAGGTTCATTTTGAAAGGAAAAAGGAATATTCACCATGAAGATGTACGCCTAAAAAGTTCCTGTAATTACAAGGTTTTAAGTACAAAGCTATCATTTGCAATAGCAAAATTTACAAGGACCAAGTTTTTAATAAAGGTTTACATGACTTACGAAATCTCCTAAGAAAATATCAGTCTATTTTTGGCTACCCAAATGGCCCACACAATGGCCAACATCAATGTTCTAGTCATCCCCCCGACCCTCCAGTCCGAGCCGATTGAGGATCAAAAGTTGGAAACCCCCTTCATATTGATTCCAGCAATATCCAGGTAGGGTTTAGGGCTCATGATGGAGCGCTCGGCATTGGCTAATGAAATTGTCACAGGTTGGAAAAGGCGTCGGAAGAGGGGACTAATATGGAAAATTGACTTCTCAAAAGCCTATGACAGTGTGGATTGAAGAATGTTCGATATATACTCTGAAAGATAGGCTTCCCAAATATATGGATAACTGGGATGAAACAATGTACATAACCACTTCTTTTTCAGCACTGATTAATGGTAAACCTTAAGGAAGTTTTTCCAGTCCTAGAGGGGGTCCCGCCAAAGGGATGCCCCCTTGTCCCCATATTTTTGTTATCATTTCGGATACAATGGCCATTTTTGCTAGGAGACCAGTGTTGGTTGGTTCACAGATACAAGTAGCGACATCTTCATCCCACTTAGCAGCTGCCAACGATACGGTATTCCTTATTGAGGGTGGTATTAACGAGTCTCGGGGCATGTCGTCTATGTTGGATCTTTTTGGAGCCATTTTCGAACTTTAGATAAATAAGGCAAATCTTCTTTTGTTACTTTCAAGCTCACGCTGGAGGAAATAGTTTGTTGCAAAACCATCCTTCATACTACCATCCCATGTCTACTGATTCGATACTTGGGTCTCCCCTCGCTTACAATCACCTCATAAAGCCCAATGGCTTCCTCTGATCGAGAAGTTAGAGTAGTGGCCGACTGGTTGGAAGTCATCCACTCCGTCTACGAGTGGATGACTTGTGTTGGCGAACTCAATATTCTCAATCCCATCATCTACAAGTCGTCTAGGCTAGTACCAGTGGGCATACATCACCTGATTGAGCAGATTATGCAACTATTTATGTGGGCGGGACAAAAGATGAGGTCAGATTTTTCTCGTGTTGCCTAGGAGAGGGGTCACGACACCTAAACCTCATGGTGGCCTCGCAATTAAAAAGTTGAAGGAATTGAATCAAGCCCTTCTTGCGAAGTGGGTAGTTCGTATTTGGGGACCTCGAGAGAACACGCTAACAAAGCTACTAAGGAATATCTATGGAGTCGACATGAACATGGCTAATAATCAAGCGAAATATGAGGCATGCATTGAGAGATGGTAACATCTTCCATTTTGGAAGGATGATTGGACTAGAGATGGGCCCTTAACTTATATCCTGGACTTTTCGCTCTTGCTAGCAATCAGAATATTATTATTGCAGATGCATGGGAGAATGGTTCTTGTTGCTCGTCTTGCAGATGTGTGGGTTGGTTGAAATGATACCATGTAGCGTTTGAGGTTCTCAATTCTGGTTAATTTTAGAGGATGACTACAGTCATCCTTTGCTTTTTCAAAATAAAAAATTATACAAGCAACAAGCTCGAATTCACCATCAGGCATGAGAAATTTTCTCATTTAAAAACAGGCAACTGTTTAACATATACTACTAAATTTCATTTCCACAGAAGTAAATGTCAACTCCACAAAAATACAGATTCCAGTAACATTAAATTAGTAGTTAGAATGAAGCTAAAAATAAATATATACTGCTAGTCTAACTAATAAAAAAAGAGGTTTCACATTTTAAGCATACCATCAAATGACATGTGGTGCAAAATGGAGTGGGATTCCTTCAAGTAATCCACTATAAGTTTGTCATTGGCATTGGGGGCAAATTCAGTTTCCACCAAGTCAGAACCATCACAGGCTAGAAGAATGCGAGCAGCCTTCACATGATTTAAGGAAAAAATATCATTCAAAACATATTAAAAAAAACAAGAACAATAAAGGTAAGGGATAATTACACCCATAACCCTGAGTAATTCCTCAATCTCAATCATAACCCTGTATAATCGCGAATTACACGAGAAACCCTGAGTAATGATTCCGTCTTACACTCATAACCCTCCGTTAGTTTTCTCCTTAAGCCAACCATAGTATTGGGTTAATCTAACCTTTAACCTATCCAACGGCTGCTAAATTTTAAAAAAATAAAAACCTTCTACCTCCTCCCTTCCCTTCTTCCTCCTCCGGCAGCCACCCACTCCGAAGCCCGCCCTCTCCGGTCGGCAGAACCCCACCTCCCTTCCCCGCCCTGACCTGCACAGCCCCCCCTCGGTGGGTTGCCAGACCTGCAGAACCCACCTCCCTCCCCCGCCCCCCGCGTCAACCGAGTTGTACCCCCTTGGTCTCCTGCAACTGCAGAACCCACCTCCTCTCGATTGATTCTCATATGGAGTTGACGATGAAATTCTAAATGTTCGTGTCGCTCCCGATCGTTCCCTCTATATAATGCTTCACTGGATTTGATTTCCAGAGGTAATTCGATGATCAGAACAATATCTGCATGTATAAACAGAGACTCGAGGTTGAAATCGGTTCCAATGGATGGATTGACCGGTTGAAGTTGTTCGCAGCGATGCGGATGTTTCGAATTTCGGTTCTCCGTGCGCTTCAATCGCAGCGCCTCGCTCAAATGTGGTGTTCAGAACTTGCTATTGCAGAAGGTGTGATTCGATGCTCCGATTTTGGCTCCAGTCGCAGACTATTCATTCCGCGATCGATGAAGGTTCTCGCCTACGAACGATCTATTTGCAATAGTATTGAGGCTCGAGAAATAGATAATCTCGGCTGAATGATTAGAGAAGTGGAAATGGAATGGATGATCGTTGATCTTCGGACAAAGTGGAGGAATATGATGAGATGAAATTGAGATTCCAATAAAGAATGATTAGGGGAAAAAATGACGAAGGGTAGCAGAGAGGGTATGAGATGGTCTACGGAAATTTCGGAAATCGTCCTCCCCTCGCGTTGTCAACCCCCTCTCGTGAGCAGACCACTCGCCCTCCTCCAGTTCCCGCCCTCTTCCTCCTCCCCGCGCCGTTGACCACCTCCTCTTCCCCTTCTGCGAGTAGCGAGCTCAGCCCGATCGCCCTCCCTCGACCGCCCGCCAGCACTTTCCGCGCGACCGCCTCGTCGACGCTATGCGCGAAACACCCCACCCTTCTCGGACAGCGTCGTCGTCAAGCGACCGAACTCCATCACCGCCTTGGTTGTCGGTTGGCCCCATCCTCTAGGAAGCCCCATCGATCCGCAAAGCCACGTAGCACTCCGACCCGACCTCGCCGCCTCCAAACTGCCGACCTCCATCAGCCCCTTCTCACCGCTCCACCGGGAAGTTCCGGTCGCTCTGATGTGATTGCCACAAGGAGGTTTGCAGCCGCCATGTTCGCGATGAACGCCGCAGTCCAGCAACCCCATGATTTGCAAATAAGAAAGAGTATTGAGGGCAATTTTGTCTTTTTATAAGAGAAACCGTCAAATATAACGGCCAACTCAAGCGGAACATAACACAGGGTTATGTCATGTAAGAGTTAAGCATTACTCAGGGTTTCCCGTGTAATTCGCGATTATACAGGGTTATGATTGAGATTGAGGAATTACTCAGGGTTATGGGTGTAATTATCCCTAAAGGTAATAGTTCGACCCAGAACTGTTAGATTAAAGTGGTCAAAATTGATTATTACAAAATTATTAGAGAAGAAAGAACAAGAAAACCATGTAAAAAGACCACAAATTGTTCAAGTAATCTTTAATCTAATCTTTAGCAGACAGAAAATATAATTAAAAATAGTAATAAAAAATAGCATAGCAAATAACCGAGAGAAGTAGCTCTAGGTACAGTTCAGGACAGCACAAATGCACAATGCCTTTGCAAAACATATGCTAAATCTTATTATGTTCTTCAGTATTGTTCTATTATATGGCACTATGGCAATTCAATCAAATATTGTCATCTAAAAATGAAGTTGGTGATGTCCCAATGAAGCATCTTCCATGTTGCAGCATCTTCACATGCTGCAGCAACAAGTGGAGTATAATTTATATCAATGCTTCAAATTTAGGAGCCTAAGGAGTTGGTCATATTTATCCAGGCTTTATGAGTTAGTCATACTTACCCAGGCTTTATGTTGTTTCTGTAGAGGTTTATATTATGTTATGACTGTTCTACATTTCCTATTTATATAGCGTACGTCTATGTAATTTACCCAAGGGTTTTCTCTCTATATAAGAGACCCGAGGGCTCTATGGAATAACACATCAGAGTATCCTTTTACTCTAACATGGTATCAGAGCCAAAACCCTAGCCTAGGGTTTTCTCCACCCGTCGCCCCCCCCCTCCCCCCACCGCCGCCGCCGCCGCCTCTCTCCAGTCGGGCCTCCTCCTCTCGCCGCCAGGCCCTCCCGCGCCCCTCTCCAGTCACCGGGCGCCCCCTCCCGTCGCCCCTCTCCAGCCGTCGGGCCTTCCCCCCTCCTCCTCTTGCCGCCGCAGGGACCCCCCCCCTTGCCGTCGCCGGCTCCCCGCCCGCCTCCCCTTGCCGTCGAGAGCCCCCCTTGCCGTCGGGGCTCAGTCCACCGCTGATGGGTTCAAGTACATAAGTCTACATATGCACTTGAATCCTAACGTGTCTGTGTAGACACTAGTTCTGTTGTCTCTCATCCTTGGTCTTCCTCTCCGGCACTATGTCAGACCAAAAGATTGATATGCCCGCCATAGGTGCCTTCAAAGGCTCGGCACCAATAGTCAAGATGGACGGGACGAACTACGAACTCTGGGCTATGCAGTTCCTGAGTCTTATGAAGTCGTGTGGTAAGAAACATATTCTTACCGAAGAGGAGCCGGTAGAGAAGACGGGGATTTATGCGTCATGGGAGGCGGACGATGCCTATGCCAAAGTTTGGCTGTCAGGGACGCTCACGATGGAGATAGCCAGCGACGTCCTTCATCAACCCACCGCCAAGGCGATGTGGGATATTCTGGCCACTACATACTCTCAAGTGCGGAACGAGACAAAGATGCTGCAGTTGCAGCATGATATTTTTACCACGAAGCAAAATGGGAGGCCTCTTCATTCTCTGTACACGTCTCTTCGTGGAATGTTCGAGAAGTTATATAGCACCATCCCGCTCACAGCAACACCAGAACAGCAGAAGACGTTCCGCAACGCCACTATGGTAGGTGTATTACTAGCTGCCCTGGATCCAGAGTACGAGGCAGCACGCTCTCAGATTCTTGCCGATGCCACTATTCCACCGATGGAAGAAGTCTACAGGAGGCTCAGTCGTGTACCAGTTCCATCAAATACAGCGACTCCACCTCCCTCGGCAATGGCAGTCTCCAGAGGACGTGGTAGTTCGTCTTCATTTTGTGGCAGAGGAAGTGGTGGATGTGGCCGAGGAGGTCGTGTCCGTTCTACGTGCTCATTCTGCCGTCGTACTGGTCATTCGGAGGATACATGCTATTCCAAGCATGGCTTCCCTCCTTCTGCACGTGTCGCTAATCATGTTCAGGGTCCACCAGCATCTACTCCAAATCACAGGTTCGATGAGCTAGTGACACGGCTTCGTGATATTATGCCACAGTCATCTTCAGAGAGTGCTGACGCTTCTGACATTGCGGCTTCGGCGTCAGCTAGTACATCTGCTACTGCCAGTACCTCAGGTAGTACTTCAGTCTCCTGTCATAACCACGATCTCACAGGTTGGATTGTTGATTCTGGAGCCACCCATCATCTCCGTCGTGATAGAGATATCCTGCAGTCCTATAGAGCTGTTCAGCCTGGTCGCTCCGTACTCATAGCTGATGGCACTCATCCCCCTATTGTCGGTCAGGGGGAGACGGCTTTGCTGCCCTCGATGCACTTACAGGATGTTCTGCATGCACCAGAATTCTCTAAGAATTTATTATCAATTAGTCAGATTACAAGAGATTTGCATTGTCGTGCTATATTTGATCCATCTTCTGTCATTTTTCAGGACATACTAACGGGCAGGGTGATTGGTTGTGGCTCTGAGCACAATGGTCTCTATCGTCTCGTTCGGACCTCCTATGCTGGCGTCTCACTACATTCTCAGGGTTCTGTATCCCCATATACCTGGCATCTTCGATTTGGTCACATGCCGCTACAGAAAATACGTCACCTCCTACCTCAGATCTCTCCGAATTCGTCATTTCGTTGTGAAGCGTGTCAGTTAGGGAAGCACCATCGGTCCAGCTTCCCCAGTCGTCAGGGTCGGAGCAGTCGCTCCCCATTTGAGTTATTTCATATAGATATTTGGGGTCCCAGTCGTGTCCCAGATCATCAGGGGCACAGGTTCTATCTAGTTGTAGTTGATGATTTCTCTCGAGTGTCTTGGACTTTTCTTCTTAAAAATAAATCCGAAGCATGAAGTGTTATTTAAAATCTTATCAATGAAGTTCAAAATGTTTTTTCATCTATTGTTAAGTATGTGCGTACTGACAATGCATTGGAATTCTGCAATCATTCCCTTGCTCGCTTCCTTTCCTCTAAGGGCATTATCCACCAAACCACATGTGCATACACATCTCAACAAAATGGTGTTGCAGAACGGAAGCATCGACACTTTCTTGATATTGCTCACACATTACTTATTCAGAGTTGAGCCCCATTAGCCTTTTGGGGGGATGCTATACTTACAGCATGCTATCTGGTCAACCGCATGCATGCTACTGTTCTTGGGGAAAAGTCTCCTATCTCTGTTCTCTTTCCTAACAAGGATTTGTTTTCACTTACACCTCGGGTCTTTGGCACGGTTGCGTTTGTTCACCGATTATCTCCAGGACTTGATAAGCTCTCTCCTAGAGCTATCAAGTGTGTTTTTGTGGGCTACTCGAGGACACAGAAAGGTTATCGTTGCTATGACCCCATTCATGACAAGTACTACGTGAGTGCCGATGTTACATTTTTCGAACCGGTCATGTACTTCTCCCCTGCAGGTGACAGATTGGTCTCCTCCACACCCACGGATACTAATGTATATGTTTCTCCGCCTCCAAGCATGGGTCAATCCGACTCCAGTACACCACCACCACCACCTCCTCCTCCGATTGTACCATTTCCTAAATTCTATACAAGGCGGTCCGGCCCTGCTCAAGCTACATGCCAACCATCCAGCACGCCTCAGGTATGTTCTGATGTTATCACTAATGATGGGTTAGATAATGCACCAGTGCAGGAGCCTTTACTACAGGAAGAGGATCCGCCAGTCACCACAACGATAGATGATCTTGATCGGCCTATTGCTTAAAGGAAGCAGAGAAGACAATGTGCATCATATCCTCTTGCGTCTCAAGTATCATTTCATCGTCTCAATGGGGATTTCCAGCGATTTGCAGCATTTGTCTCGTCGGTTGAGTACCACGAACCTATCGAGAAGCCATGAAGATTGATTGCTGGCGTCTAGCTATGGAAGAGGAGATGCGTGCCTTACAGACTCGAGGGACTTGGTCTCTAGTCCCCATTCCTCCAGGTGCCTCTGTGGTGAGCTGCAAGTGGGTGTTTACGGTGAAATATCATGCAGATGGGCGTCTCTACAGATACAAGGCCAGACTAGTTGCACGTGAATTTACCCAAACTTATGGGGTAGATTATTTGGACACTTTTTCACCAGAGGCTCGACACTCCACTCTTCGCATCCTCCTATCTGTTGCTGTGGTATGTGACTGGACCATTTTTCAGCTTGATGTCAAGAATGCTTTCTTGTATGGTGATCTACAAAAGGAAGTCTACATGCAACAGCCACCAGGGTTTGCTGCTGAGGGGGAGACTCAGATGGTGTGCAGACTTCATAAGGCTATCTATGGCCTCAAACAGAGTCCCCAGGCATGGTTCCAGAAGCTTTCCCAGCTGATTGAACGACAGGGGTTCAAGAGATCAAATGCGGACCATTCACTGTTCATCCAGAAGACCCCTAGAGGTACAGTTGTTGTCATGATATATGTTGATGACATTTTGGTTACAGGAGATGATGCTCAGGGAATTGAGAAAACCAAATCCCTGTTGGGAAGTCAGTTTATTACGAAGGATCTAGGCACCATACGATATTTTCTGGGGATAGAGTTTGCAAGAAATGCACAAGGAATGGTAATGACTCAAAGAAAATATGTCACAGACTTGCTAGTTGAAACAGGAATGACTGGATGCAGACCGTCGAGCACGCCTATGGACCCAAGCATGAAGTTGTACGACAATGATACCGAAGAGGAGGACAGAAGAAGATACAGAGAGATGGTGGGTAAGCTCTTATACATTACTATAACTCGACCGGATATTGCCTTTGCAGTAAACCGGGTGAGTAGGCAAGTTCATATGGATGCCTTGTATATGATATTGAGATATCTGAAGTCTTCCCCAGGCATAGGGTTGCTATTCAGAAAAGATACAAATCTGTCTATTTCCGCTTGTGCATATGCAGACTATGCAGGATGTCCAAAGGATCGTAAATCTACTTCTGGATTTGCTATCTTCATAGGAAGCTCTTTGGTTTCTTGGAAAAGCAAGAAACAGACTGTTGTGGCGAGATCCACTGCTGAATCCGAGTACAGAGCCATGGCACAAGCAAGCGCAGAAATGATGTGGGTTAGAGCAGTCTTAGAAGATCTGAATGTAGATGTCTCCTTGCCTATGAATCTTCAATGTGACAATCAGGCAGCATTATTTATTGCCAATAATCCAGCGTTTCATGAGAGAACAAAGCACATCGAGGTGGATTGTCATTATACTAGAGACATGATCCAGAAGGGCTTCATTTCCACTTCTCATGTCAGTTCAGAGGACCAGACTGCTGATATATTTACCAAGCCATTGCTCAGAGGACCTTTCCAGAGATGTTCTTCCAAGCTGAGCATGATTGATATCTATGCTCCATCTTGAGGGGGAGTGTAGAGGTTTATATTATGTTATGATTGTTCTGCATTTCCTATTTATATAACGTACGTCTATGTAATTTGCCCAAGGGTTTTCTCTCTATATAAGAGACCCGAGGGCTCTATGGAATAACACATCAGAGTATCCTTTTACTCTAACAGTTTCATTGGTAGTTTACTTTTCAATTAACCTCTACATATAGGAAATTCTAGTCTCGGTGGGAGTATGAATTAAATTGCCTACACCAATTACAAATTGATTATTAACTTCAATAAACAATACATTAACTTCAGCATCCTCATTCCAACCATCCACTTCAAGTCTATACATCTATAAATTCAATACTACGGGCCATAAGATAATTTTTAATTTTTTTTGAGAAATATAGTATTTTATTGAAACTTTAAATATTAAGAAATGATAAAGCTTCCAGAACAGATAAAAATAGTATAGCCTGATATAAATGAAAAGGATTACAAAGACATACTGAACTTGTATGGCATTTATATCAAATAAAAAGCATGAGTTCTGTAAATAGAGGCAAATTCCTTAGTAACGTAGTTTGAAAACAATGTTCTTCTAATAAGCCAACAATTTTTTTCTGTCATTACTGTAGGCACATCGCGAAGGACAGAACAACAGAAACTGTCACAAACTACAAAATAGCGAAGAAGGAAGCAATGAAGGTTGTAAGCGAAGCTAAATCAAAAGCTTATGAAGTTTTTTATAAAAAATCTCGACTCTAAGGAGGGCCAAAAGGATATATTCAGGTTGGCCAAAGCAAGAGAAAGAAAGACCAAAGACCTTTCTCAAGTGAGATGCATTAAGGACGAGGAAGGTCACGTGCTTGTTACTCAGAAGGACATAGAGAATAGATGGGAGCAGTACTTCCATAAACTTTTCATTGGGGAAGGAAATAGAGAGATCATTTTGGGTGATCTAGCTAATAGTGAAAGTTATTTGAATCGTGCAAGCTATAAATGAGTACAAAGAAAGGAAGTAGAGGAGGCTTTGAAGGTTATGAGACCTGGGAAAGGTGTAGGACCGGATGACATCCCTGTAGAAGTATGGAGAGTTTTAGGTGAGCACGGTTTGACTTGGCTTACGAATCTATTCAATGTTATTTGGCAAAGCAAGAAAATGCCTGAAGATTGGAGGAGGAGTATCGTGGTGCCTCTTTATAAGAATAAAGGAGACATTCAAAATTGTTCAAATTACAGAGGTATCAAGTTGATGAGTCACAATATGAAAATTTTGGAACGTGTAATCGAAAGAAGGCTGAGGAAATTTTTCAACATAAAAGAAAATCAATTCGGATTCATGCCAAGTCGCTCAACTTTTGAAGCCATCCATTTGCTGAGGAGAACAATGGAGATTTATAGAGCTAAAAGGAAGAACCTCCGTATGATCTTTATTGATTTGGAGAAGGCTTATGATTTTGTCCCGCGAGAGAATCTGTGAAGAGTTTTGGAGAAGAGACAAGTATCTGTCCTATACATTAACCTCATAAAGGATATGTATGATAGGGTTTTATCTTGTGTAAGGATCCCGTCTGGGAAGACTGACTATTTTGACATCAACATTAGTTTACATCAAGGTTCAAATTTGAGTCCATTTCTTTTTACTTTGATTATGAACGAGTTGACAAGTCACATCCAGGATGACTTACCTTGGTGTATATTATTTGTTGATGATATTGTGTTGATTGACGAGACTAGAGATGGAGTAAATGAGAAGCTTGATGTCTGGAGACATGCATTGGAGACTAAAAGATTTCGTATAAGTAGGGCTAAGACGGAATATATGGAATGCACCTTTGATGGAAGCAATGGTGAAGGAATTGACGTAAAGATTGGTGACAATAACATTCGGAAGAGAGATTCTTTTAGATATCTGGGATCTATTTTGCAACATGATGGGGAAATTGATGAAGATGTTACTAATAGAATAAATGCAGGCTGGTTAAAGTGGAGAGGAGTCTCTGTTGTTCTCTGTGATAAGAAAATTCATTTAAAAATTAAAGGAAAGTTTTACAAACCAGCCGTGAGACCTGTTATGCTCTATGGATCTGAATGTTGGCATGTGAACCATAGACATGTGCAGAGAATGGTTGTAGCAGAAATGAAAATACTAAGGTGGATGTGTGGACACACACGTAACGATCGGATTCGAAATGATGCAATCAGAAAGAAAGTTGGTGTAGCTCCGGTCGATGATAAGATGCGAGAAAACCGCTTAAGATGGTTTGGTCATTTGCAAAGAAGATCAACGGATGCACCAGTTAGGAGATGCGAGTGTTGGGATGTCGAGCCAGCTAAGAGAGGGCGAGGACGACCCGAGAAGTGTTGGAAAGAGACTATATGAAGGGATCTTAGTTTTTTTGATATAAGCCCGGGATTGACCCAAGATAGATCTGAATGGAGGTGAAGAATCCATGTAGCCGACCCTACTTAATTGTGGGAAAAGGCTTTGTTGTTGTTGTTGTTGTGACTGTAGGCACATCGCATATATTGTGTGTGACATAGGATATCGCAGGGAATCTATGTGCTTTCCTTTAGCGCATAATTGTTTGTGCTTTGAGCCCATTAGCGCATAGAATCACTGAGATATGGTCTGCAATTCGAAAAATAAAATAAACAGAACGAACGAAGGGTTACTTACGCACATAACCTTCGTCGCTCTGTTTGAACCCCCCCTCGTGCTCGAACAGACTCTCCTCGCACAGAGCACGCCGCCGCCCATCCTCTCCGCCTCCACCGGACACCTCGATGCCTCCGCCGCCGAAGCCCTCTCTGCTTCCACCACTGTTTTTTTGTTCACCAAGAATAATTTTCTCTAACATTATTAAAATAGGGTTTTTTGTTCTTTCGATTCTATTCATTATCATTTTTTTAGTTGAACATTGTTCTTTTGTATGACCTAAGACGATGTGGGTGCAATTTTTAGGAGGTCAATACATTCCATATATTGCATATTAGAATTGAAGAATCATAATAATGACTCTACTTGTGCGGTTGTGCGAGGTTTGGGATTGAGAACATCCATATCTTATGAAGAGTTGTTGGAATTGGTTTGTAAGAAATTTTCGTTGGATAAGAGCACTCACAACATCAAGATATCGCAGCGCATTGGAACCGGTTCAGTGATGACATCCATTACAGATGATGATGTACAAGGTGTTTTTCTTTACGCAAAGACATGCAAAGTCGGCTCCTATAGAGATGGTAGTAGATGCCTCTCTGATTGAATGTGGAACCGAACACCACGCCTTGGGACCACACGGTGTGCCCTAATTGCAGATCTATGTAGCAGCGACCCACATATTCTGGCGCATAATGATGAGAGTACATATATTAGCGAGGCTTTGATGAGGGAAGTGAATCGTGTTCTGAATGACTGACCTGAGTGTCCTCCGCAGGTCACTGATGATGAGATAGAGAATGAAAGTAAGGAAGTTGAAGACAATGCTGTGCATGATGTAGCAAATGGTTCTCAAAATGCCTCTTCCATACCCTTCCATAATATCTTAGGCGGTGACGGACTTGCAAATTTTGAAGAGAATTTTCGAAATGAAAGTGCCATTGACAGCATTGGTGATGAACTGTGAAAGGGTCGCACTTCCAAAACGAAAGATGATCTTGTATTTTGTGTAAAAAAGTACCACATATTTTCCCATTACAACTTCACAATTACAGAATCTACCACATTGGTTTGGTCCATCTCGTGCACGATGGATTCCAATAGATGCAAGTAGTTTTTGCGTGGTCATTATCGTAGATTCGACGGGATGTGGGTAATATCTAAGCTTGGCGATCCACACTCATGCATCAATCCGTCTATCAGTCAAGATCATCCCCAACTTGCCTGCAACTTCATGGCACGAGAGGTTCTCGACTTTGTGAAGGACAGCCCAATTGTTCCAGTTTCAACTCTCATGACCCATATCAAGAACATATACAAGTATTTGGTTACAAGTATTTGGTGGAGATGTAGGAGCTTGTTGTGGCGCATACAAGGGTGGAGGAGGAATATAGATCCCATCATTTATATCTGATGGCACCAACCTGTCACCTGTAGGAGAGAAAAACATGACTGACTCAAAAAACGTGACATCTGTACTGACATAATATCTCCGACATAACGGATCATAGCAACGATATCCCTTCTGAGTTATGGAATACCCGACAAAAATACATTTGACAGCCCTAGGAGAGAGCTTGTCAACCCTTGGAGACAACTGGTGAACGAATGCCACAGATCCAAAGACACGAGGAGTTAGGAAAAACAACTCCTTGTTAGGAAAAATGAGGGAGAAAGGTATCTTCTCCCCCAACAGAGACGAGGTCATGTGGTTAATGAGATAACATGCAGTAAGAACCGCATCGCCCCAGAACGAGTGTGGAGCACAACACTGGACAAGAAGTGTACGAGTGACATCAAGAAGGTGACGGTGTTTTCTTTCCGCGACACCATTCTGTTGGGACGTGTAGGCACAAGACGTTTGATGAAGAAAATGCCATGTAATAAAAGAAACTGAGATAATGTTTGAGTACAGAATTCAAGGGCATTATCAGTTCTCACAATCTTAATAGAAACAGAAAACACATTCTGCATTTCTTTAATAAAATTCATAATAGTGATACCCGCTTCAGATTTATTCTTTTAAATAAAAACCCAAGACAAACGACTAAAATCATCCACAGCAACTAAACAGAACCTGTGTCCCTGATGATCTGGAACACGACTTGGGCCCCAAATATCAATATGAAAAAACTCAAATGGAGAGCTACTGCTCCGACTCTGACGAGTAGGGAAGACAGACCGATGATGCTTCCCTAACTGACAAGCTTCACAATCAAACGATGAGCAGGGTGAGATCTGAGGAAGGACTTGACGTAGTTTCTGAAACGAAAGATGACCAAAGTGCAGTTTCCATAAGTAAGGAGAGACAGGTCCAGTGGAATGGGATGATGCTCCAGTGTAAGGTGTATGGACCAGTTGATACAACCCGCCTTGCTCACAGCCATGTCCAATCACGTTGCACGTGAGAATGTCCTGAAACACAAGAGATGATGGGTCAAATATCGCTCGACAATGTAGATCCTTAGTAATCTGACTAATTAACAGTAAATTCATTGAGAAATTAGGAGCATGGAGCACATTCTGCAACTGCATGGAAGGTGTAAAGGCGATCTGTCCATGTCATGTGATGGGAGAATGAGTCCCATCTGCTATGACGATGGTCCATCCTGGGGAAACTTCCCTATAGGATGTGAGTTGGTGTCTATCTCCACACAAATGATGTGTGACACCTGAATCTACAATCCATTCTGAGGTTCGTGAACCCTTGTAGAAAGCAGAAGTATAAGCACTACCTAAGGAACTAGCTTCTGCAGTAGCGGTAACGTCCAAGCTGCTCTCTAAAACTGGTGGAGGAGTACTGGTCGGTGGCATGATATCACGTAGACGAGACACTAAGTCATCATATCGTGGATCCGACGTTGGTGTAGCACAATGATGTTGTATATGTTCTGCTGCACGGGCAGATGCTGGGAAACCATGCTTAGAGTAGCATGTGTCTTCTGTATGACCAATCCGATGACAATAAGTGCATTGTAATCCATGACCACGGCCAACCCTACCACATGGTCCTCGTCCACGAAAATGAGATGAATTGCCTCTTCCTCTAGAGGCCGCCATAGCAGAAGAATTTGGCACAGTAGTAGGGCTTGAGATATTGATTCGGCTCAACCTTCGAAAGGCCTCCTCCATTGGAGGAATGGTAGCATCTGCCAGAATCTGAGAAGAAGCCACCTCATACTGTGAGTCAAGAGAGGCTAGAAAGACTCCTACCATCGTAGCATTCCGATGTGTCTTCAATTGTTCTGGAGTAGCCGTGAGAGGCATGAAACTGTGAAGCCTCTCAAATATTCCCCTCAATGCAGTGTAGTGAGCATGTAGGGGTCGACCATTCTGCTTTATCGTGAAGATGTCATGCTGGAGCTGTAGGATTTTTGTCTCATTCTTGGCTTGTGAATATGTGGCAGCAAGAATGTCCCACATGGCTTTGGCAGTGGGTTGATGCAAGACATCTTAGTAATGTCTGGAATCAGAGTACCAGACAACCAGACCTGAGCATATGCGTCATCAGCCTCCCATGAGGCATACAACCTTGTTTTCTCCTCTGGCTCATCCTCGGTAAGAATATGTTTCTTGCCCATCGACTTCATTAGGCTCATGAACTGCATAGCCCATAACTCATAATTGGATCCATCCAGCTTCACAATAGGCGCAGGACCTTTGAAGGCGCCTGTAGTGAGGATCTCGATCTTGTTATCTGACATTTTGACTGGAGAAAACTAGGGTTGTAGACAAGATAAGTCTTGGTCTACACTGACATGATTAGGTTTAGTTGTAGGTATAGACCTCTATGCAACCAAACCCATCAACCTGGAGGCGAGCGAAAAGCCCCTTATGAAGATGACAACCGAACCCTAGGGGCGGTGAAACCCTAAGGACAGTCGACGCACGGGCAGGCGGCGCACAGGCAGGTGGCGCACAGACAGTCGGCGCACGGGAAGGCGGCGCTCGGGCTCAAGCCGCACAGCCGCACGCATGGAGGCGGCACGCGTGGGAGTAGCGCGCGAGGGAAGCGGCGCACGGAGGCCTGAAGGTGGAGGGCTAGGTTTAGGGTTCGGTACGAGAGCTCCGGTCTAGGACCGCCGCTCTGATACCATGTTGGGAAAAATAAGCGTTATGTTTATTCCTTGAGCCCTAGACTCTCTTATAAAGGGAGAGGTCTATGGGAAAAATACATACAGTAGACGAACGAAAAGAACAATAAATAAAAGATACAGAAACATAAACTAAACTTCTACAATATTCAGAGAAAAAAATATGTTAACTTAGTGGAAGATTAATGTTTTCGAACTACGTTACTAAGGAATTTATCTCTCTGTAAATAAATTGGCATAGAAAGGTGAAAGCTTTGAATAAAGAACTTGGCAAGGTTGTTTAATAAGCCATAACCTCTATAGCTGCACATAAGCCAATGTTAGCCAAGCAAAAGATCAAATTGTCATGAACCCTCCAAAGTACTTTCATCCTCCTCTTATGGACTTTCAAATCCATTGGTTTCTCTCCAACAGCAGATGTGATAATCTACAGTTATATTGAGAAAGTATATTTAGTAAATTTTGAATAATCTAGATAGCAGTAAAAGAAAAACCTTTGAAATTCTTACGCGATCCTTGAGCTTCTCAAGCTCCGTAACATAGTGAGAGATTATTTTCGCATCGCCCATACTAAATCTGTTGTAAGCATAGACCTTCATATCTGGGGAAGCTACAACGCTTTCCAATTCAGTGTCATCGTCCACAACACATACCTTGCAGAAATCAGGAAGAATTTAAGAAGCGGCATTTCACCAATAAAACTTTACAGCGATGACAAGAAAATGATATACATATGATGGATGTTACAACCACCTTTGCATTAAGCAAATGTTCAAGACTGTTGATGCTTTTTGCATAATCCAACTGTTTGCACCCTCCTGCATATGCAAATGAAGATGAAAAATATTATGGGAAAGGAAACAATCAAACTTATGAAAGTGATGGTTCACAATGCAGAAAAGTTTTTTTATCAAAAACATAATGAAGTGAAATGGCTGGATTGTGATGGGGAGCACGAGAGAAGATGAGAGGGAGATTGGAAAGGGAGAGGGGACGTCCACCCACGGCAATGGAAATGGGTAAGCAGAAGGGTACCGAGGGGCCATGAGGATGTGGAGGAAGGGGTCGGGAAGAGGTGAATCAAAGGATGAAGAGAAAGAGAAGGTGCGGGAAACGGTCCACTTTGTCAACACGGCAATGAAAAAAGTGAAGGGTGGTGTTGCGAATGTTGCAGCAAGCCAAGGATGATACCGGTGTCCGATGTTGTCACCTTTTATGTGACAGAACCAATGTTATCCATCAAGGCGGTATTCTTCAAGTTTCGCAAGGGTGGTGGAGGAAGTGATCATTAATCGTCAGTCACTATGATGCTATTCAGGTGTCGCGACCCCGATTCCGGGCCGTCGGATCCTCCCATATCCGGATTTGGTTACTCAGCAATAATTTATCCAGCAATCACAACTAACATTCAGAAATAAATTTCAAATAAAAATACTCAGAAGAAAGTATTTCAACATTTTTCCATTCACAAAATAAAGTTTACATGATCCATTGTCCCACTACAACCATTTACATGTACATCAGCTGAAAGTAAATACACAGAAAGATTACTAACTACCTTACAAAGTAAAGCTACTCTGGCTGGCTGGATTACTAAAGTCCTTGTGATGGCTCACCAACACCTGTTGGGTTTTCCATAAATCATAGGATAAAAATTAGTGAATGCTAATTAACGAAGAAGAGAAAAGCAAACAAATTGTGTAATTTTCAAAACTTGTTATCACCAAAAAGTTTCATTCCTTCTCATTAATTTAAGTCCTATTCCTTTTTCTATTCCACGTCAGGGATTAGTCCAGGGGAACCCCACCATTCTTGGACTCCGAAGCTGTGGACCCTTTACCCTGACAATTTCCTTTTTTTTTACTAGGGTCTCAAACCCTCAGCCGAGCACACCGTCCTCGAGGACTCGGTTGCTTAAAACCCCAGGCTAACCTTTAATCATATAACCTAGTGACTTTAAAAACATATTATCGTGACCCAGCCGCTATTGAACCACTCGTGCCTCCACATGGCACGACCACATCTTCCATCATTCAATCCGAAGATATTGGCTCCCGGTACTACGCGTTGCAAAACATTCATTTCGTGCGCACTAACCATAACAGGGCAACCGTGTACCACCCAGGTAGGGAAACGCCAATATGGGTTCCTTCCGACAAACCTACAGGTTGCATGCCCGACCTGTAGTTCTACTCCCAGTCATCCTTAACGTGACACATGATCCTTTTCAGGATCCAACTCAAACCACATCAATTCCCATGATGTAATTCTTTCGTTAAGTCTTCGATTTGCATAATCAACAATACTTAGTATAGACTCGCATTCATATGTGTAGAGGTTTACGTTATGTTATGATGTACCGTTACGTATTTCTCATTTATCTCATGTACATCTATGTAATTTATCCAAGGGTTTTCTCTCTATATAAGAGACCCTAGGGCCCTATGGAATAAACACAACAGAGTATTCTTACTCTAACATGGTATCAGAGCCAAAACCCTAACCTCGGCTTTCTCCACCGCCACCCCCCCTCCCTCTCTCGCGCCCGCCGCCCCTCTCTCTTTCCGCCGCCACCTCCTCTCCCAACGGCGCCTCCCCTCCCGTCGTCGCCTCCCCTCCCACGACAGCCTCCCTCTCACCGAGGCCCTCCAGCCGCCGCCTCCTTCCCGCCGCGGCAGCCTTCTTCCCGCCGCCTCCCTCTCGCCGAAGGCTCACCGCTTCCAGCCAACCAGCCCTCTCTCCAGGGCTACTTCGTTCGTCGACCGTTCCCTATTACTCCATGGATTCAAGTGCATAGAGTCTACATGTGCACTTGAATCCAATCAGATCATTGTAGACGTCAGTCCCTTTGTCTATCAACCCTAGGTCTTCTTCTCCGGCATCATGTCAGAACAAAAGGTGGATATGCCCTCCAATGGTGCCTTCAAAGGGTCGGCACCAATAGTAAAAATGGATGGGAGGAACTACGAGCTCTGGGCGATGCAGTTCCTCAACCTAATGAAGTCGTGTGGGAAGAAACACATTCTTACCGAAGATGAGCCGGCCGAGAAGACAGGGAAATATGCCTCATGGGAGGCTGATGATGCTTACGCCAAAGTCTGGTTATCAGGGACGCTTACGATGGAGATTGCCAACGACGTCCTTCATCAACCCACCGCCAAAGTGATGTGGGATATTCTGGCTACGACATATTCTCAAGTATGGAACGAGACGAAGATGATGCAGTTGCAGCATGATATTTTCACCATGAAGCAAAATGGACGACCTCTTCATTCTCTATACACGTCCCTACGTGGGATGTTCGAGAAATTATATAGCACAATCCCACTCACAGCCACCCCCGAGCAGCAGAAGACATTTTGCAATGCTACTATGGTAGGAGTTTTACTTGCTGCACTTGATCCGGAATACGAGGCTGCTCGCTCTCAGATCCTTGCCGACACTACTATTCCTCCAATGGAGGAAGTCTACAGGATGCTCAGTCGTATCTCTGTTTCCTCCAGCGCAGCTACACCACCTCCTTCGGTAATGGCGGTTTCCAGAGGACGAGGGAGCTCGTCTTCTTTTCGTGGCCGTGGTGGTAGTGCCCGTGGCCGAGGGGGTCGTATATATTCAACGTGCTCGTTTTGCCGTCGCACTGGTCATTCGGAGGATACATGCTATTCCAAGCATGGGTTTCCTCCTTCGGCACGTGTAGTTGATCATGTTCAGTCTCCTTCAGCTTCTACTCCAGATCACATGTTCGAGGAGCTTGTCGCACGACTTCGTGACATTATGCCTCAGTCATCATCAGAGGCTGCTGATACATCTGACATTGCGGCTTCTGCATCGGCTAGCACCTCTACTGCTGTCAGTACCTCATGTAGTACTTCTGCCCTTCGTCATAGCCACGATCTATCAGGTTGGATTGTAAAATCTGGCGCCACCCATCATCTCTGTCGTGACAGAGAGATACTACAATCTTACATGGATATTCAGGCTGGTCGGTCTGTGCTCATAGCTGATGGTACTCATTCTCCTATTGTGGGTCAGGGGGAGACCTCCTTATTACTCACCATGCACTTACAGGATGTTTTAAATGCACCCGAGTTCTCCATGAATTTATTATCAATTAGTCAGATTACAAAAGATTTGCACTGTCGTGCTATATTTGATGGGAATCGACTTTTCGCGCGGCGTCAAAAAATAAATTTTGATAGAGATAATTGGTGGAAGAAGAAAGAGAAGGGTTGAGAAGAAGAAACTCGTCGGGAATACGAGGGTTTTGGAGAAGAAGAACACATGTAGACCACACGGGGGAGGAGAGAGACGGAGATAGAGATAAAGATCTCAATTTTTTCATATATCTGAACTGCCTAAAAACAATGGACCACCATCCCTTTATATAGGAGGAATGGGATTACAAAAATAGAAATCAAATTGACAACTAATTATCCTAAATAGACTCTAACTAATTAACCGACCAAATTTAGAATTCAAATCTCTAACCAACTAATTGAGATCACAGGCGATCTCGTTTATTCAATTAAAATTACGACGACGTAAATAAACGTAAATAAAATTAACATATAACATTAATTAAATATGCAGCCCTATATTCTCGTTCCACGTTGCATCAATATTTGACCCATCATCTGTTATTTTTCAGGACATACTAACGGGCAGGGTGATTGGTTGTGGCTCTGAGCATAACGGACTCTATCGACTAGTCCCGAACTCCTATGCTGGCGTCTCACTTCACTCTCAGGGATCCGTTTCTCCGTATACATGGCATCTTCGCTTTGGTCACCTTCCGCTCTAGAAAATGCGTCACCTCCTGCCACAAATCTCTTCGAATTCTACATTTCGTTGTGAAGCTTGTCAGTTAGGGAAGCATCATCGTTCTAGCTTCCCTGGTCGTCAGAGTCGGAGCAGTCGCTCCCCTTTTGAGTTGTTTCATATAGATATTTGGGGTCCAAGTCGTGTTCCTGATCATCAGGGACAGAGGTTTTATCTAGTTGTGGTTGATGATTTCTCTCGCGTCTCTTGGACTTTTCTTCTAAAGAATAAATCTGAAGCAGACACTGTTATCAAGAATCTTATCAATGAAGTACACAATGATTTTTCTTCTACTATTAAATATGTGCGCACGGATAATGCATTGGAATTCTGCACTCGTTCCCTTGCTCAGTTTCTTTCTTCTAAGGGCATTATTCACCAAACTACCTGTGCTTACACATCACAACAAAATGGTGTCGCGGAGAGGAAACATCGACATTTTCTTGATATTGCTCGCACATTACTTATTCAAAATTGTGCACCATTAGCCTTTTAGGGAGATGCTATACTTAAAGCATGATATCTGGTTAATCGCATGCCCTCTTCAATTCTTGGGGAAAAATCTCTAATTTCTATTCTCTTTCCTGATAAAGATTTGTTTTCACTTACCCCTCGTGTCTTTGAAACAGTCGCATTTGTTCACAGCTTGCCTCCAGGACTCGACAAGCTCTCTCCTAGAGTTGTTAAGTGTGTCTTTGTGGGTTACTCTCGGACACAAAAAGGCTATCGTTGCTATGGCCCTATTAACGGCAAGTACTATGTGAGTGCTGATGTTACCTTCTTTGAGCCAGTTATGTACTTTTCCCCAACCGGTGAAAGGATGGTTTCCTCTGCATCTCCGGATGATAATGTCTATGTTCCTCTACCTCCAAGTCTGGGTCACTCTGAGTCTACTCCACCACCACCACCACCACCTACATACCATCCCATTCCATTGTTCCCTAAGTTCTACAAAAGGCGGTCTGGGCCTGCTCAAGCACCACGTCAACCATCCATCACGCCTCAGGTATGCTCCGATGCTGTCACTAATGATGGGTTAGATAATGTACCGGTGCAGGAATCTTTGCTACAGGGGAAGGATCCGCCAGTCAGTACAGCGGATAATTATCTTGATCGTCCTATTGCACAAAGGAAGCAGAAGAGGCAATGTGTGTCCTACCCTCTTGCGTCTCAGGTGTCTTTTCATCGTCTTACTGGGGATTTCCAGAAGTTTGCCGTTGCTGTATCGACGGTTGAGATCCCACGGACCTATCAAGAGGCCATGAAGATTGATTGCTGGCGTTTAGCTATGGAGGAAGAGATGCGTGCTCTACAATCGCGGGGGACTTGGTCCCTAGTTCCTATTCCTCCTGATGCTTCTGTGGTTAGTAGCAAGTGGGTGTTCACAGTTAAGTATCATGCGGATGGACGTCTAGATCGGTACAAGGCCAGACTGGTTGCACGGGGCTTCACCCAAACCTATGGGGTTGACTATTTGGATACTTTCTCGCCAGTGGCTCGACACTCGACGCTTCGCATTTTACTCTCCGTTGCTGTGGTACGTGACTGGCCCATTTTCCAACTTGATGTCAAGAATGCATTCTTGTATGGTGATCTTCAGGAGGAAGTCTACATGCAGCAGCCACAGGGTTTTACTGCTGAGGGGGAGACTCACATGGTGTGTAGACTTCATAAGGCTATTTATGGCCTTAAACAAAGTCCAAGGGCATGGTTCCAGAAGCTTTCCCAGCAGATTGAAAGACAGGGATTCAAAAGGTCAAATGCGGACCACTCATTGTTTATCCAGAAGACTCCCAGAGGTACAGTTGTCGTCATGGTCTATGTTGATGATATTCTGGTTACTGGAGATGATGCTCAGGGAATCGAGATGACTAAATCATTTTTGGGAAGTCAGTTTATTACGAAGGATCTAGGTACCATACGGTACTTTCTAAGGATAGAGTTTGCAAGAAATGCACAAGGTATGGTAATGACCCAAAGAAAATATGTTACAGACCTGCTAGTCGAAACAGGAATGGTTGGATGCAGACCATCGAGCACTCCAATGGACCCGAGTATGAAACTATACGACAATGATACTGAAGAGGTGGACAAGAGAAGATACAGAGAGATGGTGGGTAAGCTTCTATACATCACCATAACTCGACCGGATATTGCTTTTGCAGTAAACCGGGTGAGTCAATTTATGGAGCAGCCTAGGCAAGTCCATATGGAAGCCCTGTATATGATACTGAGATACCTAAAGTCTTCCCCAGGCTCAGGTTTGTTATTTAGAAGGGACACAGATTTGTCCATTTCTGCTTGTGCAGACGCAGACTATGCAGGGTGCCCAAAGGATCGTAAGTCTACTTCAGGATTTGCTATCTTTATAGGAAGCTCTCTGATTTCTTGGAAAAGCAAGAAACAAACTGTTGTGGCAAGATCCAGTGCAGAATCCGAATATAGGGCCATGGCACAAGCAAGCGTAGAAATGATGTGGGTTCGAGCAGTCTTGGAAGTTGGAAGATTTGAAAGTAGATGTCTCTTTACCCATGCAGCTTCAATGTGACAACCATGCAGCAATGTTCATTGCCAATAATCCAGCTTTTCATGAAAGAACAAAGCACATCAAGGTAGATTGTCACTACACTAGAGATATGATCCAGAAGGGCTTGATTTCCACTTCACACGTCAATTCAGAGGATCAGACTGCTGAAATATTTACCAAGCCACTGCTCAGAGGACCTTTCCAGAGATATTCTTCCAAGCTGAGCATGATCGATATCTATGCTCCATCTTGAGGGGGAGTGTAGAGGTTTACATTATGTTATGATGTACCGTTACGTATTTCTCATTTATCTCATGTACATCTATGTAATTTACCCAAGGGTTTTCTCTCTATATAAGACACCCTAGTGCCCTATCGAATAAACACAACAGAGTATTCTTACTCTAACAATATGCATATATACTGGTATTTATACCTATTTTAACTCGCAAACCCTAACTTTCAAAGCCACCGCATCGATTTGATACTTAAACCTTATTTTAGTGGGAATCACAAAGCAACTGTTCATATTTTATCAAAAATAGCAAAAATTAGGGTTCTTTATAGCACAGAACATAAAATCAAGAATTTCAATAATCTCGTTTGACAACCCAACAACAAAAGGAAGGATTTCGTTACCTAATCGAGCTCTCTCTCGCGTATGCAGTGCTTTATCGTGTTTCGTTTTCATAAAAGATGATTTAAGGCTCCTGAAACGATCGAATTTCATTCTCGTATCAAAAACGCTAAGAACGTGCGAAGAACACGAAGAACGCGAAGAACACGAAGAACACGAAGAACGCCAAGAACATATTTTCTCTTGAAATTTGGCAGAGCTTCCCCTTATACGGGGTGATATTTCTAGGAAAATTTCAGCAGAGTTTCCCTTTATATCGGGACATATTTCTCGGAAAATTTCGGCATAGTTTCCCCTTATATCGGGACATATTTCAAAATAAAAACGAAAAGAGTTTCCTCTATAAAATCAATCATGAGGAAAAACAACAGCAAAACTGAAAGAATATACTCAAACAACAAGAGATGAAGAATCGGTAGACACCACGTATCTTAGGTGAGTGAATGTGTGAAGAATCACAGGGTTCACTGACGTGCATAGCCGTCCGCACCTAAGTAGGGTATTACACAGATTTCTCCATCAAAATAACTATAAAAACATAATTGAAAGAATAGAAACATAAGCGATGGAGAATCGGTAAACACCATGCGTCTTAGATGAGTGAATGTGTGACGAATCACAGGGTTCAGTGACGTGCATAGCCGCCCGCACCTAAGTAGGGTGTTACACAGATTTCTCCTCGAACCACAACAGAAAACGAATCGGAAAGAAAGATGAATCAAGAACAAAGCTTGGAAGAAAAGATGATGAATTGAAATCCTAGCTTATGAAACAAACTACGAGAGGAACATACATTTCTCCTCCTCGTTCTCCCGGCAACGCTTCGCTAGCGCTCTTTCCCCGCCTCCCACTCCTCCTCCCGACCTCTCAACCCTAGCCCTTGGGTGGTGGTGGTAGTGGAAATCGTAAAGAATGAATGGGTAGGGGGTATTTATAGGCTCCAGAAAACCACTAATCATGGTTAGAAAACCATGGTTTAGACCTTAATCATGGTTTAGCGACCCATGGTTTTGGCCCATGGTTTTGGCCAAAATCCATCTCAAACTTGGGGCTTAAGTCAGAACATTCCAGATGATTCTAGATTCGCTAATGACGCTTAATTAACACTAATCGTGATTAACTTTCACTGATCGCGATTTAACTTTCGCGGTTTACGCTTATCTTTTGCTAACTATTGATTAGTGTTTGCTAATGATCATTAGCGGTTTTAATCCGTCATTAGTTTCTTTAATCACACTTAATTAGTCTTAGTGACAGTCATTATGGTTAATGACTTCTTAACCCTCCTTACTTCTCTTTCTTCCGAAAATCATAACAAATCGAAACGAATTCCGATTCACACGAAACAAATTCCGTTGGTTTTCTCTTGATGAGTCGGATCTTATGATATAGGATCCGAGGGATGCCAAATTCATGGCTTTACATCAGGTGTCGTTGAGGAGGGGGAAGGTTTCTCACCTCATGCTTCTTCAATAACGATCTTGTTTACACCATTGTGACGGTAGTAAATATAGAGATTTTCTAGATGGCTATGGGGAATAAGAATTGTTGGAGGAACGTATACCTTATAATAAAGGTTTGAGAAACCCAAATAGCAGAGTACAAGCGATAATGAAAGGGGTGGTGAAATCATATTTTCTAGAGGTGGTTCGCCATGATCGAAATCTCATAAGGCGAGTCACTGCCGTCGAGTTTCAAATGGCCATGTCCCATGGAGTCTCCTCTCTTCATGCCTTTACGGAGAAGATATCAAGCAACGGCTCGTCTGCTATATGTTACAACTTCTACACAGGGTTTAAGATATCGAGATATATCAGCATATATCGCCGATATATCGATATCGACGAGATGGAGGTACCGATTACATATGTATATCCATTTCCAAGAAATCGACCGATATCTCGTAAGATATAAGGCGATATATAGCCATATCAAGCAAAATTGATCCAAAATAATAGGTTTCATAACAAACTTTCGCAGATATCGACCGATAACGTCAATAATTCATTGATATCTGCATATCAATGATGTTGCCCACGTAAGCATGATTTCACTACTTATTTAGCTACTCCTAGTATTAAAACACACAATGATTTATATAATTTGTTTCATGTTGGGGGAGCTGCCCCCACCCCAACAAGGGGAAGCACGCATGCTCCCCGTAAACCCCCCAGTCTCGCTAACCAGGGAACGAGACCCAACCTCAATCATATTTTTTATCAAGAAGACCCAAGATAGTTTAGAAAAAGCATCTAAAACAATCAAACAAAACATGTGCCCATGATGACCAGGAACACAACTAGAACGCCAAATATCAAAATGAAATAACGTAAATAAAGAAGTACTATTATGACCCTGACGTCTGGATAACAGGTCGGATGATTCTTCCCAAGCTAGCACGTCTCACACTAGCTAGATTGAGAGATCTAAGGGAGAACTCTGCACAGCTTCAGCATAGGAAGATGACGGAACCAAGATACCACATGTACAAGGTAATTGGTCTAGTGAATAAGAAGATCAACCGGCACAATATAACTGGAATAGCCGGTATAAACTACCTTGCTCAAAGCCACATCTAATCATCATGCATGCGAGTAAAACCTAAAATAAAAAAGAAGGGTTAAAAATGCAGTTAGCTCCTTAGTAATGTTACTAATGAATTGTGTAGAGATATTATTATGTTTATGCATTGTTTTTACAATTTATATTTATTTCTTCCATCTTATGTAATTTATTCATGGGCTTCTCCTCTATATAAGAGTCCTAGGGTTCTTTGGAATATATAAATTTGATCTTTTTCCCAACATGGTATCAGAACGGCGGTCCAAGATCGGAGCTCTCGTATACAAGAAAAGCTCTAGCCATCCCCCCAACCGCAGCCCCCTATCACCGCCCATGGCCTACACTGTTGCTCGCGGCTCCTGCCACCGCCTACAGATCTCGCCGCTCTCTGCGGCTTCCACCACCGCCCGCTACCCGCGGCTGCGTTTTGTAGCAGAGATCGTTGATGGGATTGGTTGCATCCTAAGTCTACACATGCAACCACATCCCTGTATGTTTGTGTAGACGAATCTTCTTTTGCTCTACAAATCCTATTTTTTCCCAATCGGGCAATATGTCAGAAAACAAGGTTGGCATTCCCATCACAGAAACTTTCCAAGGTCCAGCGCCGATAGTCAAGATGGACGGAACAAATTATTAACTATGGGACATGCAGTTCATGAGCCTCATGCAGTCTACCGGTAAGAAACATTTTTTTGAGGAAGAATAGGGTGGTGTCCCAAGATGGGGCTCACCACAAAAATGAATATTAAAACTAAAGAATATTGTTACAACACGTTACATTCTCAATGATGCACACAACGCTCTACAGTGTTCAATTACATTCTCAATATAACAAGTTTGCCCCCAAAAATGATCTCATTTCTCACGCACCAAATTGCCCAAAGGAGCGCAAAAGGCAGTGCACTATCCTCGTGCCCAAAACCACATACGGATCTAAAATCACGCCAAAAATGGGCCCACCCAAGCCAGCAATCCAGAAGATGTTCGCTCTACACCAAATCTGGGAAGAGGAAGGGCACAAGAAGAACAGGTGGTTCGCATCTTCCTCCACCACCCTACATCTGATGCAAAGATCAACATCCACTCCCAATACCTGCCTCCGACGAGTGATTAAACCTCGGATCTACCTTTTTAATAGTATCGAATTGACGATTTCGTTGCAGTCAGATAAATCTGAATCGATCAAAAATTAACTGCACCAATCGAATAATCAACGAATGAATGTACGCGCGGTTTTATGTTTGTTTAACCTGGGCAAGCCCCAGGGTCGACTCAAGGAGGCAAAGGAACAACTCGAGATCAGCTTAGATGAATTAGATCATCGTTTTCCAAGTGGGATTTTTTTGTGATTTTTATGCAATAAAAATGCCGAATGCACAATACGATTGAATTAAGCTAACAGGAAAATACCCGAATTAGCAAAATTTAATTTTAATGTGAAATTAATTCAAATCAGCCAAGTTATACTTTTCCTAAGAACCTAATCCAGCAATGAATGCAAAATGTATTTTTTTGGAATTTTTGGATTTAAAATGCACAAATGAAAAATGCAAACTTTTTTGGGGTTTTTATGCAATTTCTCGTGCAAATGAAATGCAAAAATTATGAAAATTTTAGTGGAAGATAAATATGATGAAATGAAGCCACACTAATTTTTTTTAGAATTTTCTGACACTTTATGATTTTTTATGAATTTTTTACTGAAAACAGAGCGACTGTGAGTCTTTAATTCCTAATTAATCCACGAAGTCAAATTATCCAGAGAGCTATTTGTCTCAAATAGATATTTTAATTAGGAATCCAGAAAAACTGGTATTTCTCAAAAATCTTATTCGTGGAATTAATTAAAAATCAATTACAGAATTCACTTTATAATTTATTCTATGCAAAAGACAACTCCAATTTCAATGAAACTTGGACAGTAATTAAAGCACACTTAAAGACATCATTCACAATTTTTTCACAATTTTTGGAGTAAGAAATATGTCTGTGCGAATTTCAGAGTATAAATGGACAAAATATCACTGATTTTCAATCTCTGATTTTTAATAAATAATATGATGCTCGCAAAAATGTAAATAAATAGCCACGAGATAAAGATTTAAATGCTCTACAAAATGCTATTTTCGATTAAATAAAATGATGTTATTTTGAGGTCCAAATTATCATGTGAAGTGAGGGGTAGCAATGCAATATAGAATTGAAACAACAAACAAACAACTGTGCAAAGGGGCACTTCTGTAATTTCAAAAACTTGAAACGAAGCAAATGCATTTTTCACAAAATAATAATAAAAAATAAAAAAATAAAAAGAAGTAAACCTTTGAGGGAAAGATGGGTTCCAAGAAAGGAACCCACCTTCCCATACGCCTAGGGCAGAAGCGGCTAGGGCTCGGAGGGCGGCGGCGCGTAGCGGGCGTGGCGAGGTCGGCGGGCTGAAGGAGCAGTCGTGCCGCGGGGCGGCGGCGAAGACGCGGCGGTTTGCCGCGGGGGCGCGTGGCACCAGCAGCGGCGGGGGCGGTAGGGGAGCACGCGGCCGCTACACGAAGGTGGCGCAGAGTAGGGGCGGCGGCCACCGCGTGGCCTGGATTCTGGTGGAGCGTCGTCGTTGGAGGGCGGCTTCGGGCGCAGCAGGCGCCCGCTATGGCATGAAGGCCGGCAGCCGCCGCTGGGTGGAAGGCGCGCACGGGCGTGCAGGTCCACGCGGGGGGGACTGGACTGCAGGCGGCGCCGCAGCCGCTGGCGGTAGTCAGTGGAGGGCGGTGGCCGCTTCTGGGCGGCGCGGCTGCCGCAGGAGGGTGATGGCGACGGCCGCTGGTGGCCAAGGGCTGGAAGAGGAGCTAGGCCGACGGGACGGGCTACTGGTTAGGCTCCAAGGGCGGCACGGCCGCTGGGCTGCACTTTTTTATTTTTTTGTGTTTTTTTGCAATTTTTTTGTATTTTTTTCTTGGAAATAAAAATGCAATAAAGGTGTAGTGTGTGTGTGTGTGTGTGCGATGTATGATGATAATGGTCGTGATGAAAAAAATGAATTAAAATAATGATGATGAATGATGGTAGTGAATGATGAATGGTAGTGTTGTTTGGTGTAGAACAACAATGGAAAAAATGTTAGATAAATAAAATAACAAGGAGAATGAGAGGGATACTTACCTGAGATTTTCGCCAGAGGGCGGAGCTGCGGTGTACGGCTCCCGTCGTGGCCTCGAGAAGGATGGCGGAGTCCTTCGAAGCTGAGCGAGTCCGATTGGAATCTCGCGACACGACAATGGTGATGCCGCGGATCTCGCCTGAAAGGTTGTCGTCGCTCAACTTGTCTCCTTCAGCTGTCACCTGTAGGTTGAAGGGGCTCGACCTCTTTTCTCTCGAATCGGCGGATGATGAAAAATGGAGGAGGAGATGAGAATATAAAGAGGAGGGAGTTAGAAAAGAGGTGGAGAAGATGGAGGGATGGTGGAGGAAGTGGTGAGTTGATGGCTTGGAGTGGAAGACAAGTGAGGGGAGAAGAAGAAAAAGGGGAATAAAATAAATAATTAATAAAGTAATATAGTAGGCTACTAAAAATAATTAAAATAGTAATAATAAAATAATAATAATAATAATAAATTTGAAAATAATAAAATAAATCTGAAAATAAAAAAATGGGGTGACATGTGGCGGCTCCAGGAGCTGCCACATGTCGCTCCTACAAAATTCAAAAATTAAATATAAAGAAAAATCAAAAAGAAATAACAAAAGGGATTAAATCAAAAAGTGGGCAATACGAAAGTTGTTCGTCTCGACGAGATCTACAATTTTTGTGAAGGGCCGAAAATCAAATGAAATCATCTGTACAAAATATATTTTTGGGTGGTACCTTAAAATATTGTATTTCATCTTTTGTAATTTTTTTGTCATTTTCAAAGAAGAGAAGAATCAAATAAAAATAGAGAAAATATAAAAAGAATATTTACAACTTAATCTAATTTTATTTGGATTTTAATAATTAAGAAAATAAAAGGATAAAATAAAGGGCAAAAAGGTCAATATGTACAATATACAAAAGGGCCCAAAATCCAAGTTTTGCATACGAGCTCCGATTTTAATGAAATTGGTCTTGTTTCGAAGGTCTTTGAATGTATATTACTGTAAAAATGAATAGACCTAAATCGGACACTGTATGAGAGAGATATGCACATTTTAAGGTTCAAGGTCTCAAACTTGGATTCGGGTTTTATTGGTCAATTTTACAAGTTATTATTTTTTTGATATTTTCTTTATTAGTGTTAGTAATATATACACTATAGAGTTGGTTATATTGTATTTGAAGTTAGTATAAAATATACACAAATAAGGTATTTTAGCTAATATATAAGTGAATATTTACAAGTGAATTTGGCTTCTGATTTAATGCAAATATGAATGCTAAAATGCATATATTATTTATGCATGCATGAATGATAATTATGCAATATAAGTAGAAATATACATCTAATTACTCGAGAACAAAGCTCTATTTTCAACTTTTAGAGTGATGAATCACAGATTCATCAACCCCCCATACTTAAACCTTGCTCGTCCCCGAGCAACTAAAATGAAATGCAAAAGTGAAATGAGATTGTGTTCCATACCCAGATTCATGAACAAAAGTTGAAAATGGAGCTTGACTGAACCTAACAGCCTTTAAGTTCCACAAGTCTGCTATTCAAGACGCCTCAACAGTCAGGTCAGAACAAATCCTCAAACGCAAATTTTTTATGACTATGATTCTTACTTGTACTGTGTAAGTGAAATGTAACTCTCCACATCAGAAATGGCTAAGAAGCAGCCTCCTCTAACAAGGTAACTCTAATTCCCTGGTCCAGTAACTCTTTCCTCGAGGAGTGGGGTATTCCCTTCTAAGCTCAAGTGCGACCAGCTCAAGAGGAAGGGGTGGAGAAAAGAATGGACGGTACCCAGTGTAGCTACCTATCCCAGGATACCTGACCAGTGTAGCCAAGTCATCCAGCTGCAGACTTCTTGTTAATATACATACTCCAACAGGTATTTTATTTTCACTCATGCATGTCTTATTTTTTTTGGAGTTCTTGCATTTTTTCTCTTTTCTTTTTTTTCTTTTTTTTTCTTTTTTTGAACTATACACAAGGTGCATCATGTACATCATGAGTTTTTCCTCTTGAGCCAGTAGACTATCCCTCTTTTGAAGCATTATTGCAACCCACAGCGTCCCGTCTTTAGACTCAACACCACCAGACTAGGTTGAGATGCACTACCCTCCCTAGAGGAGGACGGATGTTTCCACCCGTGTGCTACTCCAAGCTAAAGGATTCTACCTCCTCACCACCTCATCAATGAAGAGCTACGTGCATAGTGCTTGTCCAAGTTAGGTCACTGTCTAAAAAGAATCATGCGTGTGTACGACATATTCTACTTCGACTAATCAAGATGACATGTGAACATAGACTTGCGGACTAAAAGAATTAAGTCGCTTGACCTGAGAAATCTTAACTCCAGTTCCTATAAGGTTCCTCTGAAATTAGGTGGATTAAGGTCAAATCAAGTCCCTCTTCGACATCTACTCATAACTTGGTTCAGAACCCACTAGCTTTTCACCTTGCATATGCAAGATATGGAGATGAGAAGTAGATGACATGCTATGTAGATGAATGAAATGCAAGACTCTTTTTTTGGGATTTTATCACTTGTGTCCCTCCGAGATATCGCAATATCAGTTATGCCCCTATCTTTTTTGTAATATCAGTTGTGCCCCTCACTTCTTGCTAATATATCACTTGAGCCCCTCGGGTTAGTGACCGTCCATAATCAACACAAACGGACGTTAACTTCAAGGATACAAATGGAATTAAATTTTAAAAAAAGGACAGAAAAGTGCTCCCCCGTCTTCTGTGCTCTTCCTCCTATCCCATCTTCATCCTCTTCCTCCCTTCTCTTCTTCCTCCACAGCTCCTCCCTCCTCCTTGAGCTCTCCTGCAGCCTCCTCCGTCACCATCCTCCTCCTCCTCTGCCCCCCCTATTCGCCCCCGACACTACCCCCATCCGCCCCCTGCACTTCCCCTCCCACCCGCACCCCCCCCCCCCGCACAGCCCCCCTCCGCCCCCTGCACCTCCCCTTCCCCCCGCACCCCCCCCCTCCGCCTCCCGCACAGCCCCCCGCAACCCCCCGCACAGCCCCCCTCCGCCTCCCGCACAGCCCCCCTCCGCCCCCCGCACAGCCCCCCTCTGCCCCCTGCACCTCCCCTTCCCCCCACACCCCCCCCTCTGCCTCCCGGACAGCCCCCCTCCGCCCCCCGCACAGCCCCCTGCACCTCCCATTCCCCCCGCACATCCCCCCTCCGCCTCCCGCACAGCCCCCCTCTGCCCCCCGCACAGCCCTCTGCACCTCCCCTTCCCCCCCCCCCCCCCGCACAGCCCCCCTCCGCCTCCCGCGTAGCACCCCCCCCCCCCCCCGCACAGCCCCCCTCCGCCCCCTGCACCTCCCCTCCGGCCCCCGCACTCTTCTGCTGCCACGGCGCGAAGGTCGTTATCGCCGACATCCAGGACGACAGAGCCACCGTCTCCTGCAACTCCCTCTGCGCCGCCATAGGCCCCGGCGTTGTCGGGTTCCTTCCTCGACGAAGCACGAGGTGGAGCTCGAGCCTCCCCATTCCGTCCTCCTACCCCTGTCTAGATGAAACTGGAGTTCAATTTTGCTAAATTAAGATAAATTTTTTACTAATTGATTGATAAAAATTCATCAAAAAATTCAAGAAAATTCACCGTTTGATCTGTAAAATCCGTGAAAATGTAAAAATTTTAGAGATTCGATGGATGCATGAAGGTGTCACTAAGAGAGAAATAATGAAGAGAAAGGATTAAGAACAAATGGAGGAGGAAGAAGATGAAGGAGATGTCTGGACAATAATACCCCTCTTAACTGCACCAAGGTTTGAAAAAACCATGGTTAAGTCAACTTTTTGACGGTCAATCTGACGGAAGGGCACAACTGATGACGAAGCAAGAAGTGAGGGGCACAACCGATATTACCAAAAAGATAGGGGCATAACTGATATTGCGATATCTCGGAAGGGCACAAGTGATAAAAACCTTTTTTTGCAAGGATGATATGCAAGAGTAAATAAGAAGCCTATTTTTTTGTTTTATTTTTTTGTTTTTTTCAAAAATTTGGTATACCTCCTATGTTACAACAATTTTTCAAGAGTTTTATAAGTGTTATACAAATTATACAAGTGTTATACAATATACATGTCTTTTACAAAAAGAATTCTCCAATTTTTACCCATCACGTAATTATTGCATAATATATACAAAAAATATGTGAAAATACACGAAAGTACGAGCTATAGGTAAAGTATATATGTAATATATACACGCCCCCCTATACTTACCGTGTGCTATGTCCTCAGAGCACGAAAAACGAGGAAAAAGACATAGCTCGTGTTAAGCGTAGAAAAGCTATAATAATAAAAAGTATAGAAGTCGCTATGCCCCCCTATACTTAGGCTTTGGCAGCCTAAGTGTAGAAGAAGATCAAAAATGGGGCGGGCAAGGTTAAAAGGGGGAATGGAGGAGTATATACATGGCGGGCATCGGTCCCCCCTATACTTAAGCTCTGGTCAGCCTAAGTATAGGACAGGAGTGAGTGTGAGAACCGATGAGATCTAGATAATATACAGCGAATGGTGAAGAGACTCGGGTCACTCTCCCCCCTATACTTAGGATCTAGAGAATATACAACGAATAATGAAGATGTCATGCTGGAGCTAGAGAATTTTTGTCTCATTCTTGGCTTGTGAATATGTGACAACAAGAATGTCCCACATGGCTTTGGTAGTGGGTTGATGCAAGACATCGTTTGCTATGTATGGAATCAAGGTACCAGACAACCAGACCTGAGCATATGCATCATCGGCCTCCCATGAGGCATACAACCCTGTCTTCTCCGTCGGCTCTTCCTCGGTAAGAATGTGTTTCTTACCCATTGACTTCACTAGGCTCATGAACTGCATGGCTCATAATTCGTAGTTCGACCCATCCATCTTCATAATGGGCACAGGACCTGTGAAGGTGCCCGTGGTGGGGATATCAACCTTGCTTTCCGACATGATAACTAGATAAGACTAGGGTTGTCGACTGGATAAGCACTCGTCTACACCATGGTTATTACGGCGAGAAGGCGTTAATCCTGGACGCCTGCCTAGGCGTCTAACAAAATGTGACCACCGTATCGCATTTGAGACATGCGACATATATTAAAGCGACTGGATGTCGCATGTCTCAAATGCGACATCATTTTTTATTTTTTTAAGCGCATGTCGCATTTTAGAGAAGCGACATCAATTAATATATTTTAAAAAAAATTACAGTAAGTATTGGATTTATTTTTCTGTTAAGATCTTTTATATTTATAAATACATAGTAACTAGAGTGTTAGAGTAATAAATATCATTTAACCAAACATTAGTGATTAATCACAAGAATGAAGAATCACAACACATAAAGGAATCAGAACATAGATAATTAAACAAGCTATGTTTGGCATACAGACAAATTGTTTGGCACAAAAAAAGGTGGAAAATGTACTAAAAATACAGAATTGCTTGGCATAATACAACATTTCAAAGACTGAAAGACAATAATCTAATGCAGCAATGCTTCAATCATCATCATCACACAGGTTAGTTTCTTCTTCATGTCATTCATCTTGCTCTTGGCCATCATCATTTAGATCCATCCAATCATCTTCCTCGTCTTCTTCCTCCTCATCGTCCTAAACATGAGGAGGTACATATTGTCGCCTAATCACATGTGCACGACGAGTATCACGACGACCATGACCACGAAGACCACCACGTGCTGAAGTGCTTGGTTGTGCTTGTGGTTGACTCCTTCTAGGACGAGAACCTTCATATGCTTGAGAAGCACATAATGCTTCATCAATGACCCCCAGTGTAAGCCCGGGTACAACCTCTGGTTCCACGTAAAGACCTGTCCTCCATTCACTTGACCAATCTAACTCTGAAAAAGCAATTGGATCAAAATCTTTTGCTAAATTCCCCAGCCTCCTATTTTTGAATCTCTCCTCAAGTTGCTTGTTGTATTGGATGTAAACAAGCTTGGAAAGTCTATCAACCTCCAATGTATTCCTCCTCTTTGTGTGAATCTGCACATTTATTCAAGTATTACGTAAATTTACAAGTATAAAGTTGGCATTTATATTTGTAAATTTATAAGTGTTTTTTATACATACAAAGTCAAAAGCACTCCAATTGCGTTCACAAAAGGAAGATATGCAACATAGTCCCAAAATACACTTTGCCACCCGCTTCAGAGCGGGGGTGAGACTTCCATAAGTATCTCATCATTCCACTACACAATAAGTCTACAATGTAAACACATCTTACCGTTAAATCATTCAATATAAATAATAAAATATAACTTACATGGAGGTTTTTTTTCCCTTTGTCTAATAGCAATTGCCCTGCCAAACATACCACGAGCTCCTTTGTATACCTCCATTTCAGAGCATATCACGTCTTGTTGATCGGGATCATCAACCATCCTCTCAAGGCAAAATATGAAATCACCTTCATACCTTCCCACCAATGCCTCATTGTTGTCCTTTATAATAAAATGCAGGATCCAAGAAACATCCTGCACCATACATAGGACGAGCCATCTAATTATCCCAACGAGAATCAATAATTTGTAGAATAGGCATGTTGCACTGTCAAATGCCCTAGCAATGTATCCCATGGGTAGCTTCTCGTCAGCATCCACTAAACGCAGCACAGTAACGATGGGTTGCACAGCTCTAAGATAATCTTCAATTTTTTCCCAAAAAGCAGTCGCCATCACAGTTTCATAGACATATTTCCCATCATGTGTCTTCGACCAAGAACTAGTGTTCCACACCTCAGAAATAAACAATTACGCCAACGCTTTCCTTTGCTTTAGCAAACTAGTAAGGGTCAAGTAATTGGTAGCAAAACAGGTAACTCCGCTTCTAGACAGCTATTGGTGATCCTCACTGAATTGTAGAAACGCGTCGTGCAACTGAATATGCTGGTAAATACGTTATTACTTTTCTCGCCCTCTTGATAACTCCTGCAAATTTCTGTAACTTGGAAATATCCTCAAGCATCATACCAAGCAGTGTGCAGCACATGGAGTCCAAAAGAGGTTTTTCCTCTTCTTCATCAGTAACTTTCCTGCTAAAACAAAATTGCTTCCATTGTCGGTGACAACTTGTACAACGTTCTCCTCACCCACCAACTCCACAACCTAGTCTATCAATTTGAACACATACTTTCAGTGTGTACATCAGATGTTGCATTCTTTGCATAAATAAAAAATGACCCTTCTGGAGAATTAACAAGGAAGTTTATCAGACTTCGTTGTCGTTTATCAGTCCATGCATCACACATAATCGTGCATCCATATGTCCTCCAATGGCTTTCATGCTTCACCTGCAAATCTTTTGTCCATGCATATAATCTTTCAAGTAGGGGCTTTCGCAATTGGTGATAAGATGGAGGAACAAATCCTCTCCCAGCTTGGACAATAGCCTCCACTGCCACCTCAAATGCTTCTCGTTGTGCAACAATAAAAGGGATGCCACCTGTATAGAATAGCTCGGCTATGGCATCATATGCCACCTGCGTAGCATCCTTTTTTAAAGCAAACTCAATTGTAGTTTGTTGTACTTCACCATGAGCCCTTGCTGCCTTCCTTTGTGCCACAACCTCCCATGGGCTAGCAGAACTAAACGAGTCCATAGGACCCTCGCCGTGTGGATCCTTCCGTACAGGTGGCCTATTTGCAGAACATGAAACAGAACCAGATTTAACATTTTTACCTGTTGTAGCCGTAGGTTGTGAGTCATCCAAGATGACTACATGTTCACCATGATCACCATCATCTGTATTTGGAATGTTTGAATCAGCTCCACTATATCTGACGACTATCTTCCTCTTCTTGTTACGATTTTTGAAGTCAGTCATCTCTTTCTTAATTTCCACAGTGGCTTTTGGGCACATTGATACATATCGATAACCACCAATCAAGTGTTCTTTCTGCCTTTTGATTCCACCATTAGTAATGTGGTCGCACAATGCACATTGCACCTTATTCTTGTCTAGTGTATTCAGCCAAAAAGAGTACTTCCAACCGGGATCCTTCGACGCCGCTTTCAAGCATGGATCATTCATCTTGTCGGTGAAGCGGGGATCAATTTCTCCAGACCTTTGAACAGTAGATGGGGTTGGTGTAGTAGTAGGATTAGGAATGGCATCCCAATCCAAGGATTCCATTGAAGTCATTCCACAATGGGAAAGCAAGAGAACGCAGGGAGGCAGCTGGAGGAGGAGGGAGGCCACTGGAGGAGGTAGGGAGGTCGTCGGAGGAGGAGGGAAGCCGTTGCAGGAGGGAGGCCATTAGAGGAGGTAGGGAGGCGGAGGCCGCTGGAGGAGGAAGGAGGCTGCTAGAGTAAGAGGAAGACCACTGGAGGAGGTAGGGAGGCCGTCGGAGGTGGAAGGAGGCCGTCGGAGGAGGAGGGAGGCCGTTGGAGGAGGTAGGGACGCGGCTGCGGAGGAGACCGGGATGGCGCAAGGGGTAACAGGGTCGAATGAGGTCGGGTCGAAAGCCCTGGGGTAATACAGGGTCGAACGAGTATAGCGCATTTCAAATATGCGACATGTATATCGCAATTTCAAAATACGCTATGTATATCGCATTTTGTAAATGCGCTATGTATATCGCATTTTCAAAATGCGATATATGTGTAATACGCAAAAAAAAAGTCGCCTAGGCGCCCAGGCGCGCCTTGACGCCCAGGCGACCCAAGGCATGCGTCATTTTCTATGAAAGCAAGGCGTGCTTTCTAGGCGCAAGGCATGGGGCGCCTAGGCGGCCGCTTAGGCATGCCTAGGCGCGCGCCTTAACATCTATGGTCTACACTGACATATAGAGGTTTGGTTGCATGTGCAGACTCAAGCACCAAACCCATCAACAGTGGAGCAAGCGCAAGGCAGCGGGGCCTAGCCGCGGTGTAGCAAGGCCGCAGAGGGGGCCGCAGAGGCCCTGGCGGTAGGCTAGAGGGGCCGCTGGGAGCAGCAGGGGCCCGGGCGGTACCGCAACGGGGTCACGTGGGCCGTGCGATGTCACTGGCAGGGGCGCAGAGATCTGGCAGCGTATGGCCACGTGGACGGCTCGGGCGGTTGGAATGGTCGGGAGGCGTGCGCGAGGCCGGGGCCGGGAGGGAAGGGTCGGGTGGCGCGCGAGAGGTTTGTGGTGGGGATTAGGGTTAGGGTTTCGGTATAGGAGCTCTGGTGTAGGACCGCCGCTATGATACCATATTGGGAAAAGAAGAATCGTTGTTTATTCCTTGAGCCCTAGAATCTCTTATAAAGGGAGAGACCTATGGGAAAATTACATAAAGTAGATAGAGGAAAAGAAAAAATAGATAAAAGACACATAGACATAAATATATATCTACAGAAAGATTTTACTATTTCTTACGTTGGTTGTCGACTACCTAACGCAACCCCCATAGACACACTGCACTACCACCAGACCATTTAAGTGGATTTGAAATAATATGAAGCTTTTTATTTAAAACTTGATTTTAACTCTTCAAACTTGCGTTTAACTGATTTGATCTGGGTTTAGACCTAAAATTTCAAAACTAGCTACAGAAGAATCTTCAACCAAAATGAAGTTATCTAAGAACTCAACACATTAAAAGAGAACATGTAAATTTTAATGAAATCAAAGGGTAAATTCGCTTATTTTAACCGTAATGGCATGCTAAACATTTCGTCGACAATTTGCCGAAATCTTGGAGAAAGAAATAAAGCAGCATTTCAATTTCATTGACCTTGACAAATAGAAATATTGGAGAAACTTGGCCGAAATTCGCTGGAATTTGATGCCACGATGGCCACCATGCACATTTGTATACTCGAAAGAAACTTTTCTCACGTTTCTATCTAAACAAATCATTTCTCCTTTCGTGATTCCTATAAAAATCTTATCAAGCTCCGCCCATTAAGAAAGGATAAGAGTACACTAAAATATAGGTTCCAACATAGAAGACAGAGGCCATTTGAGAAAGAACATTTTTTACTCTTTCTATTCTGCATTATTGTTTCAAATTTGGCATTCATCTTTTTAATCTCCAGGATATATGTTGGGTCATATCAAGATACCAACATTAGGAGATGGAGCTACAAGTAACAGAGACGTGTCTAAGCAAGATTGCACATTGGACTGCTATTCACAGGCTCAGCGAACGGAACAAAGAATGAACATATAGGTAAAGGCATCATATTGAGAGGAGAATCGCATCAGCTCACCTTTACCAATTATTGGAGATGCGGTCATCCCAAATATGCGAGGACGTTGACTTGTGTTTACTCCATAGAACTCCTGAACAGTTCAGAATGTTACAAGAGGAAAAGAAACTTGCAGGTGCAACATTTTCATTAACCTTCATAATTTGTGCATAAGGATGCCTCTTCTGAAGCTGAGCATGATGGCACTCATCAAATATTAAGAGTGCAATTAGATCCATCGTAATGAAACAGTGTCTTAAGTTTTGCAGAAGTATCTGAGGAGTCATAACAAGAATCTGATAACATTGATAGAAAACAAAATGTCAGTATTTGATCACCTCAATGCCGCAGCATTCAAATATTAAAAAAACGGAACACCGTGACTAATAGCATAGATTTGCATACATTACTCATGCTACACAGCTGAAAAGTCAAAAAAAATAGCTGTCAAGATCAAACAATGCGACTGCCTTCATCACTCATGTCATGTGAATGCTCCAGAGAGGTTTGGAATAGTACAGCAACTGCTGGGTGGGATCACGTGAGCTCTGAGTCTGTGTGTCTCTCGAGTTTGCTTGTTCCACCTCTCGGTTAGGTGTTCAGGGACTCCTGCCGTTGTATGGGCCCCCTATGGATAGCACGAAATGGGCTCGTCTGGAAGAACAAGCCAAATCTCTATCCGAGACTCGGTCTAGGTAAATTGCTTTGTAATTAAAAATATAATCATTGTGTGTGTCCCACCGTGAGCCCACTCCCTTTTTCTTTTATGCAACTGCCCTTAAATACATGTGTGTGTCTTCGATGCATATAGGTCATGTATTTCCCTGTGTCTGCCATCATCAAAGCACATAATTTTCTGCAAGCTGGACTTTGACAACACGTGGAATATTTACTTGACAATGTGCATGTTATCGACCAACCTAAGCATCTTGACCATTCTTATAATAGGAAAACAGATCTTTAGTTGTTTAATTTATTATATGAGTTATCTAGATTAATGGTAATCTATAACTTATAAGCTTTAGAACCCACTTAATGGTCTAGTGGTAGTACAGTGTGTCTACCACACAAAAGACCAGGGTTCAAATCCCACTCTTGCAGAGGTTGCGTTAGGTAGTCGAAGGCCAGCGTAAAAAATAGTCGAATCTTTCAACATGGATTTGAGCAAGAATCCATGTAGCCGACCCTACTTATAGTGGGAGAAGGCTTAGCACTTTTTATAACTTATAAGCTTTGGAATTTACGTAGTTTCCAAGCTTTAGAAATTTTTATGTTGGTCAATTGGTCATGTTGGGAGGTCCCAAAGTGCCCCAGTCAGAAGGAGTTCGTGTCAATCCAAAACTGTCTAATGAAAACTTGATAGGTTCAGAATTTCTATTTGTTGCCGCTAATGCTTAATATTCATTACCTCTTTTTTTTTTACTTGAGAGGAAATGGGGTGTCATCCGAGGTGTGTCACACCCAAATTTTATTTATTTTTTTGAGTCAAAAGAGGAGGAAACACGCTATGGTGTCCACCACAAATATATTTAAAAAATATTCAGAAAAAAATTACAGAAGCCATGACTCGAGGAGAGTCATGGCATGGGTTTACATTATCCACATAAAAGCGTTGCAGGCTAAAGTAAAAACCACACAATTTCTAGCAAGCAATAAAGCACAAATGACTGCTAGCAAAAAGATGAGCTCATTTGTGGGCATATGTTTCGCCAAATAAAGTGAGTCCCAAAAATTATCGGAGGGTGCAAATTCACCCAGTCTAAAACTAGATCAGGACAAACGGGGGAGGGAATACTGCAATTGAAAATGAGATACTCCATTGTCTCAATCTCTTCATCACAAAGGGAGCATAAATTTGAAACACATGTGAAAAGCCTTGCGCAACAGTCTCTCGTCATGATGCGTCTTCTGTTGAGATATTTGTATCTCTTGGTGTTTATTTCTTATTTCTATTTCTTCTTTGTACCTCTTATGTAATTTACCCATGGCCTTTACCCGATATAAGAAAGCCCTAGGCCTCTATGAAAGTAAGTTGTTATATTCTCTCCACATGGTATCAGAGCGATGGTCCCGGCCCGGACCCTGACCTAATCTATACCCCACCACCAGCCATGTCTCTCTTCTCGGCTCCGCCGCTGACCACAAGGGACCCAGCCAGTAGTGCCGCCAACCCTCGAGGGGCCCAGCTCCACCATCGCCAAGCGTCGCTAGCTCTCGAGGGGCCTAACAACGCCACTGCCAGCCCCCGAGGGTCACTGTCAACATAGTCGCGGCCCTCCGTTGCCGCTTCCCACGCTATCGCGCATCTCCTCCACGATTCCAGGTCATTTTCCAGCCCTCCTATGGCATTTTTAGGTTTGATTCGGTCTGATTTTGACTGAAAAATACGATTTCTGACATATAAATTGTGTTTTTTGCCCTTGCAAGTACCGAGGATTGACAAGGATGGACTTATGAGTCTACCCGTACGCCCAGTCCTCTATATGATAGCGTAAACATCATCCTTGACGATCTATCCCCGGACGAGTTCCGTCGTGGTCTCTATTTCTCATCGTATCAGAAAGCAAGAGTGAAGTGTTCTCTTCTACTGGTATATTCAAGGGCATGGCTCCCATCGTGAAGATGGATGGGACCAACTACCAGTTATGGTCCAAGCAGTTTCTCACATATTATGACAAAGCCAGAGCTAATGGATAAGAATGGGGAACATGCTTTATGGAAGCAAGACGACGCATATACTCGTATTAGGCTCTTCGGGATGCTCACCACGGAGATTGCAAGTGATATTGTGAATCAGCCCACGGCCAAGGCCATGTGGGATATCCTCGTTGCCACATATGGTCAAGCGAAGAATGAGAGCAAGATCCTCCAATTACACTATGACATATTCTCGAGCAAGCAGAATGGTCGACCTCTCCATGCCCACTTCTCACATCTTCGAGGCATGTCCGAGCGACTTCATGGCTTTATGTTGATTACTACCAGCACAGAGCAGCGACAGGCATACCAAAATGCCACTAAGACCGAGGTCTTTCTGTCATCTCCTGATTCTGAGTACAATACAGCACGTACTCAACTGCTTACAAGAGAGACGATACCACCGATGGAGGAAGTATACAAGAGACTAAGCAGAATCACGGGTTCATCCACTACCATAACCCAAAACCCCTTTGCGATGGCTGCTTCTTGCGGTAGGTGGGGTACTTCACAGTTTCGTGGGTGAGGACCCGTAGTCGAGGAGGATGACGTCAACGTGGCCTGTACACATATTGCCATTGTCCAGGTCATTATGAGAGACGCTACCAGAAGCATAGGTATCTTGCGTCTGCTCGTGTAGCTGAGCAGACTGAGACTACTCCGGCTCTCTCTCGTGATGGGAGGCTCGATGATATTGTCTCTCGATTGAGAAAGATAATGACCACACCGACTACACCTGTTGTAGGATATTCAGTCGTTGCAATCGCTGCCAAAGCTTATACGAGTTCTTTAGGTATAGCTTATTCACTTACCAGTTATAGCAGCCCAGATTTGACTGAGTGGATCATGGACTCCGATGCGTCTCATCATATGTGCAGAGATCGAGCACAGTTTAGCTCTTATAGATCTATCCCTCTCGATAGATCAGTGGTGACTGTAAATGGGGTTCCCCATTATTGGTCAGGGGGAGATTGTCCTAGCCCCATTAATGAGCATGAAGAATGTCTTACCTAGTGTTGTAATAGTCGGCCGACTATGAGGTCCGACTATGAGGTATGGGGGGTCCCCGATTGAATAATCTCTAGTCAGCCAATAGTCGGCCCAACCAAATAGTCGGTCTGATTGTTCGGTCGACTAGTACTTAAATGCTGGAATTTTTATTTTGTTTTATTTTTTTAACTTCTTAAGAGTTACCATTTGTCATGATATTACCAAAAATGTCAAAGCTTTGTATATGTATGTTGTTAATAATATTTTTTTATTGGATTCTTATTGATTGATGATAATATATGTATAAATATATAAGAATATATGTATTAAGAATTATTTTTATACTAAAAATAATTAAAAAAATACAAAACTGAATAATTCTGAATACTTACTTGAATACCGATTATTCTCTATTCAGTGACCCCTCCGATTGAATACCGAATACCGTCTTCTGCAACACTGATCTTACCTGCACCAGCATTTCAGATGAATCTTTGTCCATTAGTCAGATAACAAAAGATTTACATTGTCATGCCATATTTAACCCATCTTCTCTTGTGTTTCAGGACATACTCACGGGCAGGGTGATTGGATGTGGTCGTGAGCAGAGAGGACTTTATAGACTGGTCTAGCATCCTTTTGCCAGTTCTGCACCATTCCTCCTGGATCAGTCTCTCTGTTCATATGGCACCTTCGCTTTGGACATCTTCCTCTGCAGAGTCTATGTCATGTCCTCCCTCAGATCTCTACTCGTACCACCTTAGAGTGTGAGGCATGCCAGCTTGAGAAGCACCACCATTCCTCCTTTCCGAGTAGCCAGAGGCGCCACAGTAGTCAATCATTTGAGTTATTTCATTTTGATATTTGGGGTCCTAGTCGTATTCCAGACCATCACGGACATCGGTTCTATCCAGTAGTTGTAGATGATTTCTCCATATTTTCTTGGGTTTTCTTGTTAAATATGTAAGTCTGAAGCTAGTCACAAGGTTCAGAAAAGTGGTATGCATATGCGTTCGGACAGGTCACCGAATACTGAATAAGCGGTATGCTAGGGCATATGCGGGGTATATCTGATTCTATGCGGCTTTCTAATTTTTAATTAAAAAATAAATAAATATTTATAAATAATATTACTCCTGAATTTATGTATCAAAGTGGAGAAAAGAAGATCTAAGAAAAATAGTTCACGTTAGATGGTTGATTAGATGCTTTTAATTGCCAAACATATAATTACAAAAAAAACATTTAGTCATAAAAACTGTACATATTAGATGATTCATAATAACAAAATCTCAATACACATGCATGCACATCAAAATCTTCATCAGCATATATTAAAATATTTGACCATACATTGCATATACTCATGAAAATAATGCAAGAAAAATATAAAACATTGCATATACATAATGATAATGGTATAATGCATTGCAATTGTATACAAATGCATTGCATATTCATACAATTGAATGGAGGAAGACGGGAGTTACGGAGGTAAGCACTTGAATGAGAGGATTGGAGAGTTGGAGATGCTGGAGCTATATGCAGGGTATGCAGGGCATATGCGAGCTGCATATGTGGGGAGAGCGCATAATGCACCGATTCATAAAATCGGTTCGGTCTCCATGCCGCATGGGCATATACGGTCACATATGCCGCCCATGCCATCGATTTCATGAATAGTGAAAAATCATTTCTTATTGAAATAAAGAATATTTTTTTCTGCTCATGTGAAGTTTATTCGATGTAACAATGCCTTTGAGTTCTCTACTTTATAGCAATATGATTTCTTCAGGTCTCTTGTTATTGTTCACCAGATTTCTTGTACATACACATCGCAGCAGAACGGTTTTGCTGAACGCAAACACCGTCATCATCTTGATGTCACGAGGATTCTTTTGATTCAGAGTCGAGATCCTCATTGATTCGGGGGTGATGCGGTCCTCACTGCATGTACTTGGTAAACAACATGCCTTCCGTGACCATTGGAGAAAAGGTTCCTTTCTCGATTGTATTTCCCGAAAAGGACCTATTCTCTTTTACGCCCATGGTCTTTGGGCATGTGGCCTTTGTCCACAATTTTACTCATGATTGTGACAAGCGCTCTCCAAGGTTGTTAAATGTATGTTTGTTGGCTATTCTAGTAACCCAAAAAGGATATAGATGTTTTGATCTTGTTCGGAGAAAGTATTATATGAGTGATGATGTCGTATTTTTTAAGTCTATTGTGGAAAGAATAGAATTGGATTTCACTCATAGAGACCCTAGGGATCTCTTATATAGGAGAAAAGCCATGGGTAAATTATATAAGAGGTATATAGAAGAATAGAAATAAGAAAAGACCGCTTTTTTGGACCGGGAGGGATGAAGGGAGTGAAGACGCTCTGGCGAGTGAAGGGCGACGGGGGTGTGCGTGGGTCGGCGGTGGATGGGAACTAGGGGGGGGGGGGCTCGAAGCGGGCCGGTGACGCTTCTTCGTTACCGGGTGGAAATGGAGATGGGGAGTCGCGGGTGGCTGAGCGGGAAGCGGAGAGGGTGGCTGCTTCAGGGGGTCGGGAAGAAGGTTGGGTGTTGGTTCACACAAGAAGTTGGGGAAGCGTTGCTTTCGTTGTGGCGTGCATGGGCATTTGGCGGCTTCCTGTCCTCATCCTCCACGATGTTACGCATGCGGTGGAGTGGGTCATCGCATGTTCTCATGTAAGGTTGGTTCTTCTTCTCGTGGTTTCCCTTCGGGCGATAGGTCTTTGCATGGGCCTGGAGTGCATCATCGCCTTCTTGTCTCCGTTGCGGGTGGTTCGCAATCTTTTCCTCAGGCGCAGCGTGGCGGTGTTGTCGAGGGGATGGGTCTCAAGGGGGTGGCGTTTGCAGTGGATGTTCGGTCGCCCGTGCAACCTGACGCTCTTGGCGAGCAGGAGTCTCGGATGGAGGCGACTGGGGTGGAGGTGCCCATGTTGGCGGAGATTGGGCTGGAGGATCCTGTCATGCCTTGTGGTGGGAGTTCGTCGCGGGTGGCTGTGGAGCGTCTTCATGATGCGGGGGGACCCTTCGCCGCGGCGGGGGTCCGTCAAAGGCCGGGTTTGAACTGGGAGCAGATTCGCGTCAACACTTTGGATCATCTGGGGCCTTAATTCATCGGGGATTTCGCCGTGCTGGACTCTCGTCGTTGCTGCGTTCGTGGCCTATCCCGGGACCAGCGGGAGCGGCTCTTCTCAGAGGCCGGTGATGGCAGCATTATTTGGCGGTGGTTGCGGGTTGCTGACGGTGCTTCCTTCCTTACGGAAGTTTGCGTGGTCGAAGTTCGGGGAGTTCCCTTCCTCTCTCGAACAGTTCCGGTTCTCTCGCGTGTTGTCGGCTCCTGGGGGACTATCCTTGCTGTTCTGGAGGATGGGCTCTCGCCTGGAGCGGACTGGGAATGTACGAAGATCCTATTGGAATGTTCCTCTTCATTCCTTGCTACTGCGGTGGACAAGGTACTGTTTGAGACATTGAAGATTGGTCGGTGGTCATTCAAGGTGAAGATTGGTCGGTGGTCATTCAAGGTGGAGTTCTATTTTCTTTCTCCGGTGGCGGCGCCGGTGGCCGTTCCGCCCTCCCCGGTGGTGGTCGCCGCTGGCCCTTCCCTTAGTGTGGGGGTGGACGCTTCGGCTTCTCCTTGCCACGTGGCATCGGCAGGAGGGGTTTACGAGGGGTCGCATGCAGTGCATTCCCCCTCGGGGCGGTCCCTCTTCGGTCCTTGGATGACGTGCTCAGTTCCGTGCAGGCATGAATTGTTCTCCTCGGGGCCCATCGAAGTCGTTTCGCCTTCCCTGTCAACGCCCCCTATGACGGCTGTTTGCAATCATCTCTCCTTTTCTGGACACGTGGGCAATCATGCTAAGTTCTCCAATATCGGATCGGTTCGATTCGGATCTTGGCCTCGCTTTCGGGATATTCGGGTTGTTGAGGATCCATTTATGCCTCCTGATCCGTTGGTGGAGGATCCATCTTTGCCTCATAGGCCCGTTGCTCAGGACCAGGTCTCTCTGGGGAGTATCCTTGGGGAGCCTGATACTTCCTCGGCGGTCCACTCCAGGATTTTATTCGAGGACTTCGACTCCTCCGCTTTGTTGGCTCCGACTCCTCCTCCTCAGCCTGCCTGGTCGCCTCCGGCTGTTTCCTTCTTCGCTATTGCTGATGACGCTCCCCGGGTTTCGGCCCTGCAGTTTGTGGCCACATCGGGGGCTGAGGGTGCTCTCTCCGAGGGGGGGGGCGCTTCTTCCTCTCGCTTTGGCAAGTTCTACAGGCGGCGTATGCTTCCTCGGCTCGGGTCCCCTTTGGTTTCCTCTTGTGCGACGCTTCGCGATGCGGTGGCGGAGGCGGCTGGCCTGGCGCCTATTGGGGGACGCTCCCTCGGTTCTTAATGAAGGTACTCTCTTGGAACATCCGGGGACTAGGGGATCCCCTCAAGCGTCGGGCCTTGGGCTCGCGCCTCTCCGAATGGAATTGTGATGTGGCTTTTCTTCTCGAATCAAAGCTTTCTGGTGTTGATGCGTCCCTTTGGCGCTCTTTCAGCTCTCTTGCGATTGACAATTTTCGTTCTTTGGATGTTGTTGGTAGTTCGGGTGGAATTATTATTGCTTGGCGCTCGGGGACTTTCAACTTCGAATCCATGCGCGTGGGGAGACATTCCTTGACTGTGGTTTTGTCTCGCATTGATTCCAATGTTTCTTTTGCTCTCACGGCTATCTACGCTCCTACTTGTCATGTGCGACGCAGGGATCTTTGGGAGGATTTGAGGGACATGGCCGCTGATTATGCGGATGTGCCTTGGCTAATGGGAGGCAACTTCAACGTTACTGCTCTGGCCGTGGATAGGCCGCGTGGCCGCGGGGGGCAGGACCCCGGCTCGGAGGATTTTCTTGCGCTCATCTCGGATTTGGCTTTGGAGCCCCTTGTGCCCAATGATATTTCTTACACATGGCGTAATAACTCATCCCGCTCGCGAATTGATCGGTTCCTTGCAAATGGAAAATCCATGGATCTTTTTCCGCTGTGCTGGGTGGCTTCTAGGCCGCGTTCTATTTCCGATCACAATCCTATTGTTTGGGACTCCGGGGAAGAGATTATCCCTCGGGGTATTTTTCGCTATGAAAGGAGCTGGCTACTCGAGTCCACTTTCAGAGATAAGGTGCGCGATTTTTGGTCTCAGGTTATTGTTACGGGCTCTGCTGCTTCTCGCTTGGATCAAAAGCTCTCTTCGCTGCGTCGCATGCTGGCCTCTTTCAAGAGGGAGACGCGACTCAACCGTATGGCCGTCAGAGCGGCGGCAGAAGATACTATTTTGCGGCTGGACACTCTCGAGAATGACCGTGATTTGTCTTCGGTGGAACTCCACGAACGTGCCTCGGCTCTTGATATTGTTAGGGCGGAGGACAAGAAACAAATTACTGAATGGCGTCAGCGTTCTCGCTTGAAATGGATTAAGGAGGGGGATGCGAATACTGCTTACTTCCACCGTGTGGCTAGTGGTCGCAGGCGAATCAATTCCATTCTCTCAATATTGGTGAATGGCTCCCGCATTACCGGTGATAAGGAGATTGGCAATGCTTTCGTGCACCACTTCAAGATTGCGTTTGGATCCGGTGCTCCTCGCGGCTGGCGTTGGCTGGGGCAGGGTGCCTCGTCCATTTCTGATTCGGACGCTTTGGCTTTGGTGCGTCCTTTCTCTATGGCGGAGATGAATGAGGCGGTCTGGGATCTTAATGACAATGCCGCGCCGGGTCCGGATGGTTTCCTCGTGGCCTTCTACCGCGATTTTTGGGATGTCGTGGGTGGCGATGTGTTGGCGGTTGCCCATGAATTTGCTGCGGGTAACAGTGGGTTTAACAAAATTAATAAGTCCCTTATCACGTTGATTCCTAAGATTCACCTGGCCACGCGTATTGCGGATTTTCGCCCGATCTCTATGTCCAACGGGATATATCTTATCATTGCTAAGGCTTTGGCTAGGCGTCTTGTTGGCATTCATACGTGGTTGTAATATTTCTGATTGCTATGCGTTGGCCTCGGAGATTGTTGGGGCGTGGCGGCGATCAAAAACTCAAGGAATTTTATGGAAGATTGACTTTGCCAAGGCGTACGATTGCCTTGATTGGCGATTTATGTGGTCTGTCCTGCGTCGGCGGGGATTTCCAGTGGTTTGGATCTCATGGATGCGACGATGTGTTTCCACGGCTTCTCTCTCTGTTATGCTCAATGGCAGCCCTGTTGGGGGCTTTTTCCAGCCGCGTCGGGGTGTTCGACAAGGGTGCCCTCTTGCACCTCTTCTTTTTGTGCTCGCGGCGGATGTCCTGCCTCGGATGATCGAGGGGGTGGTGGTTGCGGCTGGCCTGACGCGGGGCTGCTCCTGTGGGGATCTCCATGTCCATTCTATCCAGTTCGACGATGATACTCTTTGTTTCGTTGAGGGGGGGACTGATGCGGTGGCAGGGATGGCCGCGACTGTAAATCTTTTCTCCGAGGCTCCCGGGCTGGCGATCAATGCGTCAAAATCAAAAGTGGTGCCTTTTGGCTTGCCGGAGGTGGAGGCCTTGGAATGTGCGCGTCTGCTGGGTTCAAGTACGTCCTCTCTTCCGTTTGATTATCTTGGTATCCCTCTCCTATTGGTCGCCCTCGCCTGCGCGATTGGAGGCCTCTCGTGGAGAAGATGGAGGCTCGCATGGCGGGTTGGCGTGCGGTGATGCTTTCCAGGGGCGGGCGGTTGATTCTTCTTAAGGCGGTTCTTGCATCTATTCTAATCTATTTTTTATCGGTCCGTGGCTTGCCAAAAGGGACTCTTTTGAGGCTGGAGAGATGCATGCGTCGTTTCCTGTGGGGAAAAATGGTGGTGAAACAAGGGGGATTCACTTGGTTGGCTGGGACGACATCACTACTCCTAAGCATCTGGGGGGCTTAGGGGTCCGTCGGCTGGAGGCGGTTAACAATTCTTTGTTGCTTAAATGGGTTGCGCGTGTGTGGGGTAATGACAATAACTTTATGATTACTGCTTTGCGGGCTTTGCTTGGTTACGCCTTCTCGGCCGACTTTGGGGGCAACTCTGTCTGCACAATCTCTCCTTTCTGGCGCGGTGTGACGAAGATCTTCGGGCTAAATCGGTCTCTCTTTGTGCCTGTGTTGGGCAATGGGAATTCTTTCAGATTCTGGACTGATGACTGGGTTGGTCGTGGTGCGCTCAATCTGTTGTTCCCGCGTCTCTTCGCTATGGTCGAGAACAAGGAGGCCTCTGTCGCCTCTTGTTGGGATAACGGCTCCTGGTGTCCGAAAATCGCTGACAGCCTTTCGGAGCGCCGGCTGGATGACTTCCTTTCACTTATGGCTCTCCTTGTTGATGCCCCTCGCCCGTCTCGTGGGCGTGATCACTGGTCTTGGAAGGACGGGTCTTTCTCCTCGTGCAAGGCGTATTTGGCTCTCTCTCCGTCCGTGGTTGTTGTGGACGATCTGTTGGCGTGCGACTGTCGTTTCCTTTGGTCCCTCAGACTTCCGGAGCGCATTGGTATATTCTTCTGGCTCCTTCGTCGTGGTAGGCTTCTGACTCACGATCGTTGTGCTGTTTTCTTGCCGAATATTGATCCGACGTGCGGTCTCTGTGGTGCGGAACGGGAATCTATCACCCATCTGTTCTTTGAATGCCATCTTGTTCGCTCGCTTTGGCTGGATGTCCCTTGGCTCAATGCGGTTTCCTTTCCGGCTGTGAGTGAGAGCCTGGTCTCTTCACGGGGTCGGGACGGGAAGCTTCTCTTGGACCCTCTTGCAAGGATTTGGAGCACTTGGCTGGGGAGGAATGAGGCAATCTTTTTGTCTCAAAGGTTCTACAGGGAGAATATCATTATACGTGCTATGCGGCTTCTGGAGGATTGGTCCTAGGGGTAGCTTTTGGGTTTTTTCGGGGTACTGCTCTGTATGCGGCCCTCCTCTCGGATGGGCGGCTCTATTTCCTTTCCTTTACTCTTTGTAATTTCTATTTTGCTTTTCCTTTTTAATATATTGGGGTGAACACCGCTGAGTGTCTCCCCCTCTTCTAAGCTTCAAAAAAAAGAAATAAGAAAAGAACCAACATGACATGCAAATATCTCAACGCTCCCCCTCAAGCCGGAGTATATACATCTATCATTCTCAGCTTGGAACAGCATCTCTGAAATGGACCTCGAGCAAGAGCTTTGGTGAATATCTTCAGTCTGATGGCCCTGATCTCTTGTAGTGACGTGGGAGGCGGATATGAGCCCCTTCTGAATCATGTCTCAAGTATAGTGGTAGTCCACCTCTATATGCTCGATATGTTCATGGAATGCATGATTGTTGGCAATAAATAAAGCGGCTTGATTGACTAATCTTACCCACATCATCTATGTGCTCCCCTGAGCCATGGCTCAATACTCAGACTATGCACTAGATCCGACAACCACTTATGTTTCTTGCTCTTCCATGACATGAGTGAACTCCCAACAAAAACAGCAAAACCAGATGTATATTTCATGTCTCTAAGGCATCCTGCATAATTTGCATCTATGTAAGTTGTCGCCTCAAGAGATACACCTCTACTAAATATAAGTCCAGTGCCTAGTGAAGTCTTCAAATATCTTAGAATCATATATATTGCATCCATATGTACATTCTTGGGTTACTCCATGAACCGGCTTACTTTGCTTGCAGCAAAGTATATGTCTGGCCAGGTGATAGTAACATAAAGGAGCTTCTCAACAAGCTCCATGTATTGCCGCTTCTCTACCTCCTTAAGTCGTCATCACATAATCTCATGCTCGAATCCATATGAGTAGTGGCAAGCTTGCACCCTGTCATGCAAGTCTCTAATAGAAGATCGGTCACAAACTTCCTCTTGGTCATCACAAGACCTTGCTGATTCCTGGTGAACTCTAATCCGAGAAAGTACCGTAGACTGCCAAGATCCTTAGTCACAAACTGTTGACCTAGGTACTCCTTGGCAGCTTGAATACGCTGCTCATCATCACCTATAACAATTATGTCATCGACATACACTAGAATGGCAACAGTACATCTATGTACCTTCTGAACAAAAAGTGAATGATCAACAGTGGATCTCACAAACCCTTGGTGCTCTATCAAATCTGAGAGCTTCTGGAACCAAGCTCTCAGGTTCTGCAAATCACGTCGATTCGATTGAAATTTGAGCAATATGGACATCAACTCTTTGATGTAGGTTTCTTTGGCTAGTCGCTTGCGTTCCGTCAAACAAAATTCGTTGGTTGTACGTCAACGTAACCCCTCGTATGGATTGTCAAATCGTGAGGACGATCTGCATGTCATGCTATGAGACCAATTGATGCAAATGGGAAAATTCCAATGGTGAAAAATATTTTTTTGAGGAAAAATATTTAGTGGAAGAATTTTGGAGGGAGGAAGAAGAGAGAGAGCGCCAGTTGCGTGAGATTCAGAGAAGAAAAAGCACGGAGATCATGGGGAGGGAGAAAAAGAGAAGAGAGATAAATCTCAAAATGTTATTAACTCTGAATTATCTTAAACTAAGGACCAATATCCCCTTTATATAAGAGGGCCGAGATTACAAAAATAGAAATAGAATCAAATTCAAATCTAAATTATCCTAATTGACTCTAACCGACAAACTACCTAATATATCGACTAATTAATTAAATCGAGATCACATGTGATCTCTTTATTTTAAAATAAAATTGCAATAGACTAAATAAAATTACTCGACCCAAATTTAATTAACGGACGAAAAATAAAGCCCTATTTATTTGTCTCGCTCTGCATCAAAGTGACACTAGACTCCATGCAGGGCCCACACCAACAAGCGAGATGTGGCTCTATGCGAAGCTAAGGCTCGCAGCACATGGAGATGTTTATCTAAGTAATTCAGGCAAAGACGGAGCAGCGTATAGGAGGCAACAAAGATTCGACAAAGCTAAGGCTCCAAGCAAGCTCCTAATTTCTGAACAAGGCACGAAAATGACTCCAGATAAAGTACGATGCTAGCAAACATGTGGTTAATGACTTATTCATGTTCGATTTGTGGAGATGTTGGACAGCGTCGAGCCACCAACTAAAGTTGGGGAAGTTATGGGCCCAATCGTCAGCAACAAGAGCAATAAAGTAGAGTTTTTTTGGCAAATACCTATACGGTAGAAGCCTTTTTTTCTTTAAAAAAATAAACTATGTTATTTGGAGGAGGGTATAAATTAACACCAAGCTTGAAAAAATCAACTAAACCAACTAGTCCATCCGATTAGCTAGATCAGTGTATTGATCGTTTTTTTATACCAAAAAGAGGGGGAAACACGCTTTGGTGCCCGCTCTAATATATTAATTAACTATAGAAAGAAATAAAAACATTACAGATTACAGAAGCCATGATTCAAGCACACGCTTGTAATGGAAACAGACATCCTCACAATAAAAATGGTAACCAGGAGCCTCAAAAAAAAAGAAATGTTAACCAGTAAAAAGAACGTCATTACGGGCCAGCCAAATGGCCCACAGCACCGCCACCGAAATAAGAACCTCTTTTCTTTGTCGAGTATGCGCCCACAAAAAGAGAAGACCAAACAAAGTCGAATGCACGAGTGCAAATCCAATCCATGCCCACGTCACTCCACACAGGCGAGGAAGCATGGCATCGAAATAAAAAGGTGCTCCAATGTCTCAATGTCAATGCCACACAGAGGGCATCTATCCGATATCACCCCAAAAGGCTTAGCGCAGCGATCACGAGTCATAATGCACTTTCTAAAAAACCACATGAAGAAACCAGTCATCTCCAGAAGACGAAGACATGCAAACATGCGAGGAAAACGGTCACTAAGGGGATCGCCCCCCGTCCAATCATCCGTCCAAAAACTAAACGTGGAGCCATCCCCAAGAACCGAGCTGAAAAGCTCATGGAAGCGATGCATTACCTTCAATATCACATTCCAGAATGCCGAATGATTAGGCCCCTGCCGCAGCAGATCAGGGCCCACCAGAGAAATACCATAAAGGCACCGGATTAGGTGGCGGCAAATACCCTCATATTTACCCCCAAATCTTGCTGGCCCATTTGAGTAAGAGTGCCTCGTTGAGGGTCTCCAAACTCCTGATCCCAAGCCCTCCATTCTTCTTAGGCATAGTAGCAGTCTCCCAATCAATCAGGTGTACGTCGTGCCCCTCCTTACCAGTCTTGCTCCATAAGAACTTGCGCATCAACCGCTCCAGACGTCGTCTGATGCCCATCGGCAGCATGCGAGAAGAAAGAAGAACATCGGGATCGCAAAGAGAACCACCTTAATCAGCACCAGATGGCTTCCATGCAACAAAAGAGAAGCCCTCTGGCCAGTCAACTTCCTTTCCATCTTCTCTACCACCGACAGCCAGTTGTCGATCGCTAGTCGATCAACACAATTAATCAGTCTAAATAGTCAGCCGATTTTATTTGCAGTGATTTGTGTTTTTTATAATGGTCTGGTGATAGTGCAGTGTGCATACCACCCAAATGATCAGGGATCAAATCCCTCCTTGTGGGGGTTGTGTTAGGTAACCGACAGCTAGTGTAAAAATAATCGGATCTTTCAACATTGATTTGCGATAGAATTCATGCAGCCGACCCAACATAAAGTGGGTGATGGTTTTGCCATCTAACAATATTTAAGATGTTGAATGTTTTATAGCTATTCAATTATTTTTTTATTTCATTATGATAGCATAGAAAACTTTCCAAACCTAGGTAAATATATACGAATGTGTAAGAATTATTTATACATTTAAAATTTTGTTTACAGTGATTTGCATTTTCTCGGATAGTAGACAAGATCTAAGATGCGTAATATTTGATAATGATTCAATTATTTTTTTATTTCATTATGATTGTATATAAAATTTTCCAAACCTAGGTAAATACATATGAATATGTGTAAGAATTGTATATATAATTTAAATAAGAATTATTTATATATATTCACAATTTTATAATAATTTTAAAATATAAAATTGATTAAAGTTCAATTAAATCCGATCAGTTATCTGTCGCTTTATCCTTATTCCTTAGTCATTGACTCAACTGACTGAATATCTACCTACTCTTGTAAGTTTGGCAAGCACTGAACTCTGACCTAGAATCATCACTTGGATACCATGTGGAAAGGTAATAGAAAAATTATATTGAGAATGAACATGTATCCTTTATATATAAAGGACTACACAATAAGCGTGAATAGGAAAATACAAGACTATTCATGGGACATTATAACTCTTATATACTAAAAGACATTACTCAAAAGGTCAAGAGTGACGACTAAGGTGCAAAAGGTGTGACTCTTTCACAAGGTTGATGTATCTCGTAAGTAATCTAGTGATCAGAAAGATATTAAGCATTTATTTATTTTTCTTGTGTTTTGATTGAAGAGATGCGGTAGAACGTGGGCATGCACCCTTTGTAGAGGATATCAAGGACTCTTTTGGTGCCGAGAGCTTTCGCTCAAGCAGGAATCATGTGGAATCTTTGACTTATATTTAGGTAATTAACCGACCAAATATAACATGGTTTTCAATCAAACGAGATTTTATGCAAAAAATATGATCGCCCATGCAAACACTCGTTATAAATCTCGTTTATTGTAATTATATATGGTCTGACGTACATCATTACGGGTGTCCACCCTTATCTTTCTCAGAAAAAAATATATATTATAATAAATGTATATACACATGCACACCATACAAAATATGAAACCGTTTCATAGTATAGTCGAGTACATAAAGATCAACATATTTGACAAGACAACCGTTCACATAATCCCTAAAAAAATGGTTGTCTGCATTATACTTTTTTAGTTCACTGGGGGAGACTGCACTCACCTCATATTGTTGAAATTCGTTTTCCCAGTTATCATGGGTCTTCAAGTGTCTACAATTGCCGAAGTAAGATTGGACCTTGAAATCTGTTGAGTTCTCTATGACAAGAGCTTGCTGCAACAATGAAAGAGGTTGTCCTTCAGTACCATTTGCTGATGACTTTTCACTGCTATTAACAAGTACCAGAGTTGAAGAGATTAACATAAGCTGGCATTTCATATCCAAAGAAAGGAATTTAGAGATTGACAAGTAAGCCGTTATAAAGTGCCCTCTTGGGTAAATCGACACTTGCCTATTGGTTCGGTCAAAAGTGACTCTACATCTATGTATCAAATATCACTCACGTTTCATGGGTGAAGGGTTATTGAAAGAAATGTTCTCATTTTCTTGGGAGAAGACAAGTGATGTGGGATGACTTTCCATATTGAGTAGTCGTCCAAAATCTAGTAACAAGATATGACATGTAAGGAACACCTCGTAATACTTCCATCATGGACAAGAACTCACCCATGCTGAATACAAGGCTTTTGCACTCCGTACAACATTTTCAGCATAGCATCTCTCGTTCCCGGGTACTACATCATTCCTTTAATTCCACACAGCCCACGGGACTGAGAGTGCCGTGCTCTTATCATCTCATCTTATGTAGGTATGAGACATGTGACATCCACTGCCCACCCTACCCGATATGAAACTTTTCAAAAACTCATCAAAATTAGTGGTGTCTACCCTCATACTCTCCAAACTAGTCACAAAGAAATGACATAAGAAAAACAGATGACCGCATTTTCATCCCCGTACACATATCAGACAAGCTTTGCCTGAAGCACCGCTCGCTTTCGAGCACCTTTGTAAGCAGCCTCCTCCTCCTTACCAACAAAGGTGGACTCCAACCTTCAATGAGACCCTTTCCCTCCAAATCCAATGGCAATCCAAGGCAAAATCAAAGGTTATGGACATAGAACACACCCTCAGCAAACGATAAGCCTCCCCAATTACAAACTCGCCATCTCTTTAAACCCAAAATGGAGGGTTTTTGAACACTTTCCATGCCTAGTCCTGAAAAATTGAATCATGCAGACTATCATTAAGATTAAGCAAACGTTCAGCTACCGGAACAATCCATTTCTGAGACGATGCAGATAATCCATCCCAAGCTGACTCTACAATGGCTGTGTCTAGGCAAGCTTAACAAACGAGCCTATAGTGGATATGAGGACGGATATTGCCTCAGTTCTTCGGAGCAATCATGGTATCACAGTACAACTACACAGTTTCTTTAATAGTTGTGATCGTTCAACTTCTTGATTTAATTGGCCAAACTGAGGACATTGACTTTACGCCTGGAACTTGTCGCCAATGTCATAATCCTTAAGAAGCACACAAATTATTTCGACTTTCCTCGCCTAACGTGAGCATTCCTTAACAGGTACTAATTATTAAGCTCAACTTCAGAACAGAACCCACATCCAACAGCTCCACGCATACTATCGAAAACACTAGCACTTCCACTGCACAATCACAGCGGTGTCAGCTCATAACAGAAACGTAGAAAAATCGGCAATTCACCTGACGGACGAGCGGTACGGTAGGGGCGAGGAAGACGCAGACGTCCCTCTTGGGCTTCCTGAAGAGGTGCGCGAGCTCGAGCATGAGTAGGACCGCGATGTGCGTCTTCCCACAGCCCGTCGCGAGGTAGACGATGATGTTCTCCGCCACGGCCTTCTTGCACAGCTCCAGTTGGTATCTGACCGAGAAAATGACCGATGAGCACCGGAAAGCGAGAGGTGGAGAGGGAGAAGACGGAACTCACTTCCTGGCGATGATCCGGCGATCTTTCGTCGGTGCTGCTCCGTCCATGGAGATGAGTAGAGTAGGGTTTGATCTTCGCGGGAGGCGGGGAAACTGCCGGAATGGGAATAGGGGTGGGAGAGGCGGGGTCTCCTTTAGTCCTCCTCTGTTTTTGTACTTTTTGGAGTTCGTGTGTTGGGTGGGGGGCTTCCTGCTTACCCGCGAGGAGTCCGACAGCACTCTGGAGTTCTCCGTATAAAGAACGGGAGAGCTTCTTCGGCGTGTAGGAAGTAGGAAGGGCATAGTTGGAAAAATGGGGCCCGCAGGCTGCTGTGACGGTTCGTTTTGGTGAGACCTTGATGGAACATTTTACCGTGCATGATATGGGTTAAACTGGTATAAGGTAACTCATTTTTGTCTTTTTGTGTTTGTATAGAATGTTAAATTGGGGTGGATTTGTTATGATATGATTGTATGAAAGTTTGGAAAATTGGGTAGTTATTGTGATGTGGTTGTATTGAAATTTGGAAAAGTGAGAAGAATTGGGGTAGTTTATCATTTTTATATGATATGATGGTGTAATATATTATTTTTTGATGGAATTGATAAAAGAATGTGATTTATTTAATGTATTGGAAAAAGAGAAAGAGCGGGAACCACGTGGAGGGAGAAAAAATGGGTTACGGGGGGTATACTAGAGATGAGCATCGGGCCGGGTCGGGTCGGGCCCACCTCGGCCCAACTCGAGCCCATTTAACGTAGCGAGCTCGCGGGCCGGGCCTAGGCCCGAATAAATTTGGAAAACTCAATCCAAGCCCGGACGCAACCCTATGATACTTAGGCCAGGCTTGGATCGGGCCGGCCCGATTAAGAACCAATTAGTACTTTTGAACTTCATGTCCTTGAAATATAGAGAGGTACAAGGAAAAAATTCTTCTTCTTCCATGCTTATATTATTTGAAGCTATTCCCTCTACCTCTTTATTAGTTCAAATCATTTCCATGTCCATCATATCAGATTTGACCTCTGATTAAATATCACAAGAAGATTTCTTTGTATGCTGCAATAATTCCATCCCGCGTCTCTAGCCAGATCTACTACTTTCAACCAGGTTTGGAGATGAAGTAGTGGTTTCTCTTAAATGCCATTAACTGAAAAGGAAGATGAAGCGCCATTTGCAAAACTCCTAAGCACCTCTCCGTTGCTTCTACTACTAGAAATTCATTCTTCCTTCCAGTAGGAAACCACCAAACCGTTCTGCACAGAGTTGGTCATGAGTTATGGATATGATTCCGCATTCAGATCTCAGTGAGGCATTTCTAAGGGAAATCATATAGGCTGATAACATCTCCACCATAGTCAGTTATTTCAACCTTTGAGTGCATATGTTCCGGTAGAGCCAATAATTGTGTCCATATGTCCTGTCTTCTTTTTCAAACCCTTAAAAAATGCTTGCTGATCATCAACAGTAATAAATAGAAGGGGTCCCTTCCAGCTACTTTGTTCCAGAGGGTAATACACCACATATATTTATCAGGTCGGGCCTCCGATGGGCCTAGATTCGGGCCGGCCCATGGGCTTCAGGCTCGGGCCCATCGTTTCCCGAGCCCGGCCCGATAAGAGAATTGGGCCAAAAATTAAGCCCAATCCCGCTCGACTATTGCTCGGACTCGAGCCTGGGCCGGGCTTTATCAGGCCGGGCATCGGGTTGAGTCGGGCCGACCCTACCCAATGCTCATCTATAGGGTAAACCCCCCAAAGAGGTGTTTACCCATCTAGCCGAACAACCCCTTAGGGTGGTTTGGCTTTGGAGAGAAGAAAAGGCAACAAAGAGAAAGCAATCCAAAAGGCAACACAAGAAATGTGGGTACACTCCACTTTTGGATGCAAGATTATAGATATATTTAAAAAGCATATTTTAGAAAGCAGTCTAAATGGTAGCATTCAATTTGCATACTAAACCGGGGGATGATAGCAATTGTGAATCGAATCCAACTTCTTAGTTTGGAAAAGATGAATTACATATTCAAAGTGGAGTACACAAAAAGCAAGAATAAAAACCATAATTAGTACTTCAAAATTGATGATAAAAATCAGACTTCTTTTTTAAAGAAAAGAAGTTAGATACTAAAAATATTATAAAAAAACGTTTCCCATGCTTTCCACAAGGTTTGGAGAAAGTGTTCATTAACAGGATTTCCCTAATCCACTCTTCTCGAAAATCAGGAACATTAAATTCTTTTTCATTTATACAGGGAACAAGAGATTGGATCTAGATATAAGAAGAATGCTTGGTACAAATAACTCATTTCTTGATCTTCGACTCCCTTGGTCACTACGAGAGCCTTGCGATCGACGATATGAGATGATTCTATTTATCTATCTTATAATTCGAAACATAAGCATGTTGGAAATGAAGAAAAAAGTGAACGGAAAAATTCAATTGAATTACAAGAATAAAAAATGCAAAGTTAACTAGAGAAGTTTGTTTGATGTAGTTTGGATTGAAGAAGTCACTAACAACTAAAAGAGTTGCCAATAAGAAAAATTTGTGTATATTTGCTCTTTTCAAACAATGAGAATATATAAAAATTGTGGGAATGAGATTTCTTCATGTAATAATATCCTTATTTTTGTTTCGATCCCCTTGAATCTTGTTTCTTCTCGTAGTTTGACATCCATGATTTATTTGTAATACAATATTCTTTTTGTTTCCTACTCATATCACCATTGTCTTGTATTGTGAAAATTATATCTTCATCCCATTCTTTTTGCCAAACATGTCCCCTCCAATCTAGCCCCAAATCTCTGTACTTTTTTGTCTTATTTATTTCCTTAAGCATTCATCTCTATATTTAATTTCTTTTCCTCTCACACATTTTCACCAAGAAAACTCGATAAAAATAGACGGATTTTACATGGTTTATGGACGTTAGAATGTGGTATTTATAGTTAAAATAGCTAAATAATGATTTGGCTCATAAACATGGTAGAATGATTGTCTACATGAAGTGGTATATGCAACTTACACACACGTATATCACCAGTTAAAAATTGCTTATTTTTGGTAAGGAGTCCTTATTCATTGACACGCTTCTATATTTTTATAGCTAATCCTACTCGTAACTTTCCTTAATTAAGAGAGGTGTCATAGCACAAGTTATGTAGCCATTTGGGTACGTGCCCCCCAAGTAGGGTTGAGCATCGGGCTGGACCGGGCCGGGTCGGATTTGAGTTGGTCCGGTCCAAGCCCATTTAAGTACATCACATGGGTTATTGGATCGAAACTAAGCTCAATTTATATTCAGATTTCAAGCTCAATCCCAAACCCGACCCAAACAAAGTGGGTCAGTTTCAGTCGGACCGTCACAATTTAACACTTGTCTACACCGAAATCACGTGTTTCATTCTTCTTGCATTTATCTTATTGTTTCTTATGCATGTGTGCATGTTTAATAATTTAAGCACGCCAACTAATTTGTAATTCTGACATTAATTGTATGTTGGAAATAGAAATATGATAAAAAAAATATGACGACTTATTGCATATTTTATTGTAAATGCGGGTACTATGGCCCAATGCAGATTGGTTACTTAAAGTTGTACATTCTCTAACACTTGAGGACACATATTCCACTCTTGCATATCAATGTGATAATCTTGCATATTAATATAATAATGTCCTAAATCCACGCTAATTGATATAATTATTAATGGTCTAAGTATTTATTATAAACTCGAAACAAAGATATGAAAGTTAGAACATGGTATTTGGAGCAGACATGAATATACTAGATATTATTATATCATATAGGTCGGGCTATCGGGTATCGGGTTGGGACCTTCTCAGGTCTGAACCCGGCCCGATAATCAATACGGACTCATTTTGAGGTCCGGATCCGGTTTGCATCGGGTTATGCGGGTTGGGTTTTAGGTCGGGTCAGACCGGCCCAACACAATGCCCAACCCTACCCCAAAGCAAAAATATTTAACCACTCTACATATGGTCCAATGGGTCAAACCTACTAGAACCACACACACATCCATATAGGTTATGCCTCGAAACTACAACATCCAAAATGTCAGTAAATTCGATAACCATTAGTCTAAATTCGGTTGAGTGGGTCAATCTACTTGGTTGAGTCAAGTTGACATGGCAAGAAAGCCATCTTAATAAGTTTGGGCTAACTTACTAGTTAATCAACTAGAGCCTTTAGTTAAATAAACATGAAGATTAAGGAGGCATAATATGATTAGAAATAATTATAAAGGAGGTGGTTCGCACTTGATATCGGGAATCAAGAGTGTAGTCCTTAATTCTTACAACCTTGATTCCTGATAATTGTATGTAGCATAGATATCCCGAGCCATAGAAGATCAATGCATGCAACCCGATTAATGTCTATGGTTCGGGACACCATCCATAATTGAAGACAAAATGTCGTCCAACAAAGGTATACAAAAGTTAATGTGTAATTTTAAGCAGTTAATTTAAAAGAGTAACGAAAACACGACCAAACCCATACCGGTTAATTTATCCTAAAACTTGCAAGAGAATACTTGGTAGTCTCTTACCTGGAATTCTACTAGCCTAATAGACAATTGTGATTTATATTAATGTGTTTCAAAAATAAGTGATTGAATATCTTAACGATATCTACTCATCCATAAGCACCACCATCTTCGTATGTATGTATGTATATGTACGTACATACGTACGTATGTACGTAGGTATATATGTATATATGTATGCATATGCGTACGCATGTATATGTATGTATTTATGTATGCATGTGTGTGTGTATGCTATGTTTCCGTGTTGAGAGGGCGGGGGTTGTGGCGTGAATGGGCAGGTGTGTGCGTGCACATGTATGTACATGACCGTATAAGCAGTTGTCTACATGTTAAATTATGTGTGCATGTTGGGGAGCCTTCAAATGAGACATGGTCTTCAATGATTGAGGAAAGTCTATCAGAAGAGTCATTATATTTAGATCTAATGGCATTAAATTTAGATCTAACGGTTTATTCATCTTGCTTATCTAAAAAGGATATTTCTAGATAATATTTTTATATCTCCTAATTTTCTACTTTTTTTTGGCAATATCTTATTAAATTAGTATATAATTTGTTTTTTCAACGATGTCGTTCAAGACATATAACTTTTATCTTCGATGTTTTACTATAAAATCTGATGTTTCTATTTTTAAATTATGTATGTTTTTCGCAAAAAGAAAATTGATTCTAATATATCAATTACTTTTATGTTTTCATCCAACATCTTCTGGCAATATCTTGTGTCCGTCTAAATTTGTCATCATTGTAAATATTGTATGATACTTTGTAAAATTGTATATTAGCAATATATTGATTTGTTTTTATGTTTCGTATAGTATAGTGTGTAAAACACATCTTAATTCCTTCAAGAATACAACATTTATATAAAAATAAATTTTGGTAAAATAAATGATTAACTATGTAATATACTAATCAATTATGTAGAATACCTCTTAATTATGCAAAAAAATGCAGTAAATTTTGTATTGCAGTGTTTGTAAGCAGGGATAGTTAATCCTTAACGCACACCTAAACGCTCTCCTCTCCTCAAAATGGTGCCTCCACGCACACCTCCTCTGCTATCTTCTCCCCTCCCTTGTGGGAGGTGGTGCCTCAATGGGAACCTCCATTGCTCCCCTTATCCCGCATCATGGGGCCTCCACACACACCTTTACTCTTCATCTCCACTTCGTTATTTTTGCCCGTTGTCATCGCCCTCCATGTTGGACATGCAAGCCCACGGCGAGCCATTATGCAATAAATGTTATTGCGGATATCATTCCCTGATCTGAAATGAAGAATAAATAATTTGCATAATAGGTCCCTTAGTACAATTAGGGTTATGTACCATGGCCATCTTAATAATCATACAGCTATTGATTCAATGATTGAATCAAAGAGGCTGGTGCTTGGATGAATATCTAAAGGGTTAGATTGAGGACTCATCAAGCACCGTCAAATGATTGTTAAGATGTGATCTCCAGCCTGAGTAGGAGATGACAATCCTTTCTCTCATAGGTTGATATCTGGTTGACCTCTTGATGCGGGTCCTCTACATAGGAATAGAGATTCGGAGGTATCAGATTAGTTAAGTCAAAGGGTTGACTTAACGAGATCGAGATAACCAAAGTCCTATATCGTATGATGTCACGATACAGGTACGCATCCTCTGATCGGAGACAGATGTGTTACTATATGTCTGAGTATGTACATTTGGCAGACCAATAGGTTGATGACCTAACCAAGGTCTATACACCGGTGTGCTGGTGTGCATATAAGGGCATATGAGTAATACGATCTCTCAAAGGGATCATACAGGTTCATTACTAAATCGGAAGACATGAGCTCACTCATGAGATATTGTGAAGAATCAAATTCTGTGCGCACGGTCGTCTCGCTTTGGAAGCTTGACTGAATTTGTAGGTTTGATATATACTTTTGGAAAGGATATGATCAGGACCTAGGTATGATATATGCTTTTGGAAAGTATATGATCGATACCAACTCTCAATGATCAAATGAGAAACTTACTGATGAAACCCTGTAGACAGTATAAAGTTGATCTAATACTTCGGGTTTATTCTGAGTCTTCCAGTATGCAGGATGTGCAGATATTGGGAATACCTGAGGGTGATATGATCATAAACGATTGTATAACCATGACGCTTCCATTCCTAGGGAGTGATGAAACAGGTCTAGATTTTAGTGACACTCTCATAGAGAAGTGATCTAATCTTAGTCCAAATGTTGGACATTGATCTGAATGTGATTCCGATACAATGAGAAGATTAGATCTACGGTCTTGATTTAATCAAGCATCTATGGGAGGTCCGTAAGATCTGGATTTGAGATTTTATCTCAATGTCCAAGTCACTATACGTGGAACAATACAATCGTCATGTCCTTATCTCCAAGTATCCGCGGAGAAAGCGCATTATCCTTGAAAGAGTTCATGGATAATTTCATTGTTGATATATGTATCCAAGCATCGAGAAAATTGATAATTAAATGTGATTTAATTATCATGGATAATATGAATTTGATTCATATCATAAGAAGAGATATCTAAGATAATTAAATGTGATTTAATTATCAAAGATATGAATAATGTGAATGTGATTCATGTTATTTGGGCACATGAGAAAAAAGATCCAAGATGATTAAATGTGATTTAATTATCATGGATATGAATATGGATAGCACTATATGTATTAATCATATATATTATAAATATGATTTATAATATATTAGAGAGAGCATATTTGTGTTTTATATTTATTGATTAATTGTTAATGTGAATTGGATTTACATTGAACTATTAATTGAAAATATAATTACATTTAGTTTTGGGTTGTGGATGAGATTCACATTTTTTCAATAGCTTGATTGATATTTTTCAAAAAGTAATTTGGAATTATTTTTTATGAAAATTATTTTAACAAGACTTATAGGAGATATCATGAGATAATGTGATCTCATGATATATCAATGAGATTGACCAAGTCCCCTCTAATAAGAGAGGACGGCTACAACTCCTCTAGAGGAGTAGAGTAGCCGTCTCCCCTTTTTAGGAGAGGACCATGGTCTTCTCATTATCCTATCTCTAGTCAAAAGTGATTTAATTTTAGATTAATTATATTGATTTATCAGGCAAAATATTTCTCTAAACTGGATTTGAGATCAGGATATCATCAAATACGCATGAAAGAGGCTGACATTCATAAGACGGCTTTTAAGACACATGAAGGTCATTATGAATATTTAGTCATGCCATTTGGTCTAACAAATGCTCCTTCTATCTTTCAGTGTTTGATGAATGACGTGTTCAAACCATACTTACGGAAGTTTGTGTTGGTTTTTTTTGATGACATCTTGGTATATAGCAGCACATTGGATGATCATCTTCAGCATCTGGAGTTTGTTTTTCAAAAGCTACAAGACAATAAATTGTATGCTCGTTCGTCCAAGTGTCGATTTGGTGTAACCCGAATTGCCTATTTGGGGCATATTATTGAGGGAGGTCTTGTGTTGATGGATGAAGCTAAGGTTGCAGCAGTTGTAGATTGGCCGATTCCCAAATCAGTCAAAGCTTTGAGGGGATTCTTGGGCTTAACTGGATATTACCGCAAGTTCATTAAACATTATGGATCTATTGCAGCTCCTTTGATTAATCTAGTCAAGAAAGATGCCTTCAAGTGGTCGTCTGAAGCAAATATGGCTTTTGAGATTTAAAAAAAAAACAGTTAGTTCCAGGCCGACATTAGCACTACCTAATTTCTGTAAAACATTTGTTGTAGAATGTGATGCGAGTGGGATAGGAATTGGAGCGGTCTTAATGCAGGAAGGGCGGCCCATAGCATTCCTAAGAAAGGTTTTTACTCCGAGACAACGAGCACTCTCAACCTATGAAAGAGAAATGGAAGCCATAATCTTTGTTGTTAACAAGTGGAGATCTTATTTGGTGGGACAAAAATTTGTAATAAGAACGGACCATCAGAGTCTGAGATACCTTTTGCAACAACAGATACATACTCCAGCACAACATAAATGGCTTATTAAGCTATTGGGATTTGATTTTCAAGTTGAATTCAAGTCGGGATTTCGCAATCGAGTGGCAGATGCCTTATCACGTGTAATGGAGGACATGGATTATCAGCCATATCTCTAGTTGAACCGATTTGGATTAAGGACCTTCAACAGGAGTATGCTTCTAACCCAGATTATATGCAGCTTCTCCAACGATGGGAAACAGGAGAGTTAAATCCCAGCATTTATCAATTGAAGGGAGGCCTCCTATTCTATAAGGATCGTATACTGCTATGTCCAAATACAAATTTTACCCATAAAGTTCTCAATGATATGCATTCCTCCCCAACTGCAGGACACTCCGGTTACCACAAAACTCTCCACATGGTTAAAAGGAACTTCCATTGGGAAGGACTTAAAAATGAAGTTAGGGAATTTGTTAGAAATTGTGATACATGCCAAAGGTGTAAATATATCTCAGAGTCTCCAGGTGGATTACTTCAACCTCTTCCAATACCTAAAGCAGTCTGGCACGATATCTCCATGGTAAAAAAAAATTATTGAAGGGTTGCCATCTTTAAGGACTAAGTCTGCTATAATGGTGGTCATTGACAGATTATCCAAATATGCTCATTTTATTCCTTTAAAACATCCATATACGGCTTCTGATGTGGCTGCTGAATTTTTTAATTCTATCTTTAAACTTCATGGACTCCCCAGATCAATTGTTTCAGATAGGGATCCAATTTTTACCAGCAAGTTTTGGCAGGAACTATTTACCTTACAAGGAACTAAGTTGAAGTTAAGCTCAGCATACCACCCTCAAACAGATGGGCAAACAGAAGTGCTAAACAGATGTTTGGAAACATATTTGAGGTGCTTTACACACCAACAACCTCTCAATTGGGTAAAATGGATTCCTTTGGCTGAATGGTGGTACAACTCCTCTTGGCATTCTTCTACTGGCATTACTCCTTATCAAGCTGTTTATGGAGTTCCTCCGCCAACCTTATTGTCATATATTCCAGGCTTAGCTGAAGCACCTGAGGTGGAGCTACAACTGCATTCAAGAGATCATATGCTGAAAGAACTATGAGAACACCTTCGTAAGGCTCAAGATCGGATGAAGATGCAGTCTAATCAACATCGTAAGGAATGTGAATTTAATGTTGGTGATGTCGTTTACTTAAAGTTGCAACCATACAGACAATTTTCTCCGGTCAGGCGTTATAACTATAAACTCAGTGCTAGATATTTTGGCCTTTATCAAATTTTGCAACGAATTGGTCCAGTAGCATATAAGTTGGATTTACCACAGGATTCCAAGATACATCCAGTGTTCCATGTTTCACAATTAAAGAAGAAGTTAGGAGATACTATTTCAGTTACTAATCAACTTCCAGATGTTGCTTTATCTACCAGCCAGATTCCTAGTAAACTGTTGGGAAGAAGAATGGTGAAAAGGAATAATCTTGCTGTGACCCAAGTTCTTATTCAGTGGAAAGGTCTTCCAGTGGAAGAGGTAACTTGGATGGACTGTACAGAATTTGTAGAGAAGTACCCATCATTCGACCTTGAGGACAAGGTCAATCTTGAAGGAAGGGGGTATTGATGGGTAACAAACCAAGGGAGGGAAAAATTGTAATAATGGATTACAAATCCATTTCTTTTGGCGGGAAAATTTGTTTTGCTGTTATAAATAGAAGAAGAGAAAATAAAATGGGCATGATCGATTTGGCCCAGTTTTCCTGATTCCTTCTCCCTTCACTCTCTCTCTCTCCTATCTGTTCATTGTCTATGTCCACATATCTCTTGTTTGTTAGGCTATCTTCCATTCTGTTATCTTTCCCCCTTAAACTGTAAGCATACATGTTTCCAACAAGGTGACGATCACTCGAGCCGAAGAGCCGCGGAGAAGGTCCCTCTGTTCCAGGGATTGCAAGGCGAGCCGAGGAGGAGTCACAACAGTTGTGATGGCAACGGTTATGGTCCGTGTAGCAACGATGGACGAGGAGGTTCGATGCAGCCGTGGTACGGGAGGGGGAAGGGGATGTGTTTGGAATCTCGATGTTGGGGGGGAGGGGGGGGATTAGGCGTGCATGGGGTTACTAGTTAAACTGAACATGTTCATTTTTTATTAGAGTTCGTTCGATAATATTTCGAAAAATGATCGTTTGTTTGTAAATGAACTGAACACGAACTTCAAATTTAAGTTCGATAACTTAACGAACCGAACATGAACATAACATATGTTCGTTCATAAGAGTTCGAGTTCGATATATGTATGCGCGTGTGTATTTGTGTGTGTAACTTCGTACACTTGATAAATTTTGAGGTTAAAGAAATTACGGTATTTATTATGCTTTGTACCACTTTGATTTGAATAATTTATTATTTTATTTACTGCTAGTCAAAATCTATTATCGAACACCAGTTTTGAGCTTGCTCGTATAAACAAGTTTGAGTTAAGTTAAATTGTTAATGAACTATTATCGAACCGAATTCGAATATCCGTTTTCTAGACGAACTCGAACTCGAATATATCCTATCAAACATTTATCGAACTGAACTCGAACTTTCTTATCGAACCAAACACGAACATATATAGGTTCGTTCATTATGTTTTGGTTCAATTAGCAGACCTAATGAAGACCCCTTCATGAATCGACCTCACCTATCGCAGCGAACTAGAAATGTCATCAGTTCCTCCTTCATCGTGAGTGCCTGAGAGAGAGAGATGGGTACAGGATGAGAGGATGTTTGGGATGGAAGAGAACTTCCAATGTCGAGGTTTTGATGATGCATATATTCACCTCCATATGGGAGGTTTATATAGGACGTAGTCCTCACACTCCGGTACACGACCTCCGGTAGTTGCTTGATCATGCGATCACTGGAGAGGTTCTTCTACACTATCTACAGTCCCCCTATGGGTTGAGGTTTGGGGAAAGCCAATGTACTTATTCCCTTCCAAGCGATCAATTGTCAAGCGCTTATTCTGTCGTCTAGCTGTGAACTAATATTCCCAGACGTTGGCTTGATTGGGGACTCTTGCTCCGTGTGCTTGCTTTTTCGGTAGACTAGATTAGAAGTGAAAAAGTGCTTTCTCGAGGAAAGAATGAAATGAAATTTGCATGTCCCATATACTCATCGATTTGGTTTCAACCAGGAGTTCAATTTATCTTACGTGAATTTATATTTTGAGCATTAGAGCCCCTTTAAATTTGTCAACAAGTGCATTAAAGATTTTAAGAAGATATTTAATGTGCAAAATAAGAGAGTAAGACTCTAAATACATAATTTAATGATAAATTATAATAAGTATAGTAGATGGATTTTACATGGTTTATGGACGTCAGAATGTGGCCTGTGACATTGAAGTAGTTAAATGATGATTTGGCTCATTAATTTGTTACATTCATTGTTTATATAATGTATGCACTCTTACCAAGTGACGTACAGCATGCACGCACAACACAACACACACACATTGCCATATCTGCTTTAGGCTACTGCTGGTTCGCACGTGAGCATGTGCGAGAGCATTATGAGCGTGTGTGTGCAGGTGTGCTAGTGTGCGTTTGTGTAGCATGAGTAGTGATGCTTATACAATGATGAATATGAACTATCGGAATCACCTCTATGTGTGTCTTTACATGTGTATGTGTATATGGATACGTATGTGTGTGTATATATGTGCATGCATGAATTCATGCGGGTATATCTATATGAAAGTATCATTAAATAAAGGAAGAATATCCCTATGTTCAACTAAATTAGTTTTATTACTTAAAAATAAATATACTTATTTTTTATATTATGAGAATAAATAACATTTTAATACTTGACGTGTCCGCAAAAGCCACGTTAAGAATGTATTTTTAATCTTCGTGCGTGAAATTAATGAAAGTCGTTCGTTGTAGGCGGCGATCGGAAACAGTCAAGAAATAACCACAAAATAATGATTCAATTTTAATCCCGTGGTGTATGTTTATTTTACTTGGGCAAGTCCCAAGGTCGATCACAAGGAGGCAAAGGAACAACCTAGATTAATGTCTATCTAATTTTGAGTTCGGTTTTCAAGGCGGTATTTTTTTTTGGAATTTTTCAATGCAAGATGAGATGCAAAATGCAAATTCGGCCTATTTTAGGGACTAAAATGTAAAATACATTCAAATGGTGTCCGAAAAATACGAAACTTGGCCACAATGTAAATGACGATGAAATGAGTGCACTGTAATTTTTTTGTAATTTTTAGATGCAATATTAATTTTTTACAAATTTTTAATTGCAAACAGATTAATTTTCAATATTTAATTTTAATAAATATTAAACCTACGTATTTTCGAGAACTAAAATTATTTAAGATCTATCACTAGGTAATAGATCTTAGAAAAATCCTAGACCTCAAAAATGTGGGGTTCAATACCTATTAAAAATCAAACATTGAAATGCACAAAATGATTTTTACAGGGCAAATAATGCATGCAAATGCAATGATTTTTGGGCACAATGTTAATCAAATTAATCTCTACGATATGTGATTTTTGGGGGATTTTTAAATCAACATTTAATTAACTACGAATTTCCAAGCACAGATTGGGCAAAATATTCCAATTTTCGCAAAACAATTATTTATTAATCAACCGTAATTCACAAAAATATCCACAGCATGTCAAAATGTAGAGAATTATAAGATGAACAAAATGCTATTTTTAAATAAATAAAATAATGCAATGTAGAGGTCTATAATGGATGACAAAGACAGGGGTACATATGCAAAATGAATAAATAAAAATAATGCAAGGGGGGACCTAAAATTAATTACCAGAAGTGAAGGGGTGCAATTAGCAAATTTTCCAAGGGTCACGTGCGCTGCACGTGACCTTGGAATGGCTGGACTTGGATGCGAATGTCAGGACCTGGCCGCGGATCTCTGTAATTTACCCAGAAAGTCACGTGCAAAGCACGTGACACCTGGGTCTTCTTGCGAATTGGAGTGCGACCGGGGGTATCGGTGAAAGTTCCCCCAAACGCACGTGCTTAGCACGTGCGTGGGGGCCTCGGGCTTGGCTCCCGGCCTCCGGTGTGAGAGAGGTGGAGGGGCGGTGCTGGTGAACGCACCGCCTCCCGCAGCTGTCGGTGAAGATGCCCTGTCGCGTGCGGTGCGGAGTCGAAGACGATGGTCGGTGGCGTGCCTCTGGCCGACACACGGTCAGGAGGGGGTGGAGCGGCGGCGCTCGGTGGAGTCGGAGGAGGCCGATGGAGGTGGCGGCGGAGTCGTCGATGACGTCGGAGGCGATGACGTCGCAAGCGTCGGGAAGCGAGGTGGAAGGGGGCGGAGGCCCAGCTTCTGGAGGGCCGGTCGAGGCGGAGCCCAGAAGGCGAAGTCGACGAACGTCGGTGGAGGCCCGGCTCCTGGCGATGGTGACGATGGCGAGGTAGGCGGTAGCGGTGTATCGAGTCGGCGAGGAGGGGAAGCTCCGAGCGGAGCGGAGGCGACGAGGTAGAGCAAGAGAGCGGGAGAGAGAGAGAGAAAGAAAGAGAAAGGAAGGTAACCTGGAAGGGCTCAACGGCGATGCCGGAGCGAGCAGCCGAGGCGGGGGTGGAGCCGCTTGCTGCGACAAGCTCGGGGAGCTTGGATCTCGCCGGAGTAGGAGTGGTCGGAGGGCTGTCACCACCTCGGAGGTGTCCTAGGATAGAAGTTGGCGGATCCGGTGGCTGTGGGCGTCCGGTGCTCTTTTATAGAGAGAGAGGGAGGCGGCGGCCGCGGAGATATCGGGTGGTAGTTGGGCGCGGCCGTTGCGAGGCGGCGGGGCGAAGATCACGGAGATAGCGGAGATTGGTTGGCCGGTGCGGGGAGGCGAGGATATCGGCGGGCGGTTGCGAAGATAGAGGCGGTGGTTACGGGTGGTCGGCGCTGGAATTGGGGGAGACGAAGGGAGGAGGACGACGGGTCCCTGGCCGTTCGATCGGCCGAGATCGAACGGCCAGATAGGGGCCACGTGGCGGAAGTATGGGGACGGGGTGCGGCACGTGCGGAGCACGTGCTTGGTGGCACGTGCGCTGCACGTGCGTGGTAATTTATTTTTTATTTTTTAATAAAAACGGATTAAAGAAAAGCCCAAAAAACGCTGACACGTGGCGGCCTCTGGGGCTGCCACGTGTCAGCACCAGAAAATTCGAAGATAAATTATTTTGTAAAATCAAAAAGAAATAGCAAATGACCTCGGATCGAAAAAGTTTCTTCACGAAAAATGCTCGTCTCGATGAGATCTACAACTTTCATGAAGACATCAAAGCCAAATTCGGTCAAATGTGAAAAGTGAATTTTTGGGGTATCCCATGTACATAAAATACCTTGATTTTTGGGTTTTCTAATTTTTTTGTCAATTTTAAACAGATAAAAATCCGGAAAAATAAGGAAAACTCAAAGATAAATAAAAGAGACCTTAATCTAATTTTTTTGGATTTTTTTATTAATAAAGAAAATATACACATAAAATACAGGTTAAAAAGCCGCAAAAATACAATGTACAAAAGAGGCCCAAAACCCAACTTTCACATACGAGCTCTGATTCACTTGAACTTGGTCTTGTTTTGAAGGTAATTGAATGTGCATTAGTTCAAAAGTGAGTAGGATCAAATCAGACACTGGATGGGGAAGATATGTGGCTTTTAGTCCGAAAATCCTGAAACTAGGGTTTGGGTTTTTGGTCCCCTTACCTGGGTTAATTATTTTTTTGTATTTTTTATTTATTCTTGTTAGTGAGGTGTACACAGTGGAAGTGAGTTTGTGGTATGCGGTGTTAGCATGAAGGAGTTAAAAATAGGGGAAGTTAGGCTATTCACAGGTCACTGTTGGCTTGGATTTTTGGCTTCTTATTTTATGCAGAAATTAATGCTAAAATGCAATTCTTATGCAATCATGCCCGGATGCTAATTATACGAAATAAATGCAGAAATGCAGTTGATCTTGAGGGACTTGAGCCTAATGAATGAGACTTAGAGTGATGAATCCGAGATTCATCATCCCCCTATACTTAAACCATGCTCGTCCCTGAGCATCAAAAAGAAATGCCATGAAGTGAAATGAGACTGGGTTCCATACCAAGACCATGAACTGAAGGTGAAAGTGAAACTAAACTTGACCTTTGGATTAATAATGTGGCGGAACTTCTGTGAGACTTAGAATTTTAAAATCAACAGCCCTCAAGTTCTACACATCATTGACACAGTTTCAACTCAGAAGTCATCTTAGATCAATCCTCTTCCCAAAGTATACCCTATGAACATTGAATAACCGACTCATGTGTGTGAAGGGTTTTAGCTCTTCCCATTCAGAGTGCCGGACTACCATGCTCCTCTCCTCTCCAGTAACTCGTCCTCGGGGAGTCAGGTATTTCCTTCTAAGGTCTGTCGTGCTGTGTTCACAATCGAATGAGGGAGAAGAAAGAAGAAAGAGAAAAGAACTGGAGGGTGGCCAGTGTAGTCACCTCTCCTTATGGAGATGGCCAGTGTAGCCGAGTCTCCACCAAGATCTGTAGGTTTCTGAAGCTTGGACCTTTTTGGTCGGATTTTTATTTGGTAGAATGCTTCTATGTATTTGGAATTTTTGGTGGTTCTGCTTGGATCTTGTTGTGCCCCTACGGATATAGAATCTTTTGTTCCGTACATTTTTTGGGGTCTTAGAAAAATTGTGCCCAGCCGTCCATCCCTTTTCCAAAGCTTTATTTCAACCCGTACTCCGGTCTTTAGATTTCCACGCTACCAGAAAAGAGACTCACACAGTCTTCCAACATCCCGTTTGGGTTGAGCTAAGTGCATAGTGCGAGAGTGCGAATTAATTCCCTATTCCAGAGTGGTACCCAGAATGAAGAGACCAGGTTAGACACTAAGAGTCAAACGCTGCACATTGTCATGTGGAACTTAAGGAATTAAGTCAAAAAGACCTGAAGCTCTTAAAATTCTATTTCTCGGTGAAGTTCCTCTGAAAATTAGGTGGATTAAAGTCAAGCCCAGACCACTCTCGGTTTCGGCTCATAACTCGGTTCAGAACCCAATGACTTTTCACAGATGCAAATGCATGCGGTGATGGATGAAGTGCAGGTGCGTAAAATGCAGACACTTTTTTTTTATGCAAGGGATTTTTTCTCTCTCTCTCTCTCTCTCTTTTTTAAAGCAGAAAATGGAATAAGAAGCCTCTTTTTCATTCATTTTTTTTTCTTCTTCTTCTTTTTTTTTTCAAGTTAGTACCCACCCCGTAAATACATATAGACTTATGCGAAAGTACGAGATATGGGTAAAATATATACAAAGTATATATACAGACCCCCCTATACTTAGCGAGTGTTGTGTCCTTAGAGCACAAGAAGCGTAAAGAAGACATAGCTCGGGCTAAGCGTAAGAGAGCGAGAAAAAAGAAAGAAAAAAGAAAAGAAGAAAAAAAATGAAAAGAAAAGCGGTCAGGAAATGAGGAGAGTATATACGGGTGGATGTCGGTTCCCCCTATACTTAGGCTCTGAACAGCCTAAGTATGGAAGAAGGGTGGATATGGAGCGAATGGGAGTTAGGAGAAGAATGATATATACAGATGGCATTGGTCCCCCCTATACTTAGGCCTTGGCCTAAGTAAAGGAAGAAGCTGTACAAGGAGACCAATGTAGTCGGGAGGGAGGGTGGGAGTGGTCAGATAGATTTTCAATATCCTCGCTCTGCGTGAAATAGATGGCCTCGACTTGAACTGTTTGTTCTTTGGGTGATTCAATGTATGGCTTCAGCATTTGTCCATTTACTGAGAACGGTTGTGCATTCTCTTTGAGTTCGGCTATGTCTACGCTTCCATTGGTATGCACATCGACGACAATGTAGGGACCCGTCCATTTTGATTTGAGTTTCCCATGAAAAATCTTCAACCGAGCATTAAACAACCACACTTTTTGTCCAGGGACGAAGGTCTTCTCTCGAATGTGTCTATCATGCCATCTCTTGACCTTGTCCTTATAAATCACACTGTTGTCATATGCCCGATTTCGGATTTCAATTAGCTCATTCAGATTTAAGTCTCGACATAGTTTCCCAAGGTGACAACTCCAATTCAACTTTTTGATCGCCCATTCAGATTTGTGGATCAATTCTACAGGAAGATGACATGGCTTGCCATAGATCATCCTAAAAGGTGAAGTACCGAGTGGAGTCTTATAGGCTGTCCTATAGGCCCATAGAACTTGGTCCAACAGTGTTGACCAATTCTTCCTATCGGGACGGACCAACTTCTGGAGAATGCTCTTCACCTCTCTGTTAGAAACCTCTGCCATGCCGTTAGATTGTGGATGATACGGGTTGGCTATTCTATGCTCAAATTTGTACTCCTTAGCCAAAGATCTCATCTCCCTGTTCACGAAGTGGCTACCTCCATCAGAAATCAATACTTTTGGTATCCCGAACCTCGCAATGATGTTATCTTTGATAAACTTACAGACGACTTTGCTATCTGCGGTTCGGGTTGGAATAGCCTCTACCCATCTTGATAAATAATCCACCGCTAACAAGATGTACTCAAATCCATTGCTGTTGGGAAAGGGACCCATAAAATCGATCCCCCATGCATCAAAAACATCACAGAAAATTATTGGTTGCATGGGCATTTCATCTCTATATCCCATAGTCCCTCCCATTCTTTGACAAATCGGGCATGACCGTACAAATTCATTAGCATCCTGAAATAAGGTCCGCCAGTAAAATCCACATTGGAGTACCTTGTGCGCGGTTCTCTTTCCCGAATGGTGTCCTCCAGCCTCGAGAGAATGACAGTGTGTGAGGACACTCTGATATTCCTCCTGAGGGATACATCTTCTCCAGACACAATCCGGTCCTTCATAGAAAAGGAAAGGATCGTCCCAATGGTATTTTCTCGAATCCGACTTTAATCGATCAATCATTCTTTTGGTCCAACCATAGAGAACCTTCTTGGAGACAAGATGGTTCACTATGTCAGTATACCATGGGGTTGACTCAATGACGCAAATCGATTCGTCTGGAAAAGTCTCCTTGATTGGTCCGATATCAGGATGATCGTTTTGCTCGATTCGGGAAAGGTGATCAGCAACAACATTCTTTATTCCAGGTTTATCCTTGATCTCCAAATTAAACTCATGGATTAACAAGATCCATCTCAAAAGTCGTGCCTTAGCATCCTTCTTATCCATGAGATATCTGATTGCTGTGTGATCTGTGAAGATTGTCACCTTGGAGCCCAATATGTATGATCTGAATTTTTCCAGGGCCCAAACAACCGCGAGCATTTCCTTTTCAGTCACTGTATAGTTTCTCTGTGCAGGGTCCAATACTTTGCTCGCGTAGTGAATCGCATAAGGAATTCCCTCTCTTCTTTGTCCGAGTACCGCTCCGACAGCAAAATCCGATGCATCAGTCAGGATCTCGAAGGGAAGAGACCAGTCGGGAGCTTGTAATATCGGCGATTCACGTATTTTCTTTTTCAGGAGATCGAAGGCCTCTAGACATCTGTGATTTACAATAAACTCGGTGTCTTTTCCTAAGAGCTCAGTCTGTGGGCGGGCGATCTTTGAAAAATCAGGAATAAACCGTCGATAAAATCCAACATGCCCTAAGAACGACCTCACTGACTTGACGTTGGTTGGTGGCTCAAGTTTCTTGATCACATCCACCTTGGCAGGGTCCACCTCCATTCCCTTTTTGGAGATGACGTGCCCCAACACGATACCCTCAGTCACCATGAAGTGACTCTTCTCCCAGGAGAGTACCAAATTTACCTCCCTGCATCTCTGAAGGACTCGGTCCAAGTGTGCTAAGCATGTATCAAATGAATCACCATGAACCGAGAAGTCGTCCATGAAGACTTCCAAGAAATCACCAACCATTTCGGCAAATACGGCAATCATGCACCGCTGAAATGTGCCTGGGGCATTGCAAAGCCCGAATGGCATGCGCTTGAATGCGTAAGTACCGAAGGGACATGTGAACGTGGTCTTTTCCTGGTCCTCGGGAGCTATAGCTACTTGATTGTAGTCGGAGTACCCATCAAGAAAACAGAAGAATGCTTTCCCTGCAAGTCTCTCCAATATTTGATCAATGAATGGCAGTAGAAAGTAGTCTTTCTTGGTCGCAGCATTCAGGCGCCGGTAATCGACACAGACGCGCCACGACGTGGGTACTCGGGTCGCATCTCTACCCCCTCCTCGTTGGTAACCATCTGGATTCCCGACTTCTTCGGGACGACATGAAGGGGGGCTACCCACTTGGAGTCAGAAATGGGGTAAATAAATCCTGCTTTGCACCATTTCTCTATTTCTTTCTTCACTACTTCCCGAAGATTGGGGTTTAATCTTCTATGGAATTCACGGGAAGGCCTTGCATTATCCTCAACATAAATTTGGTGCGAGCAGAGAGCGGGGTTTATTCCTACGAGATCCGACACAGTCCAACCTATGGCTTTTCGATTTCGCTCAAGGACTTCGATCAGTCTGGATTCTTGGTCCACGGTTAATGATGAGCTAATGATCACAGGGAATTTTTCTTTGGGTCCGTTGAGGAATGCATATTTTAGCGTGGGAGGTAGTGGTTTCAGCTCTGGCAATTCTGAATCGTCGATCAAGTCTGGCTGAATGACTTTTGCTTCTGTCTCAGTATCGGTTGGCGGTGAGTCACTGTGTGAGATGTTGGCTACCAATTCCAAAGAAAAGTGGGTCGGATCGATAGAGGAGAATGGTAATTCGGCCAGAGCCGTGTCCGACTCATCATCGATTGACTGCCCCAAAGGTGAGGTGATTGATAAATCCAAGAGGATTTCAGTATTGTCTGGGGGTGTAGAAATCTCAGAGTGCATGGTGGATTATTTCTTCTTCCGAGGATGTGCCTTCTATCTGTATGTCTGGCAGTTGGTCCCATGGCCCAGTGGTTCTGAGGAGATTGCATTCTGATGTTTCGGCATCTTCAGTTGTGGATTCGGAGTCTGGTCTTTGCCACTTTGTTTGTTTCATCTCCAAGTTCACTTCTCCGCCTGGAGAACGGAATTTCATCATGCCAGTTCCGTAGTCGAATACGGCCTTAGCAGTTCTTAAGAAAGGTCTTCCGAGAATGATTTGCGATTCCTTCCAATGGTTCGGGGTCTCCATGTCCAGGACAGTGAAGTCCACTTTGTATTCTGTACCCTCGATGATGATGATGATGACATTCTTCACTTATCCCTTAGGTCTTTTAGTGGATTTATCAGCAAATTGGAGTAAAGATGATGATTTCTTGAGAGGGCCCAACTCCAATCGATAATATAAGGCTAAGGGTAGAAGGTTTATGGAAGATCCATTGTCGAGAAGTGTGCGTGTGAATGCTATGCCGCCAATGTGACTCTCCACATAATGGGCGCCCAGATCCCTCTTCTTTCTTGGCAGATGCTGGTTTCTGACGCATTTAGTGGTGGCAACTGTCAAGATATGAGTCTCCACAAATTGACTTGTTCTCTTTGTACGAGTCCGGGTGGGGGTGCATTTTGCCTTCAAGTATTTCTGAAAGGCTGGATTACCTGCCACATATTGATCAAAGGGTACTTTGACTGTGATGTTTTGTTGGCAGAATTTTTCCATGACTGGGTCATCTTTGATGTTTTTCTTTTGTTTTTCTTTCTTTAAGGCACGGGGGAAAGGAATGGATGCATTTGAGACAGGAGATAGAGGATCAGAATCAAAAATACGAGCATCTTTATTCGACTTGGAGTTTTTATTACAATCATAATAATCAAAATCAGGTTGCTGAAAAGGTGACAAAGGTATTTTTGCAGCAACTAGAGGCTCAAGGTCCTCTGCAGACTCCATAGATGCTTTCCCTTTATCTACTGCTGGGATCTTCAGGCGTCCTTCATCTTCCTCCTCGGAAACATCCTCCGGTCGATCTTCCGAGTCTTCATGGTCCGATTCCCTTGCCCGGTCAGGTACGACCACGGTCCTTCCGCTCCTGAGTGACATGGCATTGATTTTGTCAAATGAAAGGATCTCATGTTCAGATGTGGAAAAGTCTGGATAGTATACCTGGTTATTGTGTTGAGATGCGTTGAATTTGTTCAAGCTATTGGGGTTAGCTTGAACCTGGGCGGGAATGGTTGTGGCTGGAGCTGTCTGCTCATCCTTCCAACGGGACAAGCGGTTGACATCAACCCGTAGATCTTCCAGTTCATGTCGGAAGTGACGAAACTCCTCAAGTATTTGTCTCTGGATGTCGATCGGTTCTTATGGGGGTTTGGATGACTGAGCTGATTGTCTGGGGGCTTGAGATTGCTGATGGTATTGCTGAGGTTGGCTCTGGCGGTTGTAGGGTTGCTGTTGCTTCGGTTGCTAGAATGCGGCATTATAGAAAGTAGGTGGGCGCTGATAAGTCTGACGGTCTCCCATATTACCCTGTCGGGTAGTGTCTTGGGTGTACCAGATGCCATTCACTTCAAATGTCAGAGGCGGGGCTTCCATTACTGTCTCAGTCGGTGGGGGCGGCTGTTGGGAATATTGGGCGTGGGATTGATCGTGAGCCCATGGTTGTTGTTGCTCTGCTCCTGGTTGCTCCTGGACATGATGCACATGATATATCGGGACAGTAGGTGCACTAGGCATCCCCATCTTGGACACCTTCTCGGTGAGTTCCTCCATCTGCTTCGGGAATTACGAAATCCTACTATCGATATCATTCATTCTCTTGTCCACAATTGTCAATTTATCAGAAATAAAATGCATGCTTGGAATCAAGTCCTCAGCTATTTCTGCCACTGTCTGCTTCCTGCCTTTGGCTTGAAGGGTGTTCAGGGAATCAGTGTATGCTCGACTGGCAATTTGAGACCGGCTTGTTTCTGCCATCTGCTCCAGTATTTTCCAGACGGTCTCAGCTCCACGTGATGTGTAATTCCCTCCGCAGGCAGCACTAACTAACCCTTGAGTCTCGTGGTTGAGGCCAGAGTAGAGTGATTGGACTAGGATGTTGTTGTCCAGGTCATGGCAGGGACATTTTTGTAGCAGGTCCTTAAACCTATCCCATGCCTCACAAAGTGGTTCATTGGGCATCTGAGCGAAACTGGTGATGCGGGTCCTCATTTGATTGGTCCGGCTCAAGGGGTAGAATTTCTTCAGAAAGAGGTTTTTGAACCTCTCATAAGTCGTCACAGTCACCCCCAAGTTCTTCACCCAGTAGTCTGCTTTCCCTTTCAAGGCGAAAGGTAGTGCAGTGAGACGAATGTAGTCTTGGCTGACTTGTGGGTGCCTCAGATTAGAACATATCAGCTCTAGGTCCCTCAAGAATTCGTATGGCTCCTCAGTCGTATTACCATGGAATTGAGGTAATTGACTGACAAAATGTGGCTTTAATTCGTAGTGGATCTCCGGCTGTGGTGGCTGCAAATAGTTCCACACTCTGTACTGTCCAGGGTTATATGCGGCTTCCATTGGAACTTCTCCCCCAGCATTCATTTGTTCGAGCTGCTCCCTCAGCAGCTGTTGTTGCTGCTCAGATGCAGCCAGTCTTGCGAGAATCATCTTCATGGGATCTTCATTATTTTCATCTTCAGGGTCTTTTTTGGAAGGTATCTTGGGCGGCATTTCTTTATCTGGAGAATATAAAGGATTTGAGTTAATAGAATGGAAAGAATTGATGTAACAGTTATTCTCGATCTTTTGGGGTGAGAAATGGACAGGGTGGGTCTGTCCTCCGTCTAGGAGGAAGAAGGAATAGGGTTCTTGGGAAGAGTTTCCCGGAGGCCAAGCAGGTCCAGAGTAAGAGTTTCTCTGGGTTTTTGAGGTTGGGGAGTTTGTGGTAGAGAGAGATGAGCCTGAAAAAAAATTACCACAATTCTCCATTCTCGGAGTCAACAAGATGTTTTATGATGTAGACACAATTGTGTGGTATTCGTTGATGCACTATTTTCTACGCACAATCAAACACAATACAAGGGTTGTTTCACCAACTCAACTCAAAGTGAAGACCGTAAAGGTCCGGTCAATTATCTTGTTAGTTTTAATTGGTGAGAATTCAATCTTGCAAGCCGTTTACGCGAGCTGTTAGGTTTGGAGCTGGGCTCTATCCTAGTGTGCGTCTCTCTCCTCGCTGCAAGATAAATCAGACAATGTCGGGGTTGATCTCCCGCAGAAATTCTTGATTTTATGGATTTTTTTAGATCGGCTATATTTAGCAGTCCCAGTTTTATTAAGGCGATCACTGTAGAATTTAGGTGAACACAAATACACGTCTACCATCCAGTCCCAATTTCCTTTAGATTTATGTGATAAAACAAGAGAGAGGAATTCGGGAAAAGCCGATGCACGCGAGAAACTATGATGAATGCTCAGTTAGAAGACTTACAGTGCCTCCTCGCAATCTCCATGTGGGATGCAATACAGAATTGAAAATTTATACTAAATGCGTGCAAGCCGATGAAAACCGAACCTAAGCAGAAAGTTCTATTAGCGGGAAGAATTGAGTTAAATTTTTGGCTAAGTTGAACGATCTAAGGTGCGTCTTGATTAGAGTGCAGTGTGGTTTAAGATCCTACGAGCACAAGCAAAAATATAAATGCTCTAAGAGCCGTATGTGCAGGTCTATCCTAATCGCCACTCAAGTCGGGCCCCACCCTCTCCGGAGAGTGAAACAGGCCACGACACACCACAAATAAAGTTCAATGTCCTTGTACACACGCGAGAGTCCAAACGGACACTGCTATAAATGAGCAGAAAATAAAAATGCAGAAATTAAAAACCTAGACTCTACTCTCTCTCACGACTCGACTCGATCTTAATTTAATTGCGGTTTCTTCGGTTGTCGGTGAAGATGCGTCGGTTCCTTGCAAAAACCGCTCCACGTGCGCCGAGTACCTCGCAAGAAAAATAAGAGAGAGATTGTAAGAGAGTGACTCAAAAAAATAATCAAAAATAAAATAAATGAAAGAAATGCTGGAAAATAAATACAAGAAATAAAATGGGATTTACAATGAAAAATTCGGGGGTCAGACTACCCGAATTCGGAAAACCGAACAAAAATTTTCAAAACAAAAACTAAGCCGTTTGCCTCCCCGGCAACGGCGCCATCTGACGTGTCCGCAAAAGCCGCGTTAAGAATGTATTTTTAATCTTCGTGCATGAAATTAATGAAAGTCGTTCGTTGTAGGCGGCGATCGGAAACAGTCAAGAAATAACCACAAAATAATGATTCAATTTTAATCTCGTGGTGTATGTTTATTTTACTTGGGCAAGTCCCAAGGTCGATCACAAGGAGGCAAAGGAACAACCTAGATTAATGTCTATCCAATTTTGAGTTTGGTTTTCAAGGCGGTATTTTTTTTGGAATTTTTCAATGCAAGATGAGATGCAAAATGCAAATTCGGCCTATTTTAGGGACTAAAATGTAAAATATGTTCAAATGGTGTCCGAAAAATACGAAACTTGGCCACAATGTAAATGACGATGAAATGAGTGCACTGTAATTTTTTTGTAATGTTTAGATGCAATATTAATTTTTTACAAATTTTTAATTGCAAACAGATTAATTTTCAATATTTAATTTTAATAAATATTAAACCTACGTATTTTCGAGAACTAAAATTATTTAAGATCTATCACTAGGTAATAGATCTTAGAAAAATCCTAGACCTCAAAAATGTGGGGTTCAATACCTATTAAAAATCAAACATTGAAATGCACAAAATGATTTTTAAAGGGCAAATAATGCATGCAAATGTAATGATTTTTGGGCACAATGTTAATCAAATTAATCTCTACGATATGTGATTTTTGGAGAATTTTTAAATCAACATTTAATTAACTACGAATTTTCAAGCACAGATTGGGCAAAATATTCCAATTTTCGCAAAACAATTATTTATTAATCAACCGTAATTCACAAAAATATCCACAGCATGTCAAAATGTAGAGAATTATAAGATGAACAAAATGCTATTTTTAAATAAATAAAATGATGCAATGTAGAGGTCTATAATGGATGACAAAGACAGGGGTACATATGCAAAATGAATAAATAAAAATAATGCAAGGGGGGACCTAAAATTAATTACCAGAAGTGAAGGGGTGCAATTAGCAAATTTTCCAAGGGTCACGTGCGCTGCACGTGACCTTGGAATTGCTGGACTTGGATGCGAATGTCAGGAGCTGGCCGCGGATCTCTGTAATTTACCCAGAAAGTCACGTGCAAAGCACGTGACACCTGGGTCTTCTTGCGAATTGGAGTGCGACCGGGGGTATCGGTGAAAGTTCCCCCAAACGCACGTGCTTAGCATGTGCGTGGGGGCCTCGGGCTTGGCTCCCGGCCTCCGGCGTGAGAGAGGTGGAGGGGCGGTGCTGGTGAACGCACCGCCTCCCGCAGCTGTCGGTGAAGATGCCCTGTCGCGTGCGGTGCGGAGTCGAAGACGATGGTCGGTGGCGTGCCTCTGGCCGACACACGGCCAGGAGGGGGTGGAGCCGCTTGCTGCGACAAGCTCGGGGAGCTTGGATCTCGCCGGAGTAGGAGTGGTCGGAGGGCTGTTACCACCTCGGAGGTGTCCTAGGATAGAAGTTGGCGGATCCGGTGGCTGTGGGCGTCCGGTGCTCTTTTATAGAGAGAGAGGGAGGCGGCGGCCGCGGAGATATCGGGTGGTAGTTGGTCGCGACCGTTGCGAGGCGGTGGGGCGAAGATCACGGAGATAGCGGAGATTGGTTGGCCGGTGCGGGGAGGCGAGGATATCGGCGGGCGGTTGCGAAGATAGAGGCGGTGGTTACGGGTGGTCGGCGCTGGAATTGGGGGAGACGAAGGGAGGAGGACGACGGGTCCCTGGCCGTTCGATCGGCCGAGATCGAACGGCCAGATAGGGGCCACGTGGCGGAAGTATGGGGACGGGGTGCGGCACGTGCGGAGCACGTGCTTGGTGGCACGTGCGCTGCACGTGCGTGGTAATTTAATTTTTTTTAATAAAAACGGATTAAAGAAAAGCCCAAAAAACGCTGACACGTGGCGGCCTCTGGGGCTGCCACGTGTCAGCACCAGAAAATTCGAAGAAAAATTGTTTTGTAAAATCAAAAAGAAATAGCAAATGACCTCGGATCGAAAAAGTTTCTTCATGAAAAATGCTCGTCTCGATGAGATCTACAACTTTCATGAGGACAAAGCCAAATTCGGTCAAATGTGAAAAGTGAATTTTTGGGGTATCCCATGTACATAGAATACCTTGATTTTTGGGTTTTCTAATTTTTTTGTCAATTTTAAACACGATAAAAATCCGGAAAAATAAGGAAAACTCAAAGATAAATAAAAGAGACCTTAATCTAATTTTTTTGGATTTTTTTATTAATAAAGAAAACATACACATAAAATACAGGTCAAAAAGCCGCGAAAATACAATGTACAAAAGAGGCCCAAAACCCAACTTTCACATACGAGCTCCGATTCACTTGAACTTGGTCTTGTTTTGAAGGTAATTGAATGTGCATTAGTTCAAAAGTGAGTAGGATCAAATCAGACACTGGATGGGGAAGATATGTGGCTTTTAGTCCGAAAATCCTGAAACTAGGGTTTGGGTTTTTGGTCCCCTTACCTGGGTTAATTATTTTTTTGTATTTTTTATTTATTCTTGTTAGTGAGGTATACACAGTGGAAGTGAGTTTGTGGTATGCGGTGTTAGCATGAAGGAGTTAAAAATAGGGGAAGTTAGGCTATTCACAGGTTACTGTTGGCTTGGATTTTTGGCTTCTTATTTTATGCAGAAATTAATGCTAAAATGCAATTCTTATGCAATCATGCCCGGATGCTAATTATACGAAATAAATGCAGAAATGCAGTTGATCTTGAGGGACTTGAGCCTAATTAATGAGACTTAGAGTGATGAATCCGAGATTCATCAATACTTTAATGTAAAAATTTATGACTATATTTATTATTATTTTATATTTGAATATATTTTGATATTTACTTAAATAAAAGTAATGAATAATTTCAATGTATTTTACTATTTATTTAAACAAATTTAAGATATTTTACACATCGAAATTAAAATGTCTCTTCATCATTTTAAAATTTAATGTTATGTACTACTTTTATTTCCATTATATAATATAATATATCTATAAAAGATTGTTATTAATTTTTTTAATAGTTTTTGTGGTCCTTTTTGAAACTAATTAGTACTATTGTAACATTATATAATGGAAGAATATCCCTATGTTTAATTAAATTTAATAATTACTTTTATTATTTAAAAACAAGTAATGGATTTATTTTTAATAATATAACCTAATTATTACAGTTTATAGTTTTCATAATAGAACATATAACTTAATTGTTAACATCTAACTGCCCATCTAAATTCATATACCATCTCTCATATATACCCTCTCTACAACATACTCGCGCATATACACCCCTCTCGACATCAAATGATCAAATGAGATACTTAATGATAAAACCTTGAAGGAGATAGTCTAAATAGATCTAAAACTCCGAGTTTATTCTAGGTCTTCCAATATGCAGGATATACATGTATTAGGAATACCAGAGGGTGATTTGATAATAAACGATTGTATAACCACGACGCTTCCATTCCGAGGGAGTGATGAAATAGGTCTGGATTTTAGTGAATCCTCTCACTAAAGAAGTAATCTAGTCTCATTTCAAATGTTGGACAGTGATTTCAATGTGATTCACATATAATGAGAAGATTAGATTTACGGCTTTGATTTATCAAACATCTATGGGAGGTTTCTGAGATCTGGATTTGAGATGTGATCTCAATATCCAAGTCATTATACGTAGAACTTACAATCATCATGTCCTTATCTCTAAGTATCCGCGGAGAAAGTGTCTTGTTCTTGAAAGAGTTCGAGAATAATTCCACTGTTGAATTATGTATCTAAGCATTGAGATGTTGATAATTAAATGTGAATTAATATTGAATAATATGAATTTAATTCGTATTATTTGGCCATATAAGGAGAGTTATCTAATAAAATTAAATGTGACTTAATTGTCAAAGATGTGAATAATGTGAATGTGATTCATATTATTTTGGCACATGAGAAGAATCGTCTTGGATAATTAAATGTGATTTAATTATCAAAGATATGATTAATATGGATATCTATATCCATAATAACCATGGATATTATAAATATGATTTATAATATACCGAAGATATGTAAATGGAATTACAAATTATATGTTTTTTGTGAATTGGATTTACAATAAACAATTAATTATATATCTGATTTACATATTACGTTGGAAACATGAATATGATTCATATTTATCAATGGCATGATTGATGTTTTCACATATTTAATTTGGAATTATTTTTATGAAGATAAATGCAATAATAGTTGTTGCGTGTTATCCTCTATAATAAATATATATTAAGGAAGGTAAAACCACCAACAAGGTGGTCGTCCACCTTGACCAAGTCAAAGGAGAGCACGACCACCCTCTTTTTAGGGTGGTAGACGCCTCCCTTATTATATATTTATTATAATTGAAATTAAAATGAATTAATTTGTATATTGATACATGGATGTAATTAATTTATTTTAATTAATTTATTTTAATTATTTTTTGTTGCAATATTGTAGCAACAAATCATGACCATTGATTAAAAATCTCTTAAGATAAACAGTTGGATTAAGAGGGTACATAGTTTGAGATCCATATACATCCACCTAGTATAAAAAGGAAGGGTAGCCCTTGCCTTTGAACACGCACAAAATTCCACGAGGAATCAAACTCTCTCCATCTCTCTCTCTCTCTACACGTCAAGTCTCTCTCTCTCTCTCCCCCTAGAGGAGTCGTCTACCCTAAACCCAAGAGAGGATCGCCGCCGTCACCACGTTGTTGTATCGTCGCTTCGATTGCTCGTGGATCTCCATCTCCTTTGGTGCACATCGCTCGTGAAGAAGATATCGAATCTCGTGAGACAAGATCAGAAGATTCATCGCTTGGATCATCAATATGGATTGCGAGGAGCACGTATTTCATCAACGCACTCACAAGCATCTCTTTCATTAGATTGGACTTGAGATAGGAGGTATCTTCCTTTAGAGACTCGATCGCAACCACGCTTCAAGAGGTAAGCCTAATACTTGTTTGTGATTTAGATGAAATGATCGAAGAAGTGTTCTTGGATCATGTGGTTTCATCGTTCAATTTTTTCAGATTTCGTTGCTCTGGACCACTAGTACGACTAGTCGCTCTCGATCACATATAATGCGATCTCCACGCTTCTGTGATATGCTTAAGGATTTTCCCATATCCTTCAGATTCATCATAATTTTATGTTTTTTCATCTGCTCTTTGATTACATGTTCTTATATTTCATATTTCAACTAACAATCTTGTGCTCCTCCCTGTCATTGTAGAAGCAGTAGGGATCCTGATTGACTATTGTAGACATTTGAACCTCGTCCCTTATCTAAACCATCTTCTCTCAGTCTCCAACATACAACTTTTATCATTTACTGCTTCATCAGTTGACCTCGTCGAGACTCGTTAATAAGTAATGAAGCAACAGTTCTATCCAATGTGATAGTCTTCTCACCATAGAGCAATGTTGTAATAATATAACCATAAGAACGTGGAAAATAACTCAACAAAATCTACACCTTATTTTCCTCATTGAAGGAGATACTTTTCTTTCTTTTTAACGACTCAATTCTTACCCGAAATTATGGAAATTCGATTGTAGATGGATTTATCTTGCCATACTGCCCTCTCGGTATTATTGATCATCGACCCGAGCCTCTTCTTGTGCTCGATTACAGCGCTAAATCAGAAAGAACATTTTGTTAGGGGTTGATAGCATTAGACTTTATACTAGAGCCTCTTCATTTCTTGTATCTCCAACATTCCAACATTTTTTAAATGATCTAAATGGATATTTGCAAGATTAGCATTTATTGATAGCAGTAGACTTTATACTATGGAAAGCGAAACACCTTATGTACCTCCTAACTTTTTGTTAGGGTCCAATCAAGGCAAAACCTAGCATGACTGATCAAGTTGCTTCAGTTCAAATCCAGATAGCCTCATTTTATCTTCTAAAAACGTGATAATTCCAAACTAGTCCCATCAAGCGTGGAACAAAGATCTTTTTGGACCAATGAATGTATGCAATATAGAGGAGTAATCATGTGAGAGCAAAAAACTGTGAGAGCATGAGAGCAGTGATTCTGGACCACTAGATTCGGTTTTCTCTCTCCTGATTGAATCTAGTGGTCCAGAATCACTACTCATGCTCTCACAGGATCAACCCTCATGCAACATATGGTCATAATAAGTTAGAATTGGGGACCTTCTCATGTCCCACCTTGCACGCATGTCCCTCAAGGTGTCTAATCACGTGTGTGGAATGTTGTGCTTCTTCACCTTCGTAGGTGCGGTATTACCCTCTTCATCGGTAGCTCCAGACTCGTATCTCATAACGACTGAACCGTAGGTATGCAAATTGACAGATACAAATATAGATATATGTGTTACCATATCTTTATTTCTATTTAAATACGAATATAAATGTACTATGTCCGTAAAAAATAGATATAGATGTAAAACAGTTACTTCTCACGTACGAATAATATTAGAAATACTCTATAAATAACCTTAGATATACATGTTATGGTTAGAATTACATGTGATATAAATATACTAAGGTTGCTTATACCACAAAAATTATACAAAATATTTTGAAAGTATGTATAGAATTATGTTCTATACGGTTAAAAATAAATATGCAATTATATATATAATGATTATACATATATTTGCGGTTATCAAAATGATATCCATTCGTACCCATTTTAAAAAAGATATGGATAGAGATCCATCCGTTCGATTTCAAACTAGTTCGCAATTGATCGAATTGGCTTGTCCAGTAACAGGAAATTTGTTGTCATTTGCAGTCGAAGATGGCACTTTCTCGTCGTCGAGAGGATCCAAAGGGAGGTATCCCTATTTTCTTTCTAAATATATATTCTGTTAAAAGTTCAAATAAATACCTACTAATATAAGAGACGACATATATCAGCTGACGCTTAGATGTTCGATCAATGATCTTCTCTTCCGATAAGCTCAGTTCGCTCCTGCCTGTCAGGCAACAGATGGAGTTTTGATAGCCTTAATAGTCCATCTTACCTCTTTGATTACCTGGTAGGAAGGGTTTGCGAACTCTCTATCATAAGGTTCTAGGACAGAGCTAATTATTGAAAAAAATCATATGGTCAGAGTGGATAAGATAAATGGGAAATGCAAGGGTAAAGCCTAACTTTCCACTAGTTTAATGTCAAGACACTATACATGATCTATACAATCTTTTTTATCACTATCCCCGAGTATCCGGCAATACATAACATAAATATGATATGCGCCATTTATTTGAGAACTTTATAGTCGGGATAATAGGGATGGCAAAATCCCTAATATTTCCGACTGATTTATGGTTACGTGGATTAGATTCAATTATTTGGAACTTGAATTGATGTAAATATGATTCACAATTATTAGAATTAATACGAATGCTATTCAACATTATTATTGTGATTTATGTGAATATGATTCATATATAATATTAATGCTAATGTAAATTTGATTCACATTCATCATTGATTAAATGTAAATACATTTTACAATGATGGTAGTCCATCGAATAGGACACATTTTCTTGGGAAGATGATTTGCATCTTATCCCAAAGAGTATAAATAATTATCAAGAAGTGATTCAACAATCACCAAAGACCAATTGATGAACGTCAAAATCACCTCTTTAATATAGGTAGATAAGTCGTGGTACAGGAGACGAATTTAGTTCAGCAATAACCACAATCTTTGAATGTTGTGGAGTATTTATACTTGGCAAGTCTACCAAGGTCGAACACAGGGACACAACTGCCTAATTCAGCTATTGAATTTCGATTCATTAAGCTCAGAGTAATTTAATCTCAATTTCATGTCCACATGCAAATTATACAAAATACAAAGCGATGCTAGGATGTATGCATTTTTTTAGATATTTTTATGCAATTATAAAGCGATGCATGAGCAAATATGCAAGGAAAATGTATGTTGAATACAAGAACACAATTATACCCTAAAAATAATGAGCAATATGATAAAAATGAAATTAGAGGTAATTTAATCCATCATTGAAAAGCGGTCATCACATCACAGCAAGGCAAGAAGAGCAGGTCTCAATTAACACATAAAAATTCACTTAAATTAAAACAGTGTCAAATAAGACTTAAGTATGCTAGAATGTAGAGGACAAAACAAGGATCAAAACGACACTAAAATCATGCAATTTGGACCTACGATGCTCAAGTTATGCTAAAAACAGTGCAAGGGCATAATTGTAATAAAAATGCAATAAAATAAAGGGATAAATATTGCATTTAGGTCCCTGGAGGGACCTAAATGCAAATAGCAAAAACCGCCTGGGCCCACTTGTAATTTGTCCATTTGCGCGCAGGGGCATATTTGTAATTTCATAAAGTAAGAAGGGCCTCCCTGTAAATTACCCCAGGCACGCACGTGAGGCACGCGCCTGGAGGACCTATTTGCAAATTCCATTTCTTCTAGGGTCTTCATTGCAAATAACCCAGGCCTCACGTGCATTGCACGTGAGAGCCCAGGCTCGGGAGCAGGCCCCAGCTTCGGGCCATGTGGACGCAATAAGAGGCTCGGGTCGAGGCTCGGTGGGACCCGAGCCTGTAGCTTCGTTTGGAGGTCTGGACCGCCACGTGTCAGCATCTGAACCGTCCGATCCAGATGATCGGACGGTAACTGTTCTTCGTTCTCCGCCACGGGCCACCAGAGAAGGCGGGGCTCCGGTGGCCTGCCCTTGGCTCCACCGCGCCTTACGAGGCCTTCCAACGATTGAGGGAGCTTGCTGGAGGTCTGGCGGAGGAGCTGGCTGTGCTGCGATGCTCCGGAGTTGACTGAAGCTGTTCGGCGAAGTAAGGTGATCGGAGGAGGAGCTCGAGACCGGCAAGGTGGCTCGAACTCAGATCATTGACAATATCTTGACCTGCAGGTGTTAGTTTCTAGCCGAAGCGTGCGAGTGAGTGAGTGAGAGTGGAGTGAGGGTGAGTGGGAGGCCGTGAAGCGAAGGGAATGGTGGCCGGAGGCTTCTTCGCCGCCGGAGCGGAAGAAGAAGGGGATCGGAGTGGGGAGGTTCTGGAGAAGGGAGAGGGTGTGCGCGGGGGTGACTGGTGGTAGGCGAAGCTCGGACGGTGGTCGGTGGCGGTGAGGATATCGAAGTAGGTCTAGGAAATTAGGAGAAAAAGAAAGAAAACGAAGGTGGGAGAAGACCTCGTCGGGGAGGGGAACCCAGTGGAGGAGGTGGTCTGGGATGAGGGTCGTTCGACGCTCCGGTCATGGCTCGACCTGGACGACCGGTCCAGGGAGCTGAGCTACCACCAAGAAGGTGGAGCATACATGGCAGAGCTTCCATGGATCTCACAGGGGCTTCGGCCGTTATCACCCCCTTGCAAGGGCCTCTCCGCTGTCACCGGAGGGCCAAGGGCTGGGCCGAAGCCCCAAGTTGGTGGATGAGGTCGGATGTGGACGGAGGTGGGCTTATATAGGGGGAGGGGGTCGGACGGTTACGTGGTAGAGGGGCGTTTTGGAGCTGAGGATTAAATGCGTAGGAGTGATGGTAGCGTGTCTTGATGGTGGCGCGAGGATGGTGGAGGGAAGGGGGACGTGAGGCGTCCGTTAGGAGAGAGAGGGATGGCCAGAGGTGGCGGTCAAAAATAGAAGGGGGCGGAGTGGCTGCAAGTCGTAACGTCTGGGGGAAGAAGCGGCTAGAGGAGGACGATGAGCCACAACCGTTGGATCGTGAGATCCAACGGCTGGGAGTAGAGCGCGCACAGAGGGCCACGATCAGATCTTAGGATCTGATCGTGTGGCGGAGGGATGGGCGCTCCAGAGCGGCCCAGATGGAGAGATGGTGAGATCCAACGGTGTGGGTTTGAAGGGGGGGCGTGGCGCGTTGAGGATCATTGGATGAAGAGGTGATCGGGCGGTCGATATTAAAGGGAGGCGTGGAGTGTTAAGGGGTGTTGGATGGGGATGAGATCGAAGGGTTGTCGTTTAGGCGCTAGGGTGCGGTTGAGATCAGATCTGAAGATCGGATCCAAGGGTTGTGAGCGAGGCGATGTCGGACGGTGCAAATGGGGGCGGTGATGGAGCGATCCGACAGCCCAGGAAGGCACCGGGTGGTGAGAGGGGAGGCGGGCCACGTGGCGGCTCCAGAGAGTGCCACGTGGCCCAATGAGAAAATTCAGAGAATAATTACAAAGAAAAATAGAAAATAATTAGTTAGAGGCCGAATTAGGAAAAAGTCAAACCATGAAAGTTGCTTGTCTCGACGAGATCTACAACTTTCATGTAGATCAAAAAGCCAAAAGAGGTCATCTGTACAAAAGCTATTTTTTGAGGGTATTTTGAAGGGGATAAAATACCAAGTTTGTGGTTTTCATTTGTTTTTGTATTTTTTAGTGGTTTTAAAGGTTAGTGATTTATAGACAAGTTATCTACCTATTTTTTAGGGGTTTTTGAGTGATAAAATAATTACAAGAAAAATAGAGGAAATTAAATACAATAATTAAATGGTAAATTATGCACAATATAATACATGATAAAAACAAAGAATTAGAGGGTAATTTTATTGACTTGTTTAAGCAGGGATTTTAATAAGTGGCTTTTAGCATGATGAATACGAGATTCATCACCAATTCAAAGGAGAATTCAAATGTCATTTGATGACACTGGCAATATTTTTTTTTCAAAATCTCTGTTTGCCTTTAGTTATTCGTCCAGGAATAGATGTGTCCAGATAGGATCATTCGGGTAGAGCCATCCATCCATATTCCTCAAGTAGATACTGACCAACACTAGCTGATGCGTAAGTGTACATGAGCATGGATTCTCTGCAGTACTGCTTGATCGAGCAGCTCACACGATAAAATCCGGATAGAGCCGCACCCCTCTTTACAACCGTCCTCTGCAGTATTGCAAAGGATTCGTGCTCATTGTACATGGTTATCAACTTACCTAACAGGGCAGGCAAGTTCTGTAATATATTTACCCATGCATTATGACGGGGACCTTTTTAAAATAATTATTATAAATTCGAAATAAATTAAATAAGCATGAATGAAAAAATTTAAAAAATATGTATTGATCGTCACGTGATGTGTTGATTTGGGGTGCTCACCCCAAATCGGCACCTCAGGTGCTGATTTGGACTTGGGCAATTTACATAATACATCTATTTCACATTTTACTTCATATTAGATACTATAAATAAGGAAAATATTATTATTTTCATTATTAGATATGAATGAGGACCTTTGAGGAAATTTTCTAAATAATCATTAAAAAATCAAAATAAATTAAATAGGCTTTCAGTATTTTCCTTCATCACAAGCTTTTCGATCTATCACTAGGAGCTTCGTGCTCTCATCTTTGGAGGTGGAAAGATGGGTTACCGTTCCTTCTGCACCTCCTCCTCGTCTCGCTTTTCTCCGATAACGTTATTCTAAAATACGATGTATATCTCTATTTTTTAAATTTATCTTATACGGGAATTTATCCAGAGAGCCATGTGCCCATTTGGGTTTTTTGAGCACCCAATTGTAGCCGTCCATCTACAAGATTCAATCCCAAAAAATAGGAACTAATTTTCGTATGGAAATAAAATAAAATCGGAAATTAAAACTTTTCTAAAAATAGCATTACGTTTTTTTGGAAAGTGCAAGGCACACGTATATGATTGCTAAAACTATCGATTCATTCCAACACAAGGTACTTTTTCCGTTTCAAAGCAAGAAGAGAGGTATGTGATTCGTTTCATGATTTGATCGCTTATGAAATTTCATATTTTTTATCGTAAGCAATATTTTTTCGAGAAGTATGATTGAAATACGAGAAAGTGGTGTTCATAATATCAATTTTTATTCATTTCGATACATGATCTGTAGTAATAATTGATTTTTTATCGATTGTATTTTGATTTCATATAATAAAAAGATACAGTAAACACAGTTGTTATTTTTCATACGTTACTTTGACAATATACCGAGTTACTAATGTATTTACGTAATTTACTTATAAGATATTTTATGTTACTATTGCTAACATAATTGTTACTTTTAATACGTTGCTATGAAGATATACTGAGTTACTGATGTATTTACTTAATTTACTTATAAGATATTTTATGTTACTAATGCTAACAGAATTGTTACTTTTTCGCGTGTTACTTTGAAGATGTACTGAGTTACTGCTCTTATAGTCATTATTACTGATGAAAATGCTATAAGTTACCCGAATAATTTAAATATTTACTTGTCCTTTGCTATTAGTTACTGATATAGAAGTAAAAGTTACTGATTCTTATAGTCATTATTACTTCCTTGTGTTACTTTGAAGATATAATAAGTTACTGCTCTTATAGTCATTATTACTGATAAAAATTCTACAAGTTACCTAAGTAATTTAAATATTTACTTGTCTTTTACAATTAATTACTGATATAGAATTAAAAGTTACTGATTCTTTTCGCAAAATAAATCTACTTACTTTTGAAATAGTGAATTCTTACTGATATGAATTACGATGTTTATCTTAGTGCTCAATTCAATAAGTTACTTAAGTAGCTCATCAACTTACCTATGCTTCGCTTTGAGTTACTGTTATAAATACAATTATTACTTTTCATGTATATATATACTATATATATATATCTTACATTGTTACTGATACATTTTCACAAATGCTACTGACAATTTATTATTTCAGGTATGCCAGATGTCAGAACATTTCTTATATTTCACGGAAGAAAAAAATAAGAAGCGTTGATGATCGTTGCATACTTATTGATTAAAGAGGCAAGAATAACATATCTGACAATAATATTAAGAATATATCATTCTGTAACTAATAAAAGAGTTAATTAGCATATGTAATTACCAAAAAAAGTTGATGTGTAACTATAATTTCAGTAACTACTCACAATGAGTCAGTAATATGGACATGCATACTCAGTAATTATGCATACAACTTCAGTAATATTTCAACTCAATTGTCTAGTAATTATTCAGAAGTACTAAGTAACTATATCTTCAGTAACAATCAGAATGGGTTCAGTAATATGGACATTGTAATCAGTAAATATTGTATGGACACTAGTAATTACATAATCAGTAATTGATGTATGGATACTAGTAACTATAACTTCAGTAACAATCATAATGCGTTCAGTAATATACATATTTGTAATCGGTAATTATTTTATGGACATTAATAATTGACGTAATCAATAATTATAATCAATAAATTACATTTTCTAATCTATTATACGTGGAATGATCATTCCAAAAATAAATTGTATGCCGGCAATAATTTAAATGTGTATTTTTTTATCTTACTAAAACCGACCACATATTTTTAAGGAAACAATTTAACTCAAATTCTTATTATGTTAATAATGCAAAGCACATTGTTATTACCAAAACCGTCGCTTACCAAATAGAACCAATACATACACGTGGCGAGCCCACGTTTGGTGCTCACCACAACTCAAATGGACGCAGGGCTCTCTGGATAAGCCCTCTATTCTATACTATTGATATATACTAAGAATATTTTTAGTTGACATATCAGGAATATTATAGTAAATATGAAGAAATTGAGAGTGTGCTCAACATTTTTTACCATTGACATACGCTAACTCAACAACGTACAACTTGACATCAATTAACTTAAAAAAAGTGCAAGTATTTTATTTAAATCATAAAAGAACAAAGATGTGTTTACAAATAATAAGAAAAAAATTTACAATAACTTATAATTTCCATATCTTTAAAAATCCCTTCAGACCTCCTCCTCCACCTCCTGCACCTCCTCCTTTGTCGTTTCCTCCCCCCCATCTCCCATTTTTTTGTGACTCTCCTCATGTGTCGTCTTCTTCTTCTGCTTGGCGATTTGTTCCGAATGTGTCGGAAATGCTCTGGAGGATGTGGCCTGGTTGACGACTTCCGTGGTGGTTCAATTGTTTGAGTTTCCTGATTTCTTGAAGTCCGTACACTTGTTGACTGACGAGGCGGCTCTAATGGAGGAGGCTCAGTGATCCTTACTCCGAGAGAGGGTCTTCGAGGCAGCTTCGGACGTTGTTGTGGTATTATCGTGGGTATACCAAACAACTATCTATAAAAATCACTCCCAAATCGACACCTCGGTGCCGATTTAGAGGAGGCCCCCAAATCGACACCTCAGGTGCCGATCAATGCACTTTTTTAAAATTTTTTCATTCATATCTATTTAATTAATTTCGAATTTTTTAATAATTATTTTAAAAAGTCCTTATGACGGTGTCACCCCTAAATAAATGTTACGTGATGCGCAAGGGACCATCAAGATGACTTTAAAAAAACGTTGAAGATGCGGATGACATGCATTGGTGGGCGACCATTAAAAAGGTCGAGCAGCACGTAATTAAAAAAGGTGCCAAGGCTCCTAGAAAGACAGGCACGTGCGTATGGGTGCTCGTCTCTGCCGTTGCAAATGGGGGTTCCTTTCCTCCTCCTCCCCCACTGTTGGATCCCTATTTATTTTACTTTTTAGATTTTTTTATCACCAACAGAATATCCGGTTTAGATAACCTCAATCACCCAATAATTGAAGGGTAGTGGTAGATGGTTTTTCATATTTTGTTATCTATTGATCGATTTTAGAGCTATGAAAAACATGCTTACCTTTGCTTAATTAGCCATTGAAAACAACTGAACACATTTTTTATAAAAGGTAAGTAAATATTTCATAAATATGGCTTGAGTTTAGCTCCAATGCTACCCAAAAAAGCAAAGAAAGAAATAGGAAGTTACGAAAGTACAAAACAAACCTATTTTTTATCGACTCAATGTATTTTTTTATTTTTTGAGTAAATTACATAAAAGTTCTTGAACTGTATCCTGGATTCTTTTTAATGTCAAGTTCACATTTCAAAAGATAACAATGTGACATTCGATATTTAGACTTTGCATGAATTTGATTTTAAAACTATTGTGATTTAAAGCTAAAAAGACAAAACAAACAACTAGTTTTCAACCATCTTGGACTACATTATTGAGACACATCTTAAAAAATGAAGTACCACATTATTACTTTTTAATCTTTGGGAATGAAGTTGAAATTGGTTATATGTTTGGAGACGGGAGCAAATCCTTTGTTGTAGTGAAAACAACATCATGGATGTTGTACTTCTTTCTCTTTTTTTGCAAAAAAAATCTTTTTCAAAAATCCAATCACACTGAATGAATCTATGAATATTGTTCTATATACCTATCAAATGTCATCCAAATACAACACTTCTATCTATTTTAACCTAATGGTCAGATGTTTAATCTTTTTTAAACAAGTTTTAAGTTCCTTAAATGTTGACTTCTTTGATCAGTAAAGTAAAATAGTTAGAAATGTCAGATTTGGACGAAATTTTATATGTATGTGGAACAATGTTTATAGATTCAATCCATGTGGTTGGATTTTTGAAAATATTTTTGCAAAAAAAAGAAAAGGAGTACAACATCCCTACAATAGTTTTCACAACATAGGATATGTTCCCATTTGGAAAGCTTATACAATTTACTCTATTCTTTATGATGTATTTTGAAGAGTTTACCATCTTTGTCCAATTTATCCAGCTATATTCTTTATTATGTATTTTTAAGTGTTTAACATCTTTGTCGAATTTATTCAATATATTTGTAAAGAAGATAACTTTTGTACAATTGTTACACTATTTAAAAATCTCATAATTTAATTAAAATCAAATATTCGTTTATGTTGCTATAACGGCTGGAAAATATCCAGCCAGTTAGCTTTTATTTTTCTCATTAAATAGGTTTGATTTGATTCTAAATTAACAAGGGTTGTAATGACCATTAACCTCTCCAATGAGAGGTTTAAATTCATAAGAGTTTTCTCCCTCCCCAACGTCACTTGCTCTTACATTTTTTGAGAGAGAGGAACGGAGAGGAGAAGAGAGAGAGAGAAGAACGATCTTATCGGCATCCTTCGTCGTCGCAGGAGAAGGCGACATCGAATCGGAGAAGGAGAGTAGCGCGGATCCGTGACCGGAAGGAGGCGCGACAACCACTACTGAGGGAGTCGTGCGTTGGACCTAAGGTATGTACCGGCTTAGGATTACAAATGATAAAAGATCATATCCTAATTTTGATTTTTAAATGTATGTATCGGATATAGGTTATTACGTATATACTTCGATTCAATCTAGAATGGACCATTGATTGTATGTATCGGTATAAGATTATGTTTAACAATGATCACATTTGAATAATGATCTTTAAATGTTTGTATCGGGTATTAGAATCTGTTTGATTACCATCGCCTCTATGTTGAAGTCATAACATGAAATTTTGATCGGTTTGTATATTATATATTATATCGTATAGTATGCCATAGAATGACATATCTAATTTCACTAGCCGCATAATCCGTAGGTTGAGAGCATATAAATATGAACATCTCAAATGTGTTGATTACGTGAGAGTAAAATAATTAGGGGATCTCCCTCGAATCCATTGGTCATGTCTCTGTTTTTCTTTTATGTACACGGTTGGTAATGATATGCACATAGTGACCACATCCTACTAGCCAACCAACCCTAAATTGATCGATTCCATAGTTATGAGGTGATGAATCCTCATTCATCACTCTTTATTCTTTTATTTTAGCTACAAAACCTTTGCAAAACATCATGTAGATATGTGTAAATAGAATAAATACCAAAATGCATGCATTGTGTAAATAGCAATAATTAGCATGTTTTTGTGCAAAAATTAAAAGAATAAAGAAATAAAAGAAAAAGAAGGAAATACTTAGAATAAATATTAAGTGACCTAATCTCAAGGGAGGGCTCAGCATGGGGCCTGACCGCAAAGAAACCAAGTAGAGGGAGATAGGGTCAATCATGCTTGTACATACACCTGTATATAAATAATTTTATTTTCCTCTAAATAAAAATATGTTTTTAATACCTTGTACATATTTATAAAAATAAAATAAAAATCAGAAAAATAAAACTAAAAAGAAAAGTAATAAAAATTCATTTCCCACCTTGTATATATACCATGTATATATGTATATGGATCTATTTATTTAACTAATGTAAATAAATCATAAAAATAAAATAAAAATACTTTTTATTCCAAATTTTATGTTGTAAATAAATAAAATATAAAATTGGAATAATTGTACAAAAAACAAACAATTAAAAATAAAAATAAAAATACATATGTAGATAATATACCTATATATAATAATGATATAATGTAAATACCTTATTTATTTTTCAAATAAAAAAATAAAATCACTAAAAATTATTTGAAAATAAATAATTATTTTTTATTTTGTAAATATTTTGAAATAAAGGCCATTAGCTATTTTTATTTTGATTTCAAGATCATTTCAATGGAATTATTCCATTGGTCCACGGGGGGTTGTTGACCCCCGGTCAACTCTCCCCCGAGGACCACCCAGTGACGGATCTTTGCTCCCAACCCGACTTCACCCTATTTTTCCAAGCATGATCCGATCACCAATCATACAAACCTTGGGTCCCGATTACACTTGATCCATCCATGATCCATGCTCGGGGATTTGCCTAGGGATCCGAGCTCCGATACACTCACGCGACCCCCATTTTTCCGGACCCCTACGAGTATAAGACCTCTCCTCCAGCCGACATTCCACGCATCTTTGGCCTTCCCCCTCATCGCCAGTGAGCTCCTCTCCCTCACCTGAGTGACAGTCGTGTGAGAGAGGGTCGTAGCGAGGCACGGGAAGCCGGGAACCACTGATCCGGCGCCTACACCGCCGTGCTCCGCCGCGAGGTGAGCTAGAGCCTCTGGCCCCGTCGAGCCATCGAGACGACGACCTCGGAGGTCCACGACCTCCAGCATAGATGAACACAGCCATCCGTTAGGTCAGATTTCATTTAGCTACTCTTTATTTGTGATTTTTCCGATTTTGAGCTCTGACGTCCACCATCGATTTCACGCCACTCCGGTCACCCATTCAGCCTTCCGACCCGATCATCCCCTTCACTAGCCTCCGATCCACCTTCTCCATCCTTCTATTCACCCTGTCTCACCCCGGAGCAGGTTCCCCGCCCTCCTCCGCTGTCGCTTCGCCGGAGGGCGACGCCCCACTTCATCCGATCACAGATTCCACCACTCATCGGGTTGAAGCACTTTGCCATCGACCCAGGAAGCGTTCTGTGCAGCTTGCAGGTCAAGGCGACCCAATCTGGGGGTCCAAATGTTCGGGCACAGCAGCTCCGAGCCACCTTTGTCGTCGGAGCTCTCGAGAGCTCCGTAGTCTCATCGGAGCATACCAGGAGCTGCGGACCATCGTAGGCGATCTTCTCCCCATCTCAGCAACTCCGGAGGAGATCCCCACCGCACGCATTGGGTTGTCGAACTTCGCCGGCGAAGTGTTCTTGGAGGACCTCCAGTTACCGTCCCGATCGAGCCTCCCATCCCAGATTTAGATCGTCACCATTCACTTGCGGGAGCCTCCCAGTCGTAGATCCATCTGAGGATCGAATCAGAGCCGTCCGTTCGCGAAGGGTTAGCCACACATCTTAGCCGTCGATCATCCACGTGGCGCCTCCTCGTCCGTCGATCGTTAATAATAAGGGTAATTTCACTTAGGCCCCTCCTCTTTTCCTTTTTGTTGTTTAGTCCTGTAAATATTAGCTTCGGTTATTTTATTTTAGAACATTTGCATCTAGGACCTTAGGTTTATTTATTTGCAGAATAGTCCTTGTTTGTGTGAGCCACGTGCATCGACACGTGAGGGTGTGGATAATTTGCATTTTCAGTCCTGAGCTTTCTATGTGTTAATATTTGCGTCTTTTTAAATAAGAATTACAGAAATGCCCCTGTAAATTCCAGTCACATGTATTGCTCGTGTGTTTTTGGACTATTTGCAGTATCGGCCATGATCTTTTTGTACTTGTTATTGTTTGGCCCTAGAAGTATGTTTTCTTGCACTTAGGCCCTTGCTTGCTGTGTGCCTTGTTTTTATTGAATAAAATATCAATTGAACTTCAAATTAGGTGAAATTTGGACACGTAGCTCCTGCTACTATGTAAACTTTCTCTAAATTTTTGGGAAATCTTCGAGGCTTTTTGTTATTTCTAAAAAATTGAAAACCTTGATTTTTGTTACTGTCTAAATTAGAAAATCAAAGAAAAATATAAAAATTCCTTTAAAAATTCCAAAAAAAATTTGGGACATCTTCGAGGCTTTTTGTTATTTCTAAAACATAAAAACCTTATAAAAATTCTAAAAATATATATATAAATCAAAAAAATACAAACTCTTTTTCTGTAGTTTAATTTTTGTATTTACTTTGCATAAAAAATACCATCAGATTTTTATACCAATTATATATTTTTAATTGGTCTTTCAAATCTGACTATACATATCGCCACTGTTTTCCCTTTTCTTGATTTTAGAAAATCAACTAAAAATCATAAAATTATTGAAAAATCACCAAAAACACTTAAAAATATAAAAAACAAAAAAACAATTTTTACTTGATTTTTTTGACTTTATTTAGTGTGTTTTATAAATAGTTGTTTGTTGGATTTTTCATTTGTTTTTATATTTTCCTTATTATTAAAAAATACAAAAAAGTTAAAAAGATTTAAAAATCCACCAAAAATACCTTTTGTTTATTTTATTTTTAATTTTGACTACTTCATAGACCATCTCGGTCATTTTGTGCTCCTTGTGTTCAACCCTGGTAGCTATACCAGGTAAAATAAAATAGCGAGGACCGTTATTTATTTGATTTTCTTGATTTTATCTTTGAGTTTGGTGGTTCTTTATTTTCTTGTTGAGCTGAGTACCGAGTTCCGGGTCGCAATGACCATTGTTCTTATACCTTCACCTGGGTCTTGGTCAATTTTCAGCTCATCAGAATGACGTCGTTGCCGGGGAGCACTGCTTAGTAGTCTTTGTTTTTCATTTCTGTTCAGTTTTGTTTTTCGCAGCTTTTTCCGCGGCTTTTCGGGTTTCTGCGGCTTTTCGCGGCCTTTTGTTTTTCTTTGTTTTCTTTTTTATTTTCTTTTATTTTTGTTTTTGTTTGTTTTGTTTTATTTGTCTTTATTTTCACTTCTGCATATAGTGTCATTTTATTTTATTTTATTTTTATTGCTTGTCTTTTATTTTTATAATAACCTGGTTTGACACCTCTGTTTGTTTACTTGCGAGGGCCCGAGACCGAGGCGGCTTTTTTGGAAGCCGAAGTAACCGTAGGAGTCGGAGGCGGCTCTTTTCTGCATAAATCCGCAGCAGGAGTGTGGGAGCTGTAGTGTAGCTTAGTTTAGTTTTACTTTCTCTGCAGACCATTATTATTGTAATAATACAGGTACCCGGACTCTCAGACTTGTGAACTTTACGGGGTCTGTTTCGCCAAGCACCGGTGTGCTCGGGGGACCCCACCGTTGTTCTGTTTTCCCGCTTTTCTTTTCTTTGATTTCACGTGGATTTCTGTGCTTGAGCCCCTAGATCTAGATTTTTATTTCGTTGAGACAAGTAGCCTTAGGTCCACAGCCCTAATAAGAATATATATTCCTATAGATTGTGTTTGTATCTAGGCAAATAAAATCAGTGCTTCACGATAATAGGAGCTTTTGTTTAGGACGGTTCTCGCATTTGCATCCATATAGTTAGTTTATATTTATGCACGGATCATAATTGCATGTAGACTGTTGGAGTCAGGTACGCCTTCTATCTCGTGCATGCATCATTGATTTTGTCGTGCATTGGCTTTTTCCTTTTTCCTCCCCAGTTTTCTGGATTTAGGAATAAAAGGAAATCGGAAAATTCGTTAGACGATTTTCTGAAAAATACCTAAAAATAAAAACATTAAAATCGGGACTGCTAATCTCACTTGACCTAAAAGACACCTCATTTGAAAATCTGTCTTGGGGAGAGTAACCCCCTCCTTGTTTGGTTTGGATGAGCGAGAGAGTGACCCGCATCCTAAGCTAGAGCCATATCTGATTTCTTGACTGACTATCGACCTTTTATTCAGGACAGTTTGTTGAGAATATTGAATTCCTATCAGCTCACGTAATCGCTCTGAAAGACTGACTTGATCACCTAAATAAAATTGACAAGATAATTGACCGATCCCTTACGGTCTTCAGTTCAGTGTTGAGTAGGTGAATCGGGGGTTTGCTTTCTCATCTTGTGTGTTTCCAGATCCCTTCTGCCTTCGTCCCATCTATTCATCTATCTTTCTCCCTCCCACCCTCCCTTCAGTCTTCTAGTTCTTCCTCTCCTCTATCCCTGGATGATGGACCCCCCTCACTTCTTGTCGACTCTTGCGGCTTCTCCATCTTCTGACCATCAGTCCAGTCCACCTTCGAGGGAGGTCGGATCTCCGACCAACCTCCTCGTTCCCTCCCTCCCATACCTTTAATTACTCTGGGCATGCTGTCCTAGACGTCCACGGAGATCAGATTGAGTAGATGCAAGGCCCAGACGATGCCATTGCTGAGTTGAGAGTGCACTCCGTGCGTGATCAGAGTGAACAGATGCGAGTATCAGAGGCCTCCTATGCCAGATTGATGGATGAGCAGATAGGACAGGGACCTCAGTCTTCTACACTAGGTCCATTCATTCTGGATTTGGAGCTTATTCAAAGACTGCTGACATTCTCAGGAGAGGTGCTCGAGGAGCCCTATCTTCACCTGTCCGACTTCGAGCAGTTTTATAGGACGCAGATATACTCAGATATCACTGCAGAGGAGATGATGCTGAAGACCTTCCCGTTTACACTTCAGGATAGAGCCATGAGATGGCACCGCTGATTGGGAAGGAGATTCGCTACGTGGGGAGACTGACGGTTCGAGTTTTTACAGAGATACATTCCCCAGCGTAGAGCAGATATGATGCGGTCTTGATGATCGCGAAATCCACCTCTTTAATAATGAGGAATTGTAGTATAGGAAGTGGATTTCGGTCGTCAAAATACCACAATCTTCGAATGTTGTGGAATATTTTACTTGGCAAGTTTACCAAGGTCGAACTTAGGGAACGGTGATTTTTAGTTGCGCGGTCTTAAATCAAATTTAATTGATTAATGCTCGGTTAATTTTTGTGTTGAGAAAAATATACAATGCGATGATGGAGATGCGATGCAAAGAAAATTAAACAGAGACTATGCTGCCCAAGATCTGTGATTTTAAACGTATTAATTCCTCTAATAAACTGATCAATATTTTCACAAGATTAATCACAAATCAAAATTGATCTTAACTTGATGCTCAGGGGTAATGAATTTAAGCTCAGAATAATGAGATATCAGGCCTCCAAATATCCTTGATTAAAGTCCTCAAAATAGTCAGCAAAAGTCTGAGGGGAATAAATGTGAATTAACCACATGTGAAGATTTTACTAATTAAAGATTACAACGGTTTAATCAGAGTAAAATCATCTTCCGAATTCCTGTAAAAATGATCATTGATTTCTCAAGCACCAATATGTCAAATTTAGCCTGCAATAGTCAGTGATGATCTTCAAATAATAATTGACAATAAACACCCTCAGATCTGATCACAAGCTATGCTAAATTGTAGAGCATAAAAATAGCTTCAAAATGACATATTATACGCTAAAATCGGAGTCCGTATGAAAAAGATATGCTAGAATGAAATTTCAGGGACTAAAATGTAAATAAAATAAAGTTTTCTTTGCAAAAAGGTCCCTGGGAGGACTTATCTGTAATTAATAAAACTCGGAGGGGCCTGGACGTAATTTACCCCTGGCGGGGGTATTTCTGCAATTTCTGAAAGCGCCAGGGGCTTAAACGCAATTTTCCAAAGAGCGCACGTGCGTTGCACGTGCGCCTGAGGCTAGGATGGAAGACCTGAGGCTCGGGTGAACGAGGCGGGAGGCTCGGGGCCCCGAGCCTGTGGTTCGGATCCCGAACAAGAGGCTCGGTGAGGGGAGGCGCGAGGCTCGGGCGGCCGGTTCGGGCCCCCCACGTGGTAGCCTTTGGGCCATTGGATCAAGGGTTGGCCCTTGATCCAACGGTGACTGTGCGTCGAGGTCGGGCGGAGCGCCTGAGAGGCGCTGTGGCGGAGGAGAAGGCCACAGGCGGAGGTGGCGGTGCCGCCCCTCGGCCGACACACGGCGCGAGGGCGGAGGCTGCCGAAGGAGGAGGAGGCGCCGCGCACCTGAGGCGGGGCGGCGTGAGGCGTGGAGGCGGAGGGGCGTCTCTGCGAGGAGGCGGAGTTGCTTCTTCGGGCGGAGCAGAGGGCCGCAAGCAGAGGCGCCGCGAGGCAGAGGTGGCGTGCGGCAAAGGCGAGCTGGTGGAGCACGGCGGCGAGGTGGTGAACCTGGAGCAGAGGTGCTGTTGTCGAACGGCGGGGATGCGACGGAGATTCCTGCAAGTGGTTAGGAATACGCGAGGAAGAAGACGACTAGATGTGATGGTGTAATCGGGGGGGGGGGGGACTCGGCCTTTGCGAGGCCGACGATGGGCGTGACAAACACCGTAAGGGCGAGCTTGAAGACTCGCAGCAGCTCACCGGAGGCGGCTGGATCACGCCGAGGCTCTGCCCTTCCTTGCTGTCACCAAGTCGAGGTGGCTCTCGTGATGGCGGATGATCGGAGCGAGCAAGGGGGGCGTGGCTTTATAGGGGGCGGCGCGGGTAACGGCAGGAGGTGGAGGAGCAGGCATGGCGGCGGTTACGAGGGGGAGGAGAAACGGCAGGAGGCCGCGGCGGGTAACGGCCAGAGGAAGGAGAAGAGGGCGGGGTCAAGTGCTGGGCACGTGACCCGGGGTGGCCTGGGAGAGAGAGTGAGGCGCGGTGCCACGTGGCACGCCCTGGAGCTGCCACGTGGCACCAAAAAAATTTCAGAATTTTAAAGGGGAAAAAGAGATAGAAGATGACCTCGGATCGAAAAGTTTTCTTCACGAAAGTTGTTCGTCTCGACGAGATCTACAACTTTCATGAAGGGCCCAGGAGCAAAAGAGGTCAACTGTGAGAAGTGGTATTTATGGTGGCTTTCCTTGTGTACGAAAAACCGCATTTTGAGATTTGTAATTTTTTTGGTGGTTTTAGAGGGGATAAAAACTCTAGAAAAAATACGATAAATAAGAAGAAAATTATTTACACATTAATCTAATTTTTTTGGATTTTTAATGGATAAGAAAATAGGAAAATAAAATAGAAGTCAGAAACGCTCAACTTTTGCACAGACCGACAACAGACACTTGGACTTGGTCAATTTTTTTGATCTCAGTTTTAATCCGGATTTGAATCCTTGCATTTCTTATTAAAACTTTCAACAAAGGACACAAATGAAAAAGAAATAAAATTAAAAGAGTTAATTATGCACATAAAAACTCAGGTCAAAATTGGCAAAAAGTTAAAATGCGCAAAAGAGGCCCAAAACCCAACTTTCACATATGAGCTCCGAATTTTACGAAATTGGTCTTGTTTTGAAGGTATTTGAAAATGGAGTACTTTAAAAGTGAGTAGACCAAAATCGGACACTGTATGAGGGAGATATGCTTGTTTTAGTCTATCAGATGTGGAATTTGACTTTGGGATTATTTGACACTTATTGGAGTCAGTAATTTTTTTGTATTTTTTATTTAATAAGGTTAGTAATATCTACACAATGGAGGTAGTTTTGGGTCAATCGGAGTTAGGATGAATTAACTAAAAATGTGAGAAGTTAGCGACTTTTTTGGGCTAATTTACACTAGGGATTTTAAATGCAATTTGCATGATGAAATGCAGATATTATTCACACATGCATGATGACTAATAATGCTCTATTAATGAATAATTACAGGTGGATGATGGGGGACAGAGCCTAAATGACCAATTTTAGCATGATGAATACGAGATTCATCATACCCCTATACTTAGACCATGCTCGTCCCCGAGCATGAATGAATGACTTAGTTGATTACATCCTGACTGTGCATGTGAATTTTCAAGGCTTAATTCATAGAAGACCCTTAATTTGAGTGATCCTAAAATTCTGGCTCAACCAAGCTTTAATCAAAAAGGAACCCAACTTCTCTAATTTTCAGACTCTCTGTTTGTACATATAATATAAGGATATGATTTTAAGTGTACTGCATTTCATGAGAGTCGAGTCGGGGCATCACCCAAAGTTCCAATTTAAGAGACTCTCCTCTAGACCTGACCCTCAACCCTAGGGAATAGGTCTATTCTTGCTTCAGTCAACCGTCTCATTAGTTTGTCAGACTTGAAAGTGTAGATGGACGGCCAGTTGATGGAGGGCATAGGATTGTGTCTGATTTTCTCTCCCTTTCATTGGAACAAGGTGCCTCTCGAGTGCCTTATTACTCAACACAAGTATATTTTATTTTGTTGATCAATGTGTCCGTCAAGAGAATTTGGAGTCGTCTGCACTTGTTTTTCTGGGAGTACACCGGGGTGTGTCTCTTTTGAGTATCTAAGATACCTTCGACACCCAGACTTGTATCTCTTACGATGCAGAGCCCTTTTATGGTGTCAGTCCGACTCCTTGGTCCTAATTAGCGCTTGGTCCAAGTGGACACTTTGAAAATGTTTGGGAGCGCTCGCCATTGGTGGAAGCCCATTTAGAATTTAACTTTGGATGATAGAGCTTTTCTTTGACATTTATTTTTCTTTTCTTTTGTTGGCTAGCTCCTCTGCTTTTACCAAAAGTTGGCGCACACTGATCAACAATTTTCATTAAGTTTCATCACACCCTGGCACTTAGGTCAATATCAAAAAGATAGCATATGAACTTGTTCACATACTGGCTGAGTTTTTGCTGACACTCAGGTTTTCTGCAGCCTTCATTAACTTTATCCCATCCTCGAATATCATCAGATCGTGTCTAAACTCAAATCTCTAGTCCTAGTTCCTCAAGTGATATCTCAACTCATCTCATCAATCATGCAGTTGTGAAAGTGATTGTGATGATCATATTCTTTTTGAATGTTAGAGATGAAGAGTGCAATATAGCGCTCAAATCTTTCAAACTAGGGAAGTGTGGATTATTAAGTTCTAAAAACCCTAATGACTAAGGCAGGCTAACTCAGAATCTCAAGATCTCAGAAATCAAGTGTCCTAAAAAATCCTCAAGCCTTGAGTGATAGTGAATGTGTCAGGAATATATCAACCAAGAAATGCATTAAATGCTTGATGAAATGCAAGACCATGAGTGATGATTTTTTTTAAAGCAAATGTTTTTTTTTGAAAACAGGTATTATACACACTACTTGTACCCATCCCCGATGTTAGATATAAAAGATTAAAGTACGGGCTATGGATAAAGTAGATAAAATATCTATAAACACACCCCCCTATACTTAACATGTGCTATGTCCCCATGGCACAAAGTGAAATGTTGACATAGCTCGTACTAAATATAGAGAGATTAAAAACAAAAGAAGAGAAGCGATGTAAAAACAAAGGATGTGATCCCCCTATACTTAGGCTCAGGTCAGCCTAAGTATAATCGGTTAATTACAGATGGGGAACCGGGAAGAATTTCGGATGTACAAGAGAGTGTAAGTTCCGGAGAGGTGTGCTATCTGGGCAGATCATATTTTTCATCAAAACCTATGCCCTGAGTGAAGGAGATCTGTTCAACCTGTACTAATTGCTCATTGGATTCGACAAAATGTTTAAGTAGCTGACCGTTGACTATAGATGTTTGCGCGCTATCTGCGGTCTGTGAGATCTCAACACTCCCATTATTGTGTACCTCTCTTACAATGAAGGGTCCCGTCCATTTTAATTTCAATTTTCCTTGGAAAATTTTCAACTTTGCATTAAATAGCCAAACTTTCTGCCCTGGGACAAAGATCTTTGTTCGAATGTTAGTGTCATGCCATTTCTTTACTTTTTCCTTGTAGATGGTGTTGTTTTCGTAAGCATGATTTCGGATTTCAGACAGTTCATTCAAATTCATGTCTCGGTTCTTCTTTCCTTGGTGACAGTTCCAATTAATCTTTTTGATTGCCCATTCTGATTTATGTACGAGCTCTGCGGGCAAATGGCATGGTTTTCCATATACCATTCTAAACGGGGAGGTGCCCAATGGGGTTTTATAAGCCGTCCGGTAAGCCCACAGAACTTGGTCCAGGAGTTGGGACCAGTTCTTCCTGTCAGGGCGAACGAGCTTCTGTAAAATTCCTTTAACCTCCCTATTTGACACCTCGGCCATGCCATTGGATTGTGGGTGGTAAGGAGTAGCGACACGGTGCTCGATGCCGTATTCCTTAGTCAACTTCTTCACCTCCCGGTTGACAAAGTGGCTTCCCCCATCAGATATTAAAACTTTTGGGATTCCAAACCTCGAAATAATATGATCTTTCAAAAATTTGCAAACAGTTTTGCTATCTGCAGCTCGAGTAGGGATAGCCTCCACCCATCTAGATAAATAATCTACCGCGAGAAGAATATATTCAAATCCTTGACTATTGGGGAATGGGCCCATAAAGTCAATGCCCCATGCATCGAATACGTCACAGATGATCACTGGTTGCATAGGCATGACATCTTTGGAACCAATGGTTCCTCCCATTCTCTGACAGACGGGGCACGACCTCACAAAATTATAAGCATCCTTAAACAAGGTCGGCCAGTAAAATCCACATTGCAATATCTTCTCAGCGGTCCTCTTCCCAGAGTGATGTCCTCCCGCCTCCAAGGTGTGGCATAGATTGAGGATACTTTGATATTCCTCTTGAGGAATACATCTTCACCATATGCAATCCGGTCCTTCAAAGAAAAGGAAAGGATCTTCCCAATGATAGTGTCTCGCTTCAGATATGAGTCGATCGATTTTATTTCTGGGCCAACCTTGAGGAACCTCATTGGTGACGAGATAATTCACCGTGTCTGCATACCAAGGGAGCGAGTCAATAGCAGAAATTGATTCGTCTGGGAAGGTTTCACGGATGGATTCAGTTTCCGGAATTTTGTTATGTTCAATTCGTGATAAATGATCAGCCACGACATTCTTAATACCGGGTTTGTCCTTAATCTCCAAATCAAATTCTTGAAGCAGTAGAATCCATCTCAGAAGTCGTGCTTTTGCATCTTTTTTGGCCATTAAATAGCGAATGGCAGAATGGTCTGTGTAAACTGTCACCTTAGATCCTAGAAGTATTGATCGAAATTTTTCCAAGGCAAACACCACAGCAAGCATTTCTTTCTCGGTCACAGTGTAATTTTTCTGAGCAGGGTCTAAAACTTTACTTGCGTAGTGAATAGCATACGGGACTCCATCTTTTCGTTGTCCTAATACCGCCCCTACAGCGAAATCAGATGCGTCTGTCATGATCTCGAAGGGAAGAGACCAGTCAGGAGCTTGTAGGACGGGTGTCTCAATGATTCTTTTCTTGAGTAATTCGAAGGCTTCTAGATACTTATGATCTACCAGGAATTCGGTGTCTTTCCCAAGGAGGTCTGTTAACGGTCGGGCAATTTTTGAAAAGTCTTTGATAAATCTCCTGTAAAATCCGACATGCCCTAGAAAAGACCGTACTTGTTTCACATTTGTGGGTGGCTCAAGCTTTTTGATCACATCAACTTTGGCAGGGTCAACCTCCATTCCCTTTTTGGAGATGACATGCCCTAAGTACAATGCCCTCTTTTACCATGAAATGGCTTTTTTCCCAAGAGAGCACCAGATTCACTTCCCTACACTTTTGGAGGACTCGATCAAGGTGCGCTAGACAATCATCGAATGAATCACCATGGACCGAGAAGTCATCCATGAAGACTTCCAGGAAATCCCCAACCATGTCGGCAAAAATTGCAATCATGCATCGTTGAAAGGTGCCGGGGGCATTGCAAAGACCAAAGGGCATTCGCTTGAATGCGTATGTGCCGAAGGGGCATGTGAAAGTAGTCTTTTCCTGGTCCTCGGGGGCGATGGCTACCTGATTGTAGCTCGAGTACCCGTCTAAGAAACAGAAGTATTCTCTCCCTGCCAATCTCTACAGGATTTGATCAATAAAAGGCAGTGGAAAGTGATCCTTCTTTGTTGCGGCATTCAGGCGCCTGTAATCTACACAGACACGCCATGACGTAGGTACCCGTGTCGTAATCTCTTCTCCCTCCTCATTGGTGATAATCTGTAGTCCTGACTTTTTTGGGACTACATGCAAAGGTGAAACCCATTTGGAGTCGGAGATGGGATATATGAACCCAGCTTTACACCATTTTTCGATCTCAGTCTTAACCACTTCCCGTAAGTTTGGATTCAATCTACGTTGGCATTCTCGGGAGGGTTTAGCATTATCTTCCAAGTAAATATGGTGTGAGCACAAGGCTGGGTTAATCCCTGGAAGATCAGACAATCTCCAGCTTATAGCCTTGCGGTTTTTCTCCAAAACATTAAGCAGGCGGATCTCCTGCTCTTTGGTCAGTTGTGAGCTGATAATGACCGGAAATTGTCCTTTTTGTCCTGCAAGGAAGGCATACTTAAGTGTAGGGGGCAATGGTTTGAGTTCTGGTAAGTCAATTATGTTTCTCAAATCTGGTTCTGTCTGTGATGTTTGTTTTTGTGATGTGGACGCTTGTAGTGTATCAATGTTGACCACCATCATGGTTGTATCAGGGATCGGATCGATAATGATGGAATGAGGTGTGGCAATCGCCGCGTCCGATCTGTGTACCTTACTCAAGGATTGTCCATAAGGAGAATGGACTGACAGGTATAAAGTGTCCTCTGAGTCTCCAAGAGTATAGGTAGATGCATGGATGAGCTGGCAGACTAAGTCATCAACAATTTCCTCACCAGATGAGGTTGATTCTATCATAGCGGCTGGGTTTTGTCTCCAGGACCCAGCTGTTGGTTCTGTAATTTCAGTTTCAGTTTCTGATTTTTCAGACTCGGTGCTCGACTCAGTGTCAGGTCTTTGGAACCTAGTTTGCTGCATTTTAAGTTCAACTTTTCCGAACTGGATTCTCCCGGATGTATAATCAAATATAGCTCCTGCGGTCCTAAGGAAGGGTCGCCCTAGTATCATCTGGGAATCTTTCCAATTTCTAGGGACATCCATGTCAAGAATTGTAAAATCTACTGGGTAGTTTTGTCCCTCTATGTTGATGACAATGTTTCGAATCTCGCCCCTAGGTCGCTTAGTTGAGGTGTCTGCGAATTGAAGTACGACTGTTGATTGCTTAAGAGGACCTAGATTGAGATGCTCATATAGGGTTGTGGGCATGAGATTGATGGATGATCCATTGTCTAACAATGTTCTTGCAAACTTGATTTCGTTGATGTAGCTAGTGACGAAGTGAGCACCCATGTCTCTTTTCTTTCTTGGCAGCTCATTTTTTATAAGACGAGATGTGGCTACTGAGAGTATGTGTTTCTTTGTTCGGCTAGGATTTTGTTTGCTGGCCCTAGTTGGTGTGCATCTCACCTTAAGGTATTTCCGAAAAGCCGAATCTCTTTCTATCATCTCGTCCAAGGACAGAGTGACCTTAATATTTTCCTTGCAGATGCGGGCCATCTCATCATCATTTTTTTGGTTTTTTATGTTTTTCTTCTTCCCTGCCGTAAGAGCACGGGGGAAAGGAACAGATTTGTTGTGATCAACATCATCACTTTTATTGAATGAAAAAGTTCGTACAGGACTCTGACTCGGACTAAAAACAGGGAAACTTGGTGGTATTTCTTTGTCTGACTCAGACTCAGACTCTCCATTATATCCGGGTGGTGTGGGTGGGACTTGTTCTTTCTCCTCCTGTCTTCCTTTATCAATTCCCCCAGGGTTGTGTGAATTGGTGGACACTGGGGCTATGTCATCGTGTTCCTTTGCTCGATCAGGCATGGTTACGGTCCTTCCGCTCCTAAGAGAGATATGATAAGAGTCATTATTTGAGGAGGGCTTAAGCTCAGGTATGGAATAGTCAGAGATTAATACCTGATTGTGTCCAAGGCTATTTGGGTTAGCTTGGACTTGAGCTGGAATCACGGTCTGGGGTGCTGTCACCTCATCTCTCCAACGAGAGAGTCGATTTATGTCGACTCTCATGTCATGAAGCTCATCCAGCACTCGCTGGAGTTCTGGAGAGATAGCAGAAGAGGAGGAGGACCCTTGGCCCTGCCTGGCCTGAGGTCGCTGATATTGCCCTTGTTGGCTTTGGCGTTGGTTCTGCTGTGGCTGAGGTTGCGGGTTCTGATAACCCGTGCGATATTGCTGCCTCTGCTGTAGTTGAGGCTGGTAGGTGGGTTGGGCTTGCGGTGGACGAGGATTTGGAGTAGAGTTTTGGCCTGAGCGATTGACTGGTTCCAAATTGTACCAGACTCCGTTTATCTCCATGACCTGTGGAGGTTCCTCAAAATCAGTCTGAGCGGAGGTTTCATTAGTTTGAGAGGACAAGACTTGGTCTCCACCCCAATGGCTATGTTGCCCTACCCCTTGACCTTGAATGTAGTGAATTTGGTGTATGGGTGCGGGGGGTGCAATCTTTGATACCCTGTCAGCCAATTCCTCCATTTGTTTAGGCAATTTGGCCAATTTCTCCATATCAGATGATTTATGGATCTCATCCACCTTTTTATAAATCTGCTCAACCATAGTTAGCTTATCAGCTATTATTCCCATGTCAGCATTGTGGTCGGTTGTCAGATTATTCACCATCTTTTTGGAGCCGGCTATGTAAGCCCGGCTAGTGGTTTGTGCACGGCTAGACTCAGCAAGTCTTTCGAACACCTTGTATACGGTGTCCTCGTGGCGTCCCATGTAGCTTCCTCCGCAAGATGCACTAACCAACCCTTGAGTCTCAGGGTTCAGCCCGCTCACAAGACTTTGGACCAGCATCATTTTACTTATCCCGTGTCCTGGGCATTTCTGTACTAAGTCTGTGAATCTTTCCCAGGTTTCATGAAATGGTTCACTCGGGTGTTGGGTGAAACTCGTGAGCTTTATCCTCATTTGATTAATTCTACTAACTGGGTAGAATTTCTTTAAGAACAGAATCTTGAACGTGGCACATGTCGTGACTACTTCCCCTAGATTTTTTAGCCAGTAAGACGCCTTATCAGTCAAGGTGAAGGGGACAGCTCTCAACCTTATGTAGTCCTGGCTAACCTTAGGGTGGCAGAGGTTAGCACAGACTAACTCGAAGTCGCGGAGGAAGATATATGGTTCTTCATGGTTATTTCCTCCGAACTTTGGCAATAGTGCCAGGAAATGCGGTTTGTGTTCGAACGCATCCTCAGGGGGAACAAGTCTCAACCAATTATAATCTTCATCTAATTCTGGGAGATACATGTCTTCCATAGCAGCCTCGCCTTGTTGTATTATTGCCAACTGCGTCCTAAGTAGTTCATTGGTTTGTTCGGCAGCGGTTATCCTAGCCAAGAGAGCATGGATGGGGTCATTGTTGTTCTCATCGTCACCAGTGTTCTTCTTTGGAGGCATTGTTATTCACCTTCAAAAAGGAAGAGTTAAGAGTTAAGTGCCGGAATTGAATGAGGTTTTTGATAAGGATAAGAGATTCCTTAGCAAAGGAGTGAAAAGAACAAGACAAGGAGCATGGAGAGAATCTCTACTAGGAAGCAGACACAAAGCAAACACCAGCCAATTTTCAAGTTCACCACTCAACACAGATGAAGGCACGTCAGGGTTCGGCCGCTTATCTTTTCAGTTTTAATTTAGTGACAAGACAATCTTGCAAATTAAGCAGAGCTGTTAGGTGCCGAAATATTTCATAAAGACTGTCCCGAGTTCATACAACTAGTTGCACCCACTTTCAGCCAGTATAGGTGTAAGTACGGACCGTTTAAACGGCTACCCGTGTTACTTGAGGACGGTGCCTTCCGCGGTGTCCTCTAAACCACCTACTCTGCTAAGGGAAGTCGGACCGTAAACGGCTACCCGAGACCCTCACTAAAAAGTAGCTAATTGTTTTTAAAATCAATAGTCTGAATGAAGTATTTCGGTTTTGGCTCTACCCTAAGGTGTGCGATCTTGTCCTTAAACAAACAATGAGTGGGTTTCTCTCCACCAAACAAGAGTTAATTTTAGGTCAATTTATTTGCAGTCACCTTGATTAGCAGTCCCAATTTTAGATTAAGGTTATCACTGTAATTTAGGTGAGCACAGAAATTCACGCCTAACGAGCAGTCCCAATTCCGTTAATTCCTAAGTTGTAAAACTTGAGGAGGGAGAATCGAAAAAGCCAATGCAAGCGTAAATCAATGATGCATGCTTAAGAGAAGGACTTACAATGAATCCTCACGTTCTTCATGCGGGATGCAAGACAAGGAATTTTAAATTTACACTAAATGATATGCACAGATGAAAAACGCCCTAAACAGATAGTTCTATTAGCGGGAAGAATTGATTTAAAATTTGGCTAATGTTGAACGATCTATAGTACGTTTAATTAGTGAAAAAGTGTGGCCTAGAGATTACGAGCACAATCAATAATAAACAAGCAAGCGTATATGTGCCTAAGTCCTACGCCACTCAAGTCGGGTCCCAACCACACAGAAGGGGTTGAATCAGACCCGACACACCACAGGAATGTTCAGTCTTAATTATTACAAGGGTTCAAAGAGAGGAACCCTGAGAATATTGCAAAAAATTAAATCTATACTAACTCTCTCTCACAAAATTAAAATTCAGTCTTCATCGCAGATCCTTGATTTAATATAAAAATCCAGCTCCCAGAAGTCTGCAAAGAGAGATTTTGCGGTTAGGAGCAGAAGTAAGAGAGAAAAATAAAATGCAGAAAAAAAGCACAAAAATTAATTTTCACAAAAATCAATTATCAAATTGATTTAAAACCCTAAAAATTCGTCGTTCCCCGGCAACGGCGCCATTTGATGATCGCGAAATCCACCTCTTTAATAATGAGGAATTGTAGTATAGGAAGTGGATTTCGGTCGTCAAAATACCACAATCTTCGAATGTTGTGGAATATTTTACTTGGCAAGTTTACCAAGGTCGAACTCAGGGAACAGTGATTTTTAGTTGCGCGGTCTTAAATCAAATTTAATTGATTAATGCTCGGTTAATTTTTGTGTTGAGAAAAATATACAATGCAATGATGGAGATGCGATGCAAAGAAAATTAAACAGAGACTATGCTGCCCAAGATCTGTGATTTTAAACGTATTAATTCCTCTAATAAACTGATCAATATTTTCACAAGATTAATCACAAATCAAAATTGATCTTAACTTGATGCTCAGGGGTAATGAATTTAAGCTCAGAATAATGAGATATCAGGCCTCCAAATATCCTTGATTAAAGTCCTCAAAATAGTCAGCAAAAGTCTGAGGGGAATAAATGTGAATTAACCACATGTGAAGATTTTACTAATTAAAGATTTCAACGGTTTAATCAGAGTAAAATCATCTTCCGAATTCCTGCAAAAATGATCATTGATTTCTCAAGCACCAATATGTCAAATTTAGCCTACAATAGTCAGTGATGATCCTCAAATAATAATTGACAATAAACACCCTCAGATCTGATCACAAGCTATGCTAAATTGTATAGCATAAAAATAGCTTCAAAATGACATATTATACGCTAAAATCGGAGTCCGTATGAAAAAGATATGCTAGAATGAAATTTCAGGGACTAAAATGTAAATAAAATAGAGTTTTCTTTGCAAAAAGGTCCCTGGGAGGACTGATCTGTAATTAATAAAACTCGGAGGGGCCTGGACGTAATTTACCCATGGCGGGGGTATTTCTGCAATTTCTGAAAGTGCCAGGGGCTTAAACGCAATTTTCCAAAGAGCGCACGTGCGTTGCACGTGTGCCTGAGGCTAGGATGGAAGACCTGAGGCTCGGGTGAACGAGGCGGGAGGCTCGGGGCCCCGAGCCTGTGGTTCGGATCCCGAACCAGAGGCTCGGTGAGGGGAGGCGCGAGGCTCGGGCGGCCGGTTCGGGCCCCCCACGTGGCAGCCTTTGGGCCGTTGGATCAAGGGTTGGCCCTTGATCCAACGGTGACTGTGCGTCGAGGTCGGGCGGAGCGCCTGAGAGGCGCTGTGGCGGAGGAGAAGGCCGCAAGCGGAGGTGGCGGTGCCGCCCCTCGGCCGACACACGGTGCGAGGGCGGAGGCTGCCGGAGGAGGAGGAGGCGCCACGCACCTGAGGCGGGGCGGCGTGAGGTGCGGAGGCGGAGGGGCGTCTCTGCGAGGAGGCGGAGTTGCTTCTTCGGGCGGAGCAGAGGGCCGCAAGCAGAGGCGTCGCGAGGCAGAGGTGGTGTGCGGCGAAGGCGAGCTGGTGGAGCGCGGCGGCGAGATGGTGAACCTGGAGCAGAGGTGCTGTTGTCGAACGGCGGGGACGCGATGGAGATTCCTGCAAGTGGTTAGGAATACGCGAGGAAGAAGACGACTAGATGTGATGGTGTAATCGGGAGGGGAACTCGGCCTTTGCGAGGCCGACGATGGGCGTGACAAACACCGTAAGGGCGAGCTTGAAGACTCGCAGCAGCTCACCGGAGGCGGCTGGATCACGCCGAGGCTCTGCCCTTCCTTGCTGTCACCAAGTCGAGGTGGCTCTCGTGATGGCGGATGATCGGAGCGAGCGAGGGGGGCGTGGCTTTATAGGGGGCGGCGCGGGTAACGGCAGGAGGTGGAGGAGCAGGCATGGCGGCGGTTACGAGGGGGAGGAGAAACGGCAGGAGGCCGCGGCGGGTAACGACCAGAGGAAGGAGAAGAGGGCGGGGTCACGTGCTGGGCACGTGACCCGGGGTGGCCTGGGAGAGAGAGTGAGGCGCGGTGCCACGTGGCACGCCCTGGAGCTGCCACGTGGCACCAAAAAAATTTCAGAATTTTAAAGGGGAAAAAGAGATAGAAGATGACCTCGGATCGAAAAGTTTTCTTCACGAAAGTTGTTCGTCTCGACGAGATCTACAACTTTCATGAAGGTCCCAGGAGCAAAAGAGGTCAACTGTGAGAAGTGGTATTTATGGTGGCTTTCCTTGTGTACGAAAAACCGCATTTTGAGATTTGTAATTTTTTTGGTAGTTTTAGAGGGTATAAAAATTCTAGAAAAAATACGATAAATAAGAAGAAAATTATTTACACATTAATCTATTTTTTTTGGATTTTTAATGGATAAGAAAATAGGAAAATAAAATAGAAGTCAGAAACGCTCAACTTTTGCACAGACCGACAACAGACACTTGGACTTGGTCAATTTTTTTGATCTCAGTTTTAATCCGGATTTGAATCCTTGCATTTCTTATTAAAACTTTCAACAAAGGACACAAATGAAAAAGAAATAAAATTAAAAGAGTTAATTATGCACATAAAAACTCAGGTCAAAATTGGCAAAAAGTTAAAATGCGCAAAAGAGGCCCAAAACCCAACTTTCACATATGAGCTCCGAATTTTACGAAATTGGTCTTGTTTTGAAGGTATTTGAAAATGGAGTACTTTAAAAGTGAGTAGACCAAAATCGGACACTGTATGAGGGAGATATGCTTGTTTTAGTCTATCAGATGTGGAATTTGACTTTGGGATTATTTGACACTTATTGGAGTCAGTAATTTTTTTGTATTTTTTATTTAATAAGGTTAGTAATATCTACACAATGGAGGTGGTTTTGGGTCAATCGGAGTTAGGATGAATTAACTAAAAATGTGAGAAGTTAGCGGCTTTTTTGGGCTAATTTACACTGGGGATTTTAAATGCAATTTGCATGATGAAATGCAGATATTATTCACACATGCATGATGACTAATAATGCTCTATTAATGAATAATTACAGGTGGATGATGGGGGACAGAGCCTAAATGACCAATTTTAGCATGATGAATACGAGATTCATCAGGTCCTTGATCACAGTATTTTCAGTAGACCCCCAGGAGCCACTGCACGAGGCATGGCCGAGGTTTCTTGACCTTTTGAGGAGATTTCCTGACCACGGACTTCCACTGATAGACCTTATTGAGATCTCCATGCGGGGGATGACCGCGGATCAGATAGCACTGGTGATTACCTCATGTGGCAGCTCATACCGCAGTTCTGACATTGACTTACTGGATACCATCTCGAGGTTACTTTCACTGAGACTATCTTCAAGAGATGCCGTAGTCGGAACAACACATGAGGATGTTCCAGTACCAGTAGGGTGTGTCGCACAACATGAGGATACAATTTCTACACACCACCCCGAGGACTTGGATTCAGCAGCACCACAGAGTACAGAGGAGATGACCGCTACAATGGAGGTTCTGACCTAGAGACTACTCGAGTTCCCGTTGGTCTTCCAGCTAGAGTTCGAGTCAGCCCTAGAGTCCTCAGTCGATGATTCTTGGATATCAGATCTTCTGATACTCCAGGAGATGGAAGAGCCCCCGCTACTACAACCATCGATCCAGCCATTTCAGATTCCAGCCCCGGATGATTCAGCTTCTTTTCTGCAGAAACATTTCTCGGAGTCAAATAGACAGACTCAGCCCAGCAGCCACAACTCGATATGGGATACCACTTTGAGAGACCAGATATGGATAGTCCCATATTCGAGCCTTTTATCCTCCACTTTGTTGAGACAGATACACTTGCTGAGGACCAGATGGCAGCCAGCATTGCCGCAGAGCAAGGATCAACCACAACCACATTACCAGCCTCTGCGGTATTGACCAGTACCTTCTCTTGCTTCCAGATTACCGAGAGACAGACTTCAGATGATGATGCATCCTAGTGCACAGAGTGGGTGCTTGACAGCAGCGTAGATGCCCTGATAGATCATGATCCTCTATTTCTCACCTCTGATCTTGCACTCCTCCCCGAGGGTTATCTGCGGGAGGAGGCCATACACGATTTGTACTCGGTTTCACCTTCTGAGAGTGTATCCGATCTAGCGGATCACGAAATCGAGTCTTCTGATCCTTCTAATTCCGAGTCATCTCACCTCGACGACCCTCGCGAGGATGAGGCGATCCTTGAGATATTCGATGATCTCTCTGAATTGCCTCCACTTTATGCATCGGATATCAGTTTTCTTAGAGAGTTTCCTGAGCTTCACTCTCCATGCCTTTTTGAGACACTAATCAACGTGGAGGGTTCCATGACTAATCCATCCTTCTCCACGTTTGACTTCTTCAGCTCTACACTCCCATTCCAGTCTGATTCTGAACCGATGATTTCTTTTGTGCTACCGGATCCCGATCACATATTCCTATATCATTGGCCGGTAGCAGACACCCTCCTGATTGCCTATCTGGGTGTCTTTCTTTGCACTGTTGACTTCGTCGCCGGCATTCACCTTCAGATGCCGTCCTGAACCTTGACACAACATTATCCTAGCCTTTGCGCCCAGCTAGTGGCGTAAAACCTAGCGCTTGTTGAGAGGCACCTCAACATTGTACCCTTTTGTATATACGTATTTCGTCTTGGTTTGATCGTTCTTTATTCCGTTTTTGTTTTCACCCCAGGTCTCGTATATGATTATCATTGTTATACTTAGGATATACCTCATCCTAAGTATAGGGGGGTGGAAACACCGAGTTGTTCCTTTCGTTTCGTTTCATCACTTCTGTTGTTGCCTATACTTAAGGATTCTTCACCTTATGTATAGGGGGAGTGATGCCCTTCCATCTTGTATATACTTGTTTTCTTCGTGTGTTTTATACCTTTGTTGTGTTGCCTATACTTAGGGATATTTTACCCTAAGTATAGGGGAGGTAGACCCTGTACATTCTCACTCGGATTCCCCTTTGTGTACAGCCTGCTGTACTTAGGATTATTTGATCCTAAGTGTAGGGGGAAACCCCGAGATCTCTTGTATTTCTATAGCCTTCCTTTTCACTTCCCGATACTAAGCACAAGTTATGTCTTCTTCATCGCTCTTGACTCTGAGGACATCGTTCGAGCTAAGTATAGGGGGTGTATATATTTCATATATACTTTAGCCATAACTCGTACTTTGTGTGAGTGTGTTAATAAATAAAAATGGCTAAAACCCAAAAATCCATAAAAATTAAAAATTTTCCTTGTAAATAAAATTCTTTTATTGTACATACATAGCTAGTTGTACAAATTATTTTTGTAAAAATGTTTGTAAAAATCTTTTGTGTAAATAGCTTGTAAATATTTTGATATCAAAATTATGTATATAGTACAAAATTTTTGTAAAATGTTTTGAAAATCAAAAGTTTGCAAAAACCTTGTGTAAATTTGTGCACATACTTTGCAAAACTTGCATTCATGCATACATCCATGTTTTCAAAAAAAATTTCAAAAATTTTGCACATGTGTAAATATTTTGTAAATAGCATCTTTGTAAACACTTGTATAGTTTTTCCTGGATCATAGTTGACATTTAAACTAGCCTGGAATTAAATTGGAAAATAGAGCTTGGTTAAGATCTTAATCCACTTAATTCTAAGAGGAACCTTATATGGCTTAGGGTTGAGACTTTTCAGGTCCATGGTGATTTAATTCTTTGAGTCCACTAGGCTATGATCATATGCCATCTCGATGAGCCTAAGTAGAGCACTTAACAACACACACATGACTCATATAGACAATGGCTTGACTTGGACCCGTACTTTACACCGAGCTCTCTACGGATGAGGTGGTGAGGAGGCAATCTTCCTTGACTTGGGTAGCATATGAGGGTAGTACTTCTAGGCGGAACCTCTCTTCTTCTTATAGTGAAGGAAGTGCATCTCAACTTGGTCTGGTTGCCATGAGGTCTAACGCAAGAGTTGTGGGTTGCAATAATGCTTCAAAAGAGGGATAGTCCACTGGCTCAGGAGGAAAAACTCCTTAGGTATATATGCTGCACTTTGTAGATATATTGTACAGATGCACATCGAAAAAAAATGCAAAAAGAAAATAACTCCAAAAAAGTGGTGGGTCTGATAGAAAATGATAATCCCACCGGAGTGTATATAGTGTAATAAGCAAAGCTTGAGACTCATGTTCCATCTTATGTAGCTTGCAGCAGGGAGACTTAGCTACACTGGTTGAGCTCCCAAGGATACATGGCTACACTGGCCATGGTCCATTCTCTTCTTCCCCCTCTTCTTGAGCCGTTGAACTTGAACTTAGAAGGGAATACCCTGCTCCTCGAGTAAAGAGTGGCTAGACTAGGGTCATAGAGTTGCCTTGTTGAGGAGGGTTGTCATTTTACTACTTCTGAGGTGGAGAGCTATACCTCACTTACACTGTACAAGGAAAGATTCATGGTCTTCAGGGTTTGTGTATGTAGACTTGTTCTGATCTGGATTATTGAGGAGTCTTGACTATAGATTAGTGGATCTTAGAGGCTGTTAAGTTTTAAACCTAAGTCCAAATAAGGTTCCGACACATTAATAATCCAAAGATCTGACCGAGCTCCATATTTCAATTTAATGAAGGCAAGTTTAATAATCAGCATTGATTCATTCATTTTCCCCCTCCTTTTCTTTTTCTTTTCTTTTGCACTTCTTTTTCAAATAAGTGTTTGCTAAGGGACTAGCAAAGTTAAGTATAGGGGGGTGATGAATCCTCATTCATCACTCTTTATTCTTTTATTTTAGCTACAAAACCTTTGCAAAACACCATGTAGATATGTGTAAATAGAATAAATTACCAAAATGCATGCATTGTGTAAATAGCAATAATTAGCATGTTTTTATGCAAAAATAAAAGAATAAAGAAATAAAAGAAAAAGAGGGAAATATTTAGAATAAATATTGAGTAACCTATATAAATAATTTTATTTTCCTCTAAATAAAAATATGTTTTTAATACCTTGTACATATTTATAAAAATAAAATTAAAATCTGAAAAATAAAAATAAAAAGAAAAATAATAAAATTCATTTCCCACCTTGTATATATACCATGTACATATGTATATAGATCTATTTATTTAACTAATGTAAATAAATCACAAAAATAAAATAAAAATACCTTTTTATTCCAAATTTTATGTTGTAAATAACTAAAATATAAAATTGGAATAATTGTACACAAATAAACAATTAAAAATAGAAATAAAAAATACATATGTAGATATACCTATATATAATAATAATATAATGTAAATACCTTATTTATTTTTTCAAGAAAATAAATAAAATCACTAGAAAAATTCTTTGAAAATAAATAAATATTTTTTATTTTGTAAATATTTTGAAATAAAGCCATTAGCTATTTTATTTTGATTTTTCAAAATCATTTCCAATGGAATTATTCCATTGGTCCACGGGGGATTGTTGACCCCCGGTCAACTCTCCCCCCAGGACCACCCAGTGACGGATCTTTGCTCCCGACCCGACTTCGCCTATTTTTCCAAGCATGATCCGATCACCAATCATCCAAACCCCGGGTCCCGATTACACTTGATCCATCCCTGATCCCCGCCCAGGGATTTGCCTAGGGATTCGAGCTCCAATACACTCACCCGAACCCATCTTTTCGGACCCCTACAAGTATAAGACCTCTCCTCCGGTCGACATTCCACGCATCTTTGGCCTTCCCCCTCGTCGCCAGTGAGCTACTCTCCCTCATCTGAGTGCCATCGATTTCACGCAACTCCAGTCACCCATTCAGCCTTCCGACCTGACCATCACCTTCACCAGCCTCCGATCCACCTTCTCCAACCTTCCATTCACCCTGACTCGCTCCGGAGCAGGTACCCCGTCCTCCTCCGCCGTCGCTTCACCGGAGGGCGACGCCCCACTTCATCCGATCGCCGATTCCACCTCTCACCGGGTCGAGGCACTTTTCCCTCGACCCAGGAAGCGTTCTGTGCATCTTGCAGGTCAAGGCGACCCCATTTGGGGGTCCAAATATTCGAGCACAGTAGCTCCGAGCCACCTTTGTTGCCGGAGCTCTACAGAGCTCCGTAGCCTCATTAGAGCATACCAGGAGCTGCGGACCATCGTAGGCGATCTTCTCCCCATCTCAGAAGCTCCGGAGGAGCTCCCTACCGTGCGCATTGGGTCGGCAAACTTTGCCGGCGAAGTGTTCTCGGAGGACCTCCAGTTACCGTCCGATCGAGCCTCCCACCCCAGATTAGATCGTCACCGTTCACTTGCGGGAGCCTCCAGCCGTAGATCCATCTGAGGATTGAATCAGAGTTGTTCGTTCGCGAAGGGTTAGCCATGCATCTTAGTCGTCGATCATCCAGGTGGCGCTCCCTCGTCCGTCGAACGTTAATAGTAGGGGTAATTTCACCTAGGCCCCTCTTTTCCTTTTTGTCGTTTAGTTCTGTAAATATTAGCTTCAGTTATTTTTATTTTAGAACATTTGCATCTAGGATCCTAGGTTTATTTTATTTGCAGAATAGTCCTTGTTTGTGTGAGCCACGTGCATCGACATGTGAGGGTGTGGATAATTTGCATTTTCAGTCCCGAACTTTCTATGTGTTAATGTTTGCATCTTTTTAAATAAGAATTACAGAAATGCCCCTGTAAATGCTAGTCACATGTATTGCTCGTGTGTTTTTGGACTATTTGTAGTATTGGCTCTGATATTTTTATACTTGTTATTGTTTGGCCCTGGAAGTATGTTTTCTTGCACTTAGGTCCTTGCTTGCTGTGTGCCTTTTTTTTATTGAATAAAATTTCAATTGAACTCCAAATTAGGTGAAATTTGGACACTTGGCTCCTGCCACTGTGTAAAAATTTCCTTAAATTTTTGGGATATTTTTGAGGCTTTTTGTTATTTTAAAAAAAAACCTTGATTTTTATTACTGTCTAACTTAGAAAATCAAAGAAAAATATAAGAATTCTTTTAAAAATTCCAAAAAAATTTGTGTTTGTTTATTTTGTTGTTTGTTAGTTTCTATCCAATTTTCACCTCACTTGGACTTTTAAAACCCAAAAAAATTAAAAAACATTAAAAACCTTATAAAAATTCTATAAAAATAAAAAAAATGCAAACTCTTTTTCTTTAGTTTAGTTTTTGTATTTACTTTGCATAAAAATTACCATCAGATTTTTATAGGCCAATTGTATATTTTTAATTAGTCTTTCAAATCTGACTGTACATATTGCCACTGTTTTCCCTTTTCTTGATATTTAGAAAATCAACTAAAAATCATAAAATTATCAGAAACTCACCAAAATCACTTAAAAATATAAAAATCACAAAAACAATTTTTACTTAATTTTTTGACTTTATTTAGTGTGTTTTATAAATAGTTGTTTGTTGGCTTTTTCATTTGTTTTATATTTTCCTTATTATAAAAAAATACAAAAAAAGTTTAAAAGATTTAAAAATCCACCAAAAATACCTTTGTTTATTTTATTTTTAATTTTGACTACTTCGTAGCCGTCTCGACCATTTCGTGCTCCTTGTGTTCGACCCTGGTAGCTATACCAAGTAAAATAAAATAGCAAGGACCGCTATTTGTTTGATTTTCTTGATTTTATCTTTGAGTTTGGTGGTTCTTTATTTTCTTGTTGAGCTGAGTACCGAGTTCCGGGTCGCAATGACCCTTGTTCTTATACCTTCACCCGGATCTTGATCATTTTCGGCTCATCATGAGGCTGGAAGATAATCTCATATGAATAGTCCATTGAAAATGTTTGATACTTAACGAAATCTCAAATACATAATATGAAATCCCACACTTCAATTGTATTATAATGTTATTACGTATATGCATAAATGGGATGGTGAATCTATATTAAACATAGGTGTTGTTTTAACCAGCAATTATTATAAAATCAATAGTGTGGTCTTTATAATAATAATTCCACTAGCTAACATCTCGTTTACATAACACGACTATTGTGTTGGACAACGTGTACTGTACATTTATTTATGGATATAATTTATAGTATTTCGAGAACCTTCCATTTATTTGATGATAACTTTGGTAAAGTAGATTTACCGTTTATATTGGAAGTAATTGCACGTTGAAATCTAAAATAACACTACTAGTTGAATGCATGAATTAGAGATTAAAAAATGAGGTTGTTTAATTAAATAAGAAATTAGGGATATAAATTTTTCCAGCAACAAGAACTACTAAATGTTATTATAATAAATAGCATGGCTATTTACGTGTTAGGACATATTATACTAAAGACTATAGTTTTTTTGTACGATATCGCACTCATGTTCTTGTTACAAAATATTGTTTGAAATCATGAAGCATGTTATTGATAAAAAAGGAGAGAATTTGATAACCTTAATCATATTTAAGGCACAGACTCATAATGAGTCACATGGACGACCGCAAGGGGTCGTGTAAGCCAAAGAGCAATGCCACAAGGGGAACGCCGCAAGGGACGTATGGTTGTAAAGAACCACAGAGGCAAAAGCTAAGTCCTCTACAGTTGTACCTACACTGTCAAGTTAATGCCGCAAGGGGCAACGCCGCAAGGGGCGTATGGTTGCAAGGAACCAAAGAGTTAAAAGCTAAGTCCTCTACAGTTGTAGCTACATTGTCATGGATCGCAAGTGCCAGCGGTTGAAAACACATAACAAGATACGTATATGAAAGTTATACAAGAAAATTGGTTTATAAAGGTAAGCTATTATGAGCTATGCAAGAAAATAGTTTAAAAAGAGTAAACCATTACATGTTATACAAGAAGTGATTTAAGAAAGTTAAACCATCAAATTCATGGAGGTTAATATGCAAAATGATTTATATGATTAAAGAAGTATGTAATTTGCCAAGTATTTTATGAAATAAGCCCTACAAGTTGAAAGAAATGGTTGTCATATCTACTTATGCAATTTACATGCACATCCACATTTTTGAAAGAAGTCAAATTATACATGATAGGGATCGAACTTAGACATGCATGGGAAATATCTAGGCACGTAATGATGTGTATCCATGAAAATCCAAGTACATGATTTATAACAGGTCAAGGATCGTTTGAATACCCATGAATGGACCCCGATGCATACTGGCCATTAGGCTCATGAAAATTTATGTTTGCCAATTTTAGGTGAAGAACAGGGTTGACTGCATTCTCAGGATTGTGCTACAGACTCCACAAGATTTCTGATGTGGTATGATTTAGCTTGTGAAGCTTGAAAGATATCTATATGCCTACAGGAACTGTTGAGTTGTTGTTTAATTCCTAGCTTAGTTTTTGCAAGATTACCCCAGTTGGAGTTGTAATAAGGGGACACTTATGGAACTCTTGATTGAATGGACTTTTTATTTGATATTATATCTGCTCATTCATTACCATGCACGTTTATGTAACGGTTCGATCACGTGACCCAATATCGCATGCTTCCGCCAGTCATCACGACCCGTTCCGTTAGAAATGGTATCAAAGCGAGAGTTCCTCTGGGCATAAGATATCTACGCTCTTTGGTGACCAAAGATCTAGTTATATATTAGAGATAATTAGTATCACAACTCATTGACCTTGTATTTTTTTCAATCAGATGGCTCCTCGTCGTGCAATTGAAGCCAATGGAGACCGCGAATCATCGACGAGCAAAGAGGCTATTATGGATATGCAAAAGCAGATGTTGGAGTTAATGACATTAATGGCACACCAACATAAGAGTCAAGCGTCTAGCTCTGGTGGGCTGACACTAAAGACCTTCATCCAGCATGATCCACCTACATTCAAGGGGGAGCATGAGTGGGAAAAAGCTCAATATTGGCTGCGAGAGATAGAAATGGCATTCGAGGCAACTGAATATCCCGAGGATAAGAAAGTGATTTTCGGGACATTCCGTTTGCGAGACAGTGCAAAGGAGTGGTGGACATCCTGCAAGGGAATTCACTTTTCAGAGACTCCGGTCATTAGCTGGGTTGACTTTGTGGAACATTTTTCTGAACGTTACATCCCCGAACATGATAGGGATGCTAAATGCCAGGAGTTGATAGACCTTTGCCAAGGCGGTATGACGGTCCAAGAGTATGCTGCAAGGTTCCATGAACTAGAAAATATGTCAATGGCATATACACAAATGAAAAGTAGCGAGCTAGGAAGTTCGTTGAAGGTTTGAATGCTGGTTTGAGTCTCAGAGTACTCACTAAGAGTCCCACGACCTTATCTGAGGCAGTTGCAGCAGGTGTAGAAATTTATGCAGCATATCGGAGGATGCAACAAGTGAACCCTCGTAAGCTTCCTCACAAGCCAAGCTACAATGATAAGAGGCGTTACGCTACAGTTAATGCCAAGAAGATCAGGACAGATGATGCTCCAAACCACAAAAAGTACACTTATGAAGTATGTCCACATTGTAATAGAAGGCATCCGGGGGAATGCTACAAGTTGGCAACTACTTGCTTTAAGTGCGGCGAAAAAGGCCACTTCGTGAAGGACTGTAAAAAGGATTTCAAGGACCAAAAGAAACCGTTTGAGCAAAAGAAGAGGATAGCAGGAAGAGTCTTTGTTATTACCCATGAAGATGCTGAATATGCCAACACGACAGTGGAAGGTACCCTCTTAATTGCAAACCATTTATGTCATGTCCTTTTCGATTCTGGCGCTACACATTTTTTTATTTCGAATGCTTCTGCAAGAAGACTAAGCTTGGAAGCCGTTGAGCTTCCATACACACTGATTGTTTCTTCACCAATGGGTGATATTAGTGCCACGGGTATGTACTTAAAGGATGTACCTGTTGTGATAACAGAAGACACACTCATTACTAATTTGATCTTATTACCCATCATAACCTATGATGTCATATTAGGCATGGATTGGTTATGGGAGGATCATGCAACGGTTTATTGCCGAGAAAAGAAGGTGGTCCTGAGTAGACCAAATCTTGAGGAGATAGTTATTCGAGGCACATGTAAAGGTGGAAGATTGATTATCTCATCTTTGCAAGCAAGCCAATTACTAGCTGAAGGTTGTAGAACATACCTCGCTAGTATAATTAACACTGAATCATCACAGACACATCTTGAAGATTTAGAGATAGTCAGAGATTTTGCCGATGTCTTTCCATACGATCTTCCTGGATTACCTCCTCATAGAGAGGGTGATTTCTCAATTGATGTTATTCCGTGGATGGCACTGATTTCCAAAGTCCCATACAGAATGGCTCCTGCAGAACTCGAAGAGTTAAAGAAGCAGTTACAAAAACAACTGGACAAGGGGTTTTTGCATCCCGTGTTTCCCCATGGGGAGCACCCGTTCTCTTCGTGAAAAAGAAAGATGGGTCACTTAGACTCTGCATCGATTATCGAGGCCTAAATAAAGTGACCGTGAAGAATAAATACCCATTACCTCGCATCGATGACTTATTCGACCAGTTGCAGGGAGCAACTGTTTTCTCAAAAATTGATCTGCGTACGGGTTACCATCAACTCCGAATAAAGGACGAGGACATACCTAAGACGACTTTCAGAACAAGGTATGGTCATTATGAATTCTTGGTCATGCCGTTTGGTCTTACTAATGCTCCTGCAACCTTTATGGAGCTAATGAATAGGGTATTCCGAGAATACCTTGATAAGTTCGTCATCATATTTGTGGATGACATATTGATATATTCACCTAATCTGGAGCTACATCGAGTACATCTGCAGATTGTATTCGAAATCTTAAGACAACACCATCTTTATGCAAAATTCTCCAAAGGTGATTTTTGGCTGGATAGAGTCGCATTCCTTGGTCATGTGGATCTAAGGACGGCATTGAGGTAGATCCAACCAAGGTAGAAGCGGTGATGAGTTGAAGACAACCCAAGAATATTTATGAGATCCGTAGCTTTCTTGGATTGGCTGGATACTATCGACGATTTATTCGGAATTTCTCAAGGATATCACTACCATTAACAAAATTCACTAGAAAAGATGTGAAGTTTGTATGGTCTGAGAAGTGCGAACAGAGCTTTCAAGAATTAAAGCTGAGACTGACCACAGCTCCAATCTTGGCTTTACCATCAGGCAGTGGAGGTTTTATTCTATATACAGACGCATCAGGCACCGGACTTGGGTGTGTTCTTGTGCAAAGGGAGAAAGTCATAGCTTACGCCTCGCGACAGCCAAAACCGCAAGAAAGGAACTACCCAACACATGATTTAGAGTTATCAGCGGTAGTCTTTACTCTAAAATTTTGGCAGCATTACCTTTACAGTGAACAATTTGAGGTGCTTAGTGACCATAAGAGCCTTAAATATATTTTCTCTCAGAAGGAACTTAATCTGAGACAACGACGCTGGTTAGAATTCCTAAAAGATTATGACTTTGCTGTCAGTTACCATCCGGGAAAAGCAAATGTCGTAGCAGATGCATTAAGTAAAAAATAGGAGGGTAAACTGGCTAGTTTAAAACTTCAGTGGAAGATGATGAAGGATTTTGAAGATTGGAAGCCTTTCTTAAGCGAATCGAGAAAGATATCTTTTGCTGCACTCAAAATTCAACCAGAGATAATTGGAAAGATCTTGACCGCACAAAAAGAAGATGTTGATCTTCCTAAAATGATTGAAGCATCCAAGACAGGGAGTTCTGATTTTATAGACGGAGTCGATGGAGCTATAAGGTACCGCAATAGATTTTCGGTGCCAAGTGATTTTGAGTTGAGACAGGAGATTCTAGATAAAGCGTACAGATCGATGTACACTATTCACCCAGGAACAACGAAATTGTACAAGGATCTGCAAAGGAATTTTTGGTGGCCAAAGACGAAGAAAGACATTGCAAAATTTGTGGCTAAATGATTGATTTGTCATCAGATAATAATTGAACATCAAAGACCTGCAGGCCCTATTCAACCCTTGGAGATACCTGAATGGAAGTGGGAGCACATAACGATGGATTTCGTCACCGGTCTACCCAAGATCACAAAACATCGTTATGACACCATATGGGTGATTGTTGACCGATTAACCAAATCGACACATTTCCTACCTATCCGTCTGGATCAATCGATAGACAGTCTAGCTGAATTATATGTGAATGAAATAGTCAGCCTTCATGGTGTTCCCATATCAATTGTATCTGATCGAGACACACGATTTACTTCTCATTTATGGAAGAGTTTTCAGGATACTTTGGGAACTCAATTGAAGTTCAACACTTCTTTCCATCCTCAGACTGATGGTCAATCAGAAAGGACCATCCAGACGCTAGAAGATATGTTGAGAGCATGTGCTTTAGATTTTGCAGATGGCTGGGATAAACATCTCCCATTAATGGAGTTTTCTTACAATAATAGCTACCATTCGAGCATCAAGATGGCTCCTTATGAAGCATTATATGGGAGACCTTGCAGATCGCCCTCATGTTGGAGTGATGTTGACGAGAAGCATATCTTGAGACCAGAACTTATTCAAGCAAGTAAGCGGGATGTTGAATTAATCAGAAAGAGATTGTTGGCAGCTCAAAGTAGACAAAAATGTCATGCTGACCATCATAGAAGAGAGTTGAGTTTCGCAGTTGGAGAGCATGTGTTCCTAAATATCTCTCCAACCAAGGCATCTTACGATTTAGCATAAAGGGAAAACTCACTCCCAGATATATATGACCTTTTGAGATTCTGCAACGGATTGGAGAGGTGGCATATCGTATTGCATTACCACCTCAATACTCAAAACTACACGATGTATTTCATGTGTCTATGTTGAGGAAATACACTCCTGATCCTTCACATGTGATCGAGCATGAGGTCATCGACATTCAACCCAACTTGACCTTTGAGGAGAAACTTGTTGATGAATCCACATTTCATCATCTTTATTCTATAATTTTGGCACCAAAAACCCTAGCAAATGCCTGTAAATAGCATTAAATACATCATCTTAGCATTCATGCATGTGCATCCCATTAGTGTATAAAATACTGTAATTAAAGCTAAAATTATAGAATAAATAAAAGAAAAGAAAAAGAATAAAATATTGTAAATATTTTATGACCCAAAACCCCGAGACCTAGGCATCTTGATGAATAGGTCGACAAGGAATAAAGTAGGGGGAGATAAGGTCAAAAATACAGTATAAATACCTATACTTTTTATTCATTCTTTATTCATTTTGGGACCTATTTTTGGTTCCACTTTTTATACATCAAATAAAGAAACTTTGTACGTGAAAATTGTAGATAATTAAGTAAAGAAAAATACAAAATTGATTTCATTCAAAAATAATGTAGAGATAAAAAGTTATGATCTGAATAAGATTCCAAAATCCCAACTTCCCAGACGTATATCTCTCAAATAAAAACTCAAAATCTATCAAACTCACTTTAATTGTATATAATTTTAAATAATCTATTTAATGAAGGTAGTTTCGTTTTTTTCGGAGTTGCGATTTGAAAGTTGAGTTTTGGACCCCTGTTGTACAATAGTTTACGCCTTTTTCTTTCTTTTGTATAGATTCTTTTTTTAACTCTTTTTTTCTTTTGATTTCAATTTTATTTTGTTAGTTGTATATTCCAATTTCTATTAAAAATATAAAATCAATTAAAAAATATAAAATACAAAAATAGTTTTTTTATACAAGTCAACTTGGCTTGTATTCTATCTTTATCACTTTTTCTTATTATCTTACAAATTTAAAAATCAACAAAAGTATTTCAAGTTTTTATATTATTAACAAGAAAACAAGACTAAAAATCATAAAAATCTAAAATGGGTATTTTATACCTTCAAAAAAACATGTTATTAATTTACATCTTTTGAAAAAAAAGCTTTCTTCTGCAATATTCTAGATGACATTATTTTGAGATAGTTTCATGATTTGAGTTTATTTTGAGGTCTCTTGTTATTCAAATATATTTTCACTGGGAAAGACCTCTCTTTTTTTTATTAGTACACATAAGCATAAAGACAATCACTAGTGTCAAAAAAATTTGAAATAGTCCACTCCCATTGGTGGAGGCCTCCCCCAATAGCCATCATCTCTTCCATTCCTCCACCAAATAAAAGAGCTTCATCTCCTATTTTTGAATCCATCCACCATTAGAGTATTCATTCTAGCTCCTCTACTTCCATTGTGACAGAGTGAAGGTTGGAGACGAAGCCACGACGAAGGGAGGATTCTTTGGCGTGATCCCTTAGTGTTCTTGCTCCATTGTATCACAAGCTCTTAGCTTGTCAAGCCTCTTCTCCGCCGGAATCGAGGCCATGACCGGTCATTCTCATCGGAGAATCGATCACCATAGGCGACTACCTTCACATGCTACGTTTTTCTTCTTGTAGGTAACTTTTAGATTTAGTTTTTCTTCTTGTTGTAGTGTAACAACCATTATCTTCAACTTTTCTCCATCCTCATTCGTCGGGGCTAACCACCCCATCGCCGCCTTCATCCACTTCTTCGTACTCCCTTCACGCAAACTCAACCAACTCCGACCATGCACGGTGGCCGGAGATCATCTCCTTCTACCATTTTCGTAGGAGAACCCATACACCCCATATATTTTTTGTGTGCATAACGCAAGCCGAGCCCACGCCCGAGCTTTCATTTCTACTCGCAGGTATCCGTCCGAACGTCCTACAGCCGCACCACCATCTCTCACGCAGAGCTCCATACTGTGGCACTTCGCCGACCCTCAGATTGGCATTTTTGTTGCTGTTTTTCAAAGGAAGAAGAAGAAGGGAGGGGGTGGATAGCAACCACCGTTGGATCTATCCCCCTCCTATTAATCTTAACCATCCAGCCAAGGGATAGAAGTTTTATACATAATCCCTCTCCATTTTGAAATTTCACGCACATACCCATACTGACCAAGAGGAGCTTGATGCCACGTGGATAAGTGGCAAGTTTTGCGGCTATACCCCTGCATTTTTGGTATATTTCAAGAAGTTTTCGAGTATCTTTTGAACTGCAGTTTCGTTCTTATGTTTTCATCTGTACCCCTGCACTCAAATGCTCATAACTTGTTCATCTGAACTCCGTTTCATGTGAGATTTTTTTTGAAAGCTGTTTAAGAGTTCTACATCATATCCAAATTTCAGAATTTTCTTATGTACGGACTATTTATGGCGAATTTATGAAGTCAGAGTACTGATTGGGCTTATTTTGTTGATAACGCTTGAAATACTGAATATCACTTGCTCATTTTTGGATATGTTGTAGTAATTAGTAGGGCCGAATTTGGGTTCAAATTTCAACAAAAAATATTGCGATTAGTGTCCTGTAGAATTTCTACAATATTTTTATTGATTGATTTATTTATGAAGCATCTTTCATCTATTTGAAAATCTAAAAATATGTCCATGTGCCTCTGACTTTTGTTTTATAATCAGAGATTTTTGTTGTATTTTTATCTTCTTGTTTGAGTAGTCAAAAAATTCAAAAACATCATTTCTACCTTCCTACAGTCTTTTATTTTTAGTATACTCATTACTTTTTGAAAAATTCCCAAAAAAATATATTTTGTTTGTTTTTGTGTGTTTTAACTCCAGACCAAAAATTATTAAAAATTTCAAAAGGAAACCCCTAAAAATAGCAAAACACCAACAATCTTCTAAAAAATCTTAAAAATTCCACGAAAATCATAAAAAGATAAACTCAGATTATGTAGTTTCTTTATTTAATTAGCTTTATTTTAAAATTAATTTGGGAAGATTTAGTTACTGTTTACTATTTTTCATTCCCATTTTAAATTCTGCCAGAACCTTTGCTCACTGTTTTCTTATATTTCAATATTTAAAAATATCAAAAACATTTAGAAAAATCCTCAAAAATCATAAAAACATCTTAAAAATATAAAAAGACCAAAAATATCTTATTCCCTAACTTTTGAGCATTTTTACCTATATATCTATATATCTCCTCTCTCTTGTATACATCTATTCTTTATATAAGCTATATATTCTATTATTGAAAAAGAAAATATAAAAATATAAAATATAAAGAAAAAATACAAAATCAATAAAAAGAAAACCAAAATACAAAATATAAAATCAAAAATAAAATAAAAAAATATAAAAATAAAAAACCCATAATAGAAATTTGCATAGTTGTAGACATTTAATCACATCACAATTTTAGTGCATTATTGCCTGATCTATCATGTTTGCTCCCTGTGTTCGAACTCTCTACATACTTGCACCTATACATCTTTTATGTAGAGTTAAAAATAAATTTGACTCCACATTTGCTTGTCATTGTTTGATATTTGATTGTGGGTTCATTGTTGATTAATTACGGGATTTTGTAGTGGTCAAGACATCGACTGTTGATTCGCCTTGTGAATCAATACGACCGCTCTCAATTTCGTGATTATCACCTGTCCGCATAGTTGATCACAGAGATCATCAACTTCGGCGACGTGTAGTTCCAATGGTTAAGGTCCTCTGGCAAAATCATCAGAAGGAAGAGGCCACCTGGGAGCTGGAGAGTGAAATGCAGGAGAAGTACCCGCAACATTTTGGTATGTCCCTTTATTATAGAAATTTCGAGGACAAATTTTTTTTAGGGTGGTAGATTGTAACGGTTGGAAAATTTCCAGCCAAGTTATCTTTTATTTTTTTATTAAATAGGTTTGATTTGATTCTAAATTAAGAGGTTGTAATGACCATTAACCTCTCCAATGAGAGGTTTAAATTCATAAGAGCTTTCTCCCTCCCCCATCGTCACTTGCTCTTACACTTTTTTAAGAGAGAGGAAAGGAGAGGAGAAGAGAGAGAAGAACGATCTTATCGACGTCCTTCGTCATCGTAGGAGAAGGCGACGTCAAATCGGAGGAGGAGAGAAGTGCGGATCTGTGACCGGAAGGAGGCGCGACAACCACCACTGAGGGAGTCGTGCATTGGACCTAAGGTATGTATCGGCTTAGGATTACATATGATAAAAGATCATATCCTAATTTTGATTTTTAAATGTATATATCGGGTGTAGGTTATTACGTATATACTTTGATTCAATCTAGAATGGACCATTGATTGTATGTATCGTTCTAAGATTACGCTTAACAATGATCATATTTGAACAATGATCTTTAAATGTTTGTATCGGATATTAGTATCTGTTTGATTACCATCGCCTCTATGTTGAAGTCATAACATGAAATTTTGATTGGTTTGTATATTATGTATTATATCGTATAGTATGCCATAGAATGACATATCTAATTTCACTAGCCGCATAATCCGTAGGTTAAGAGCATATAAATATGAACATCTCAAATTTGTTGATTACGTGAGAGTAAAACAATTAGGGGACTCCCTCGAATCCATTGGTCATGTCTTTGTTTTTCTTTTATGTACGCGGTTGGTAATGATATGCACATAGTGACCGCATCCTATTAGCCAACAACCTAAATTGACCGATTCCATAGTTATGAGGCTGGAAGATAATCTCATATGAATAGTCCATTGAAAATGTTTGATACTTAACAAAATCTCAAATACATAATATGAAATCCCACTCTTCAATTGTTCTATAATGTTATTACGTATATGCATAAATGGGATGGTGAATCTATATTAAACATAGATGTTGTTTTAACCAGCAATTATTATAAAATCAATAGTGTAGTCTTTATAATGATAATTCCACTAGCTAACGTCTCGTTTACATAACACGACAATTGTGTTGGACAGCGTGTACTATACATTTATTTATGGATATAATTTATAGTATTTCGAGAACCTTCCATTTATGTGATGATAACTTTGGTAAAGTAGATTTACTGTTTATATTGGAAGTAATTGCACGTTGAAATCTAAAATAACACTACTAGTTGAATGCATGAATTAGGGATTCAAAAATGAGGTTGTTTAATTAAATAAGAAATTAGGGATAATAATTTTTCCAGCAACAAGAGCTACTAAATGTTATTATAATAAATAGCATGGTTAATAATAAATAGCATGGCTATTTACGTGTTAGGACATATTATACTAAAGACTGCAATTTTTTGTACGATATTGCACTCATGTTCTTGTTACAAAATATTGTTTGGAAACATGAAGCATGTTATTGATAAAAAATAAGAGAATTTGATAACCTTAATCAGATTTAAATCACAGACTCATAATGAGTCACATGGATGACAGCAAGGGGTCGTGTAGGCCAAAGAGCAATGCCGCAAGGGGCAGCGCCACAAGGGACGTATGGTTGTAAGGAACCACAGAGACAAAAGCTAAGTCCTCTACAGTTGTACCTACACTGTCATGTTAATGCCGCAAGGGGAAATGTCGCAAGGGGCGTATGGTTGCAAGGAACCAAAGAGGCAAAAGCTAAGTCCTCTACAGTTGTAGCTACACTGTCATGGACCGCAAGTACCATCGGTTGAAAACACATAACAAGGTACGCATATGAAAGTTATACAAGAAAATTGGTTTATAAAGGTAAGCTATTGTGAGTTATGCAAGAAAATAGTTTAAAAAGAGTAAACCATTACATGTTATACAAGAAGTGGTTTAAGAAAGTTAAACCATCAAATTCATGGGGGTTAATATGCAAAATGATTTATATGACTTAAGAAGTATGTAATTTGCCAAGTATTTTATAAAATAAGCCCTACAAGTTGAAACAAATGGTTGTCATATCTACTTATGCAATTTACATGCATATCCATGTTTTTGAAAGAAGTCAAATTATACATGATAGGGATCGAACTTAGACATGCATGGGAAATATCTAGGCACGCAATGATGTGTATCTATGAAAATCCAAGTACATGATTTATAACGGGTCAAGGACCGTTAGAATACCTATTCATGGACCCCGATGCATACTGGGCATTAGGCTCATGAAAGTTTATGTTTGCCAATTTCAGGTGAAGAACATGGTTGACTGCATTCTCAGGATTGTGCTACAGACTCCACAAGATTCTGACGTGGTATGATTTAACTTGTGAAGCTTGAAGGATATCTATATGCCTACAGGAACCGTTGAGTTGTTGTTTAATTCCTAGCTTTGTTTTTTTGCAAGATTACCCCAGTTGGAGTTGTAATAAGGGGACACTTATGGAACTCTTGATTGAATGGACTTTTTTATTTGATATTATATCTGCTCATTCATTACCATGCACATTTATGTAACGGTTCGATCGCGTAACCCAATATCGCATGCTTCCGCCAGTCATCGCGACCCGTTCCGTTACAGTTGCTCCCACCGAAAGATTGTAACGTCCCAGACCCTACACCCTATCTGTTATGGGAGAATTAATGACCTTGACAACTTGTTAGATTTGGGCTCAACTGGAACCATTGATCACATCTCAAAATGCTTAAGCACATACTATTCTAGTAGTAACCCCCACTACTTATAAACTAATGCTGCACTTTGTGATTACTAGATGTGGTACTATGTTTGGGGCACTATAATCATCCCTACTTGTATTCGCAACAACCTCATTGGCGCAATGACCTATTCCAATAACAAAGGCAACTTTACTTACTAGATAGTCTTTTTCTCCTAACTCTATGGTAGGGGTAGCTCCACCTCTTAGGTAGCCCTCTCCACCATTAGGGAAATATGCTTCGATATCATCTGTAATGTCTCAAACCCTATACCCGATATGTTATGGGGGATTACTGACCAGACTATTTGTAGAGCTTGAGCACAACTGGAGTCATTAATCACAACCCAAAATGCTTAAGCTCATGTTATCTAGTAGTAGCCCCCACTACGTATAAGCTACTACCATACTTTGTGATTACTGGACGCGATGCTATATTTGGGGTATTACAATGATAGTTCATGAACTTGTCATACTTTACCGCATGTGTCTTTTAGCATGCTTTATATGGATTTACTTGGAGTTAAGAATCGAGATGAACCCTTCTTGGTCTAAGATGAGCACAACTACAATGATAGTCGTAACATTGCTCGTTGTAAATTGAGAAAAGCAATGTTGTGATGAAGATACGAGGAGAAGATTCATTGAGAGTTTGTTGTAAGAGGAGAGAACATGTGATATATGTGACCATAGATTGTAACATGGTTCGACTTATTAGGACTCTTGTTTGGAATCAACAAGTGGGCTGTGATTTGGGATGGAGTAATCATAGACATAGTTTTGCATGAATTAAGTAATGGTTTTTATCAAATCATTGGGAATCATGACACAACAAATCCAAATAAATACAATTTCTAAACATAAACATGTCATTAAATGCATAAATAAGGTAAAGGAAAAGTTGAATATTAATCTACAAGGACCGAGCATATCAAGCACAATTCTTTTTAGGTTGACTCTAAATTACTTAAAAAACAATGATTTTATCGTTGACATTTAGGACTTGCAAGTGTAGTTAATATGATATCATCCTGACATAAACAAACATGGCACATCCATCACCTCACATACACAATTTTCTATTTCCCTTAATTTTAATCTTAAAACCAATAAGATCAAGAAAAGTAAGAAAGCTTAGAATAATCCCAACAATAAACTAACATCACAATGACCCACAAGCAATGACCTACAAGCAATGGGTACTGAAGGCCATAATAGATTTTTGTTTTGCAGGCTTTAGGAACTCTGAAGATATAAGTTGGAAAGATTGGAACTATAATTTCACAGGAAAAATCTACTTTATAAGCAAAGTCTAAATCTGGATGGAGAGAAGAATAATCACATGACCCAGCATTCTTTCACAGAATCTCAAATAGGACAAGAAAAGAGGAAAATAAATCATGAATAGCAAATGCTCAAAGCACATGAAATAAATCATGAATAACAAATGCTCAAAGCACATGACTGAAGATGCCAACCTCTTCATTAAGGTAGAATACTATAAAGGTAGAACAATCACATTGGAAACAACCATACAATGTATGGTGGTTAGTGAAGGTACAATCAATAACTCTCTCACTTCTATAAATACAGTTATTTTAGTAAAAGGTATAAAAAAAATGTTGCAAAAAGTGGTTGAAGCAAAACACACACAAATACAAACAAGCAAACCACATGCACACTGATTTACAAGGTTCACCACTAATCAGGTTGCGTCCTTGAGCAGCAACGATTGATTTTCACTATTTGGATAGAAGAAGAAGATACAAAGGATATAGAGAATCCAAACCCTAAAGAGTTCATATAGTACTCCAAGTACAAATGGATACTAGAAACATGTGATGAATATGTGATTCATCACTCTAATTATCTGAAAATAGAACTTCATCGAGAGAAATTAGGTGCATTCATATATTTATATCTTAAAACTAACATTCACGGACTTGTAAATAATTTACATAATTTAACATTCCGTTTTGCATTCATATACATTTGTAAATATTCCCCTAACTTCACACATTTTGAATTAATTAATACTAACTCCAATTGACATATAACTAATTCCATTGTGTACGTATCACTAATATTAATCAATGAAAAATATTAACTTCTATATGTGTGAAATAAACCCAAACGTTAATTTCATAACAAAACACCGCAATGATGACATCTCTCTCATACAACGTCTAATTTCACTCTACTCACTTTTGAATTAATGTACATTCAAATATCAACAAATCAAGATTCAAATTTAAAAGAATCAGAATTCATTTATGAAATGTGGATTTTAGGACCTAACTGTATTATGTACAAATTCCTTGATCTTTGACTTAATATTTCATGTACACATTTGACTCTTTTTTATTTATTTCTTTTTCATTTCTTTATTACATCTCATATTCGAATTAATTACAAAAAATCTAAAAACATCAGAAGCGCTATAAAAAGGGAGATCCTGACATGAGATACTAACCTGATTCAGTTGCATATATCTCACTTCATTAATTAATTTTGAATTTTATTAACTCATAAAAATAAAAAAATACATTTGAGCCCAATGTATTATTCTAGATTATGTTTAAATTTTCCATACATTATTCATCTAAAGAAAATCGAAAAAATCAAAACTAAAAATATTGATATTTTATATACATATATAAAATATCACCAAAAATACATATCTTGCATAGTTGAGACCAATTGCATTTGAGTCCTCCATAAATATTGCAGGGTGCATTTAGATCTAAACTTTTCATATTTTTCATTTTTGCATTTGAGGTCATTTACTATTTTCTTTCATTTTCTTGCATTGGTAAATGGTCAACGCATCACACATGTCAAGCAGTCACCGGTCCACCTCGTATCTTGGTCAATATGTACTTCCCCTCAGGTCAAGGACCATTGTCTTTTAGCACCATGCATCCAAGTCATGGGATCAAATATGATATGATGACCTACATCTCGCATGCTGAACCATTAGTCTCATCACGCACTTCACACGTGATGGTTCCCCACCGTTGGATCGTGAGAGATCCAACAACCATCCTCTCGTCTTCCTCCTCCAGTCATCACTATCCTCTCGTCTTCCTACCATGCCTCTGCCTCGCCACGGCGATCAGCAGGCCTATCTCCGATAGCTTTGACTGCCTCCAATCTTATTGGAAATCATCTCCCCAATAGTCAAACCTTAGATCGAATTGAATCAAAATCCTAATCTAATTGCAATTCCCTCTAACTCCTCTTCTAATCTCCTAAACCCATAGATCTCTAACCGAACCTTATCGCCTTACTAACAACTAACTACTTCATCACCTGCAACCACCGCCCTTTCTTCGATTATCCTCTCCGACTGAGTCACCACCATCATGATTCCCTCATCCTCTCACCTATTACATCTCTCTGTTATCATCTTCCCAATCATCTCTCGATGGCATGTGATCAGAATCTGTTATCCCTGATGAATCTCCATTTCATCACCTTTATTCTATCATTTTAGCCTTAAAAACCCCATCTAATGCATTTGCATTATTTTGTACAAATTAATATTCACCCTTTGTTATATAAATATTGTATATAATGTTGTTTTTAATGCCAAAATTATAGAATAAAGAAAAGAAAAGAGAAAGAATAAAATACCAAAGGTATATTATGACTCTAAACCCTAAGACCTATGCATCTTGATGAGTGGATCGACAAGGAATAAATTAGGGGGAGATAACGGCTAAATATTCATCAATAAATCCTATTTATTTATTCATCAATATTGTATTTTTGGGATCTATTTTATTTTCTACTTTATACTGCGAGCAAAGAAACTTTGTATATAAAAGTCGTAGATAATAATATATAAAAAAATACAAAATTGAGTTTATACAAAAATAATATATAATATACAAGTTATACTCTAAATAAGTTTCTAAAATCCCAACTTCTCAGGCCCATATCTCCTAAATAAAAATCCAAAATATTAAATAAAAACTCAAAATATATCAAAATCATCTTTATTGTATATAACTTTTAATAAGTTATTTAACGAAGGTTGTTTCATATTTTTTGGAGTTAAGGTGTGAAAGTTAGGTTGTGGACCCTTATTGTATATTTTACATGAATAAAACATTCATCTTAATCATTTTTTATTATTTCTTTAATTTTATATTTTTATAATTTGTAAATATTATTTATAATATATGTACATATTTAAAACATATAATACTAAAATATATAGATGAATACACAATATATCAATATATAATATGCACCTATATTTAATTAAGTATAAATAATTTATATTATAAAAATATAATAAAATATATTTGTATATAAAAATAAGATATAATTATATAAAATAATAAAACCAAAAATATAAATTAAAAATAAATGATATAAAATATAAGTAAATACACTTGTAAATAAAACCTTAAAAATTTATTTGTAATAAACATCCTCGAATAAAGAAATAAATATGATAATAAAATAGTACATAAAATAAAAAACAAATTTTTTATAACTTTATTTTAATAAAACCGTTTATTATTTAAAATTGAATTTTGGATTATTTTGAGGGTTGGTTTTTCCTAGTTGATCCACGTGGACCAACCAGATGGCTCCGAGCGTTGACTTCGGTCAACTGTATGAGTCGCTCCTAACCCTGTCAAACCCCTTAATACTTTCTTCTTCTTTGATTTTCGTTAGTTGATACATCAATCGAGAGACCTCGATTTCTTCATGAGGGTTAACCCTCGATCTCTTTTCTTTCACGCTATCAGTTCCCCTCAGTCGATAGATCCTTGTACCGATTATTCTCTTTGATCCAAACCCCCTCGTACAAGACATCGCCTTTGTCAACCTTGCCTCCTTGATCCCTCTTCTGCCATCAAACCCTAAGTCTAAGCATCAATTATCCTTCCTGGTGATAGCAGGAAGCGTCTCAACACTTCAGCAAGGTATTTATGCATTGAATCGAGGTCGGTCCGCTGCTCGTCGCCACTCTCGCCGCAGTTCCTGCAGCCGATCGCGTTTAGACAGTGAGCTTCTACCTCCTTAGCTCTTTTTGTTCCATAGATTCACCGTAGTCGAGATGTAGTGTTAGTTTCGTGTGCTTCGATCTATTTTGTCATACTTTTCAATCCTTTGCATGATGGAGCTCCAGCTCCATCGCCCATTTTTGACCATTCCTGTATTCCTCCGCCTCACCTCTCATCTTCACAGGCTTCCCCTTCACATGCTCATCATCCCCATGCCTTCACCCCCTCGTATCTTGCACGGATCCGGAGATCGGATCTCCTATTTCTGCCAATCATCGGAGATCTTTGCATTGCTGCATCTCGCTCCATTCCACCCCCAGGAGCTCCCCAGAGCTCCGTTGTTTTGTCGCTGACCATTTCCCTGTAGGAGACGAAGAGATAAACCATATTTGCAAGGCTTTTTGAGATTCAAACAAGGATCCAGGTCCCGTGTCTCGTTGGAGTACTCCTCGAGGTCCCATGCCATTTTGGTGAGGTCATCCATCTGCGGAAGCATCCAACGATCATCTTGAAGCCTTCAACACCCGATATGCAGGAGTAGCGAGATTTTTGGAATCAAAATGAAGGAGGGCGGTTGTTCTTCGTGAGGAGCAGCGGCCGTTAGATCGACCCTCGCCTCCAAATTAAATCAGAGCCGTTAGATCGCCCGCGTCTCCAGCCATCAGATCCCACTTGGGATTTAATCCCATCCATCCATTGCAAACCATCATCGTAGCGTAGGAGCGCGACACATGGACAAGTGACTCAATCAACGACGTCCGTTCCCACCTTACGTTGGGTATTTTGCAACTTCACCCAACTACTTTTTGTAATTTAATATTTTATACTAAAACATTCCTAGACCGTTACTATATTTTTCTGAAATTTGCAAAAAAAACCCTTGAACTTTCCTTATTTACAGTTTAGTCCATGCAAGCTCACCTCATGTGTTCTCCCATGTGAGGTGGGCAATCTACAGTTTAGGCCCTAGAACTTTTTGTATTGCAAATTGGTCCATTAAATATTTGTTCCAGTTATATATTTTTGTAAAAATAACAGAAAGGCCCTCATATTTATTTTTAATTACATATATGCCCATGTTAGTTTATTGATTTTTTGTGCATTTCTTTCATTTATTAAATATAGCATTGGTGCCCCAAAAATTACCAAAAATAGGGTTAAGCTCTTGTTACATTGTAGTTTCACACCATATTTTTAGATTCGCAATTTAGGTCATTTTAATATTTATTAAAAATATAAAAAGTATAGTTTTGCCTTGTTTAGCTTTAAAATCGTATAAAATATAAGACCAATTTTAACAATTCTCAAAAAATATATTTTATTTATTTAAGTAGTTTTAACCCTCATGCCAAAAATCACTAAAAATAGAAAAAGAAAACTCTTAAAAAATAAAAAGACCTAAAGTCAATTATAAAAATCTTAAAAAATCATAAACACTCCAAAAATATTATTTTCTATTTTTGTATTTTTTATATAATTATTTATCTGTTAAAATAGATTTGGAAAATTTTGGATATTATTGATATTTTTAATCTTCATTTCAATTTGTCCTATTTTATTTAATCATTGAATTGGGATATTTTTGACTTTTAAAATCTATAAAATTTAGAAAAAATTCTAAAAAAAAACTACAAAAAAGTAAAAAATTACTTAAATCCAAAAATATTTAATTATGTATTTTTTATTCTTATTTGTATTTTTGTCTATATCATCTTATATTGTATATATAGCCTTATATATTTTATATTTTTAAAAGAAAAGGAAAATAAAAAAAGGAAAATATAAAAAAATATATAATTGAAAAAAATAAAAAATATAAAAATAAAAATCATAAAAAAATAAGGTTAAAAACCCACAAAAATATATAGACAACAAGAAGCACACAATTTTGCATGCATCTGCTCCTTTTTCTCGTTTGTTCCCTGTGTTCGACCTCTACATACTTGCACACTATACACATCTATTGCAGAGTTATAATAAATTTTAACTCCAAAAAAAATTCTTTTCATTGCTTAATTCTTATTGTGGGTTAATTGTTAATTGAATCGGGATTTCGTTTGAGATCGCTTCGACGACTGTTGATCCGCCTTGTGGATTGACAAGACTTCGACAAAATCTCGTCAATCCCCTCCTTCCTCCATCACCATCGTAACCTCCTTTATATCCAATCTCGGCTACCAACCCCAAATCTGGAAACCTTACCATCTACGCTTCTTCCCGACTCCCCTCCCCTATTTAATCCAATCTCCATCTTCATTTATGATCATCTGCCGTCTTCGACATAGATCGAGAGAGAGAAAGGGATGAGAGGTCGGTTGGTGACAACAACCAGGGTTCTCCAGTGACAACAGATCCATGCACGATCCACATGTCCAAAAGTCGACGTTGCTCCTCCTTCAAGCAGAACCGAGCTTTGAGGTTGCTCCATCCAACCTCTGAGGCGAAGATGGAGTTGAGGCCATCTTCCTCCAATCCCAGGAGAACTCCCGGATATCCCTCTTCATTTCTCTTCCTATCTTCTGCTATCTTCTTCTTCTTCTGTCATCTCTGTATCTCATTCACACTACCTACTCCTCATCACCAACTTCATCATCCTCCTCGACAAACCACCAACGAGATCACCTTCACAATCGGTATCCCCCACACCTTCCCTTCTTCCTACCAGAACCCATCAACCGATGACCTCTAATCTCTCGTGCAACATAGGAGCACCATCCCCATCATCCTTTGTGTAGTGAGGCATGAGGCTTCGATCCCGATCAACACTTTCATATTCCAGGTCTCATCCAGAATCAGACCCTCCCCTGTCGTTTGTAACAACAGCCGTATGTCAGCCACTGGTCGTCGGAAGCATGGGAAGGCCATCGGAGTCCATCTGGAGCTCTTGTCTATGAACTTGAGATGAGGGGAAGGGGGAAGAACATCCCGAGGAGCAACCACTATTGATCCTCATCATGGTATCATCTTGGATGCCTCGGATTCGCTCCAAGCCCAAGACTCGAGCCTCATTCCCCGTGTGGATTGAGAGCATTCAAAAGTAGCCATGTAGATGTCAAGACCCACACCACCACCAAGCCTAGCCGCAAGTGAGCTACCTCACATGTGGTGTACTTTTTACGGCCATACCCCTGTGTCTCCCCAGAATTACCAATTTATAGAAGACGCCCCTATGCACATTGAGATTGATAACAAAGCCCCTCGCACCTGGATAAACTGTAAGGGACCCCTCTAGGTTTGGCAAATTGCATATCGGTCCTCAAAAGGTCTTTTTTTTCAAGCAATTCTTTTTATTTACAATACATTTAGATCCATGGACTCCTATTAATTATATCTTGAATATTTGTGGTTAGATTTTGGTGTTCTTTATGTCAATTTAAATATTTATTTGATTCTCATCCATTTAAAATAGTAAATTAATTATTTGGAGACACATTTAAACATTAATAAATTGAAGAGTTTATTTGTAAGTATCGAGTACATTTATTATTGGATATTGAATTTTGTTGCACAATAAGTTGTGAAAAATCGAGATAATTAATTGGAGACTTAATCTAGAATTAATTAACTAATTATATATGGAATCAGTTAAAGAGGGAGGGCTAATTGGAGTGCTTGCTTGGCCTGCTTGTTTTCTGCATTTATCATTTTTTGCATCAATCATTGCATCATTTTTGTCGTTTAAAATTCATAAAAAATGGCATTTACTTATTTTATTCTCTCACATTGCATAGCATTATGCATTGAGATAATTGTTAAAATTCATCCATCATATCTTATTTTATTAGTTAAATCTCCTATTTTCAAAAATCAACAAAAAATTACAAAAATCAAAACCATAAAAATTCTTGTTTGAAAATTTAATATTTTGAGTTGTTTGAAAATTGACTCTAGACCCTCATATTACCTACCTGAATTTGACTTTGGAACTTTTCCAAGTAAAATAAACAATTGACCATGTTGATATTAATTTTCATAATTAATTTTAGTACGGTTGTTGATCGATCATAGGATTCTCATGCTACACTAAAAGTGATGAATTAATAAGGTCTGAACGTGTCTTTAAACATGCAGATCCGAACATAGAAATAAAAAATCTTTTTCGAGAAGGGTGTGCTGCCCCTACGATCCCTGCAATGGGGTACACACCTGCTCGTCCCTAGCTCCCCCACCCCCAAACTCACTAATCAGCCAATGAGACCCCCATGCCGGTAGGGTACAAGTGTCACAAGAGGGTGTAGAAGATGGTTCTTCAATTGGGGTTAGGTAGATCAAATGGTTATCATTCGAGGTACATCAACACGTAACCTCCCAAATGTCACTCATATTTGTGACAAAAGGTTTTAAAGTGTTTGTTTCTAAATATTGCTTTTAAGTAACAAGAGAAGATTCATGATAACTCTTTTAGAATGTTGCATACGCCAAAACATCTACATATCAAGCTTAGACGAGCATAATCACTAGATTGCTTAATCACTAGATTGCTTATCAGTGTCACAAGATGGAAGCTTATTGTGGCATGAGAGACTAGGATATATTCACATGAAATAAATAAACAAGATAAGCAAACTCAAACTATAGAACAAAAAATATGTGAACTAGGAAAGCTATAGAAATTATCTCTTAAAAGCAAGAAATTAGTCAACACAACCAGACCTCTAGAGTTCTTGCACCTAGACCTCTTTGTAGAAATAAAATCTGTAAGCTTAACTTGACGTTATTATTGCTTTGTCATAGGTGGTGACTATTCGCTTTTATGATGGGGTTTTGTTTCTTTAAAAATAAAAGTTCAACGTTTTTGAAATTAGTCAACACAACCAGACCTTTTGCACCCTTGCTTTAACAGGGGCCTCCCTACAGAAAACATTCTTGCATGACCTTATTTATTACATTTTTAAATTAAAAGTAATTGCTTTCAAATGCTAGACTTTTCGTAAATATCATTTACTTTGAATTTTTATTATAGTTGATCTGCTTTTCTATACTTAATTATTTGCACATTTTAGCATCCTTTTGTTTCTTTGTTACATAATTATATGGTGTTATGTTATAATCGAATTCCTTGATGTTCTTTTATAATTAAAATTAGGGATATTTATACTCATAACTCTGAGTAGTTCCGTAATTACCCCAGAAACCCTCGATAATCACGAATTACATCCAGGTCCTCGAATAACCGTTTCGTTTTACACATATAACCTTCCGTTACTTCAGTCCATTAACTCAACCTGATAGATGAGTTAATCTAACCAATCATTTATCTAACGACTGAGATTAATCAAAAAAAAAAAAGAAAAGAAAAGAAAAGAAGGTCGGCTTCCAGGGAGAGGGGGCTCGACTTGGGGGGGGGGGGGCTTCGAATGGTGGCTGCTCTTGGAGGGACGGGAGTTGGGCGGGATGGGGGTACGCTTCGAGCAGGGGGTGGGTAGGGGGGCTTCGAGCAGGGGCAGGCGGGGGGAGGGGGCTTCGAGCAGGAGGGAGCTCGAGGGGGGGGGGGGGGTGGAGGGGCTTCCAAGAGGAACCAGGGGAGGGGGTTGTAGCTCGGGGGGCAGAGGCAAGGGGAGGGGGAGGACTGGAGCTTGCATGCCGGAGGCGGACGTGCGGGGCGGAGGCCTTAGGCTTACTGGGGAGATGGGGGGGCATCATTTTGTTTGATTTACAAATGGCATCGCGTTATAAATATGATGTCTTTCGAAGGGCAAAATAATCAACATATGACTTTTTCTGTCATAGTTAACGGAGTATTAAGACTGAACTTCACACAGGGTTATGCCATGTAAATGTTAAGTATTATTCGAGGTTCTGGATGTAATTCGTGATTATCGAGGGGTTCTGGGGTAATTACGAAACTACTCAGGATTATGGGTGTAAATATCCCTTAAAATTAAAATATTCCATTTGTTTCTTTTAAATTAAAGTTTATCGAGTTCCCAATGTTCAAATTTTGATTTTAGGATTGCTTTTATACTTTTTATGCAATTTAAACATTAATATATTTTTAATGTTATGGAAAATATATACTTTTGTCCAATTGAGTTGCAATAACTAATAATTAGGTTAATCAAACATTCTTCTTTACAATAGGCTTCTAACTTTAACTTTAGTTAGATTTGCGGTTTACCTCTATTTGTCTAATCGCTAAAAATGATATATAAATCTTAAAAACTCCTAAAATTTTTCTAACTTTACTAGCCTTGCACGTTTCGGTTAGTGTTCGCTTCAAGCGTTGAAATCAGAGGAAGGTCTTAATCTTCATGGGAATCATCAAGGACCAAATCAACTTACAATCACGTTCCCTATCCCCCTAATGTGGATTCCAGATATCAGTGTGTTCACATTAAGCTTTTTTGACTAGAAAGTGACGGCAGCGGTTCCTTTGCAGCACTGCAGAATGGTGGAACATCGGAGCCGCTCGATCGGTTTGTACGAATTTCCTGTTTTTGTGGGCCTATACCATGGAAATTCGTCTGAATCGCTCGGTCAAGATCGAGCAACTCGGATTGATTGCAGCAGACTCTACAGTACTGCAGAGGATCCAGTTTAGAAAGTGACTGTCGCAACATACGAGTGGTCACAGCTCGTAGATGGGCTCGCATATATGGTTACCCCGTCAAAAGGAGGCACTGAGTTGATTGTTCCTTAAAGTTATTGTTGGACATGGCGGCCATATGCATGGATTCCAGTTACATAGTCTGCACGAACCCTTGCTCTAATACCAAAGAAGAACACATAGAGAGTCACGATAGTACTAGAGTTTGAAGTCATTATATGTTTCGAAGATTGACCATGATAATAGAGAGCAACTAATTGATGAAAGATCTCATTCTAGTTGGCATATCACAATATTCTGGCATCATCCGGTTCAACATAAACACAACACAAGAGTTGTTTCTAGGGATGCAAATGGACGGATATAGATACGGATATAGGTATTACCATATCTTTATCTGTTTTTGAATACGGATACAGATACAGATATTGACGGATATTAAAACTATTTTACCATATCCTTAAAAACAGATACAGAGGTAAAACGGATACTGATCGCATACGAGTAATGTTAGAAATACTCTATAGAATAGACTTAAATAATACGAATTGGATAGAAAACACATTATATAAATTTATTAAAATGTATTTGTGTCATAAAAATTATACAAATATGGTATAATAAGGTATAGAATTATGTTATATAAGGATAAAAACAAATCTAAACTATATTTATTAACGAAAACGGATATACGGATACAGATACAGATGTTTGCGGATATCAAAACGATATCCATATTCGTATTCATTTTAAAACGGATATGGATGCGGATGTCAAAATCTGTATAAAACGGATACGGTGATGGATCGGATACGGATATATCCGTAACCGTTTGCATCCCTTATTATTTCTTCAACCTTACGTAAATATTCCCATGTGCACATATCATTTCAGTCTTAATTTTGTTGCATAAAAAATATTATCACAAGTAATAATCCTGGATTTAATGAGGTATTTTCACAGGAGATTGTGAAATAATTATCCTTACACGACTGGGGAATAATGGTGGATTCCCATATAAGTGAGAATACAATCTTCCTGCAAGAACCTATGCCAGTGTGCATCAAGGCTTAGGGTTTCTTTACAATCCCACATAGATACTAGATATTTGAGTATTGTTCTTACATTTTCGAGTGCTCTCATGAATATATGTATCGATCACCGCAATGTAATGATCGAACAATAAAATTCACTTTCGCTCGTGCCATATTGGCTGTCTGCTGATCTTATCTTATCTAGCACAATTAAAAATGATACTGTGATCTTTCAATTAAGTTATCATAAAGGAAAGAGACCACAAAGATAATGTAGAGAGATCATGTAGAGAGCGTGATTCTAACTGATTTTCATTTCTAATATGAACCACACATAAATGCAAGAAAACATAAATGATTAAGTCTCAGAGTGATGCTCACCGTGCGTGCATATATTTGCAACAATTTATCTATGCTTGATGGCCCGAGGAAGCGGACGCCTATATAGAGAAGTAGTTGGAGCTGTGGAAGCAACGAATCATGAAATATCTGTTTTTTCAGTTCTATAAGTCATTGTGACCTATTATCATGTGGTTGAATCGTCGATGTATTCTTCTCTGCCCCTCAAAAACTGCTTTGCTGCTTGCTTGTATTCTTTCGCGAATCCCACATCGCGGTTCTACTTAGAATAGGTTCGGAAAGACACAACTAGTAAGCACTAATCACTGCTTGAGCTTGACTGTGAAATTATCCAGTAGTCTGCTGACTTTGAGACCTTTTCCCTCTGTCTCTTATATGCTCTGAATGTATAATTTATCATATCAATATGCTCAAATTACATAAAAACCGACATTAAAACATGGGACTTCTAACCATTATTGTGCATAATTGTTTTACATTCATTCTATACACGGGGGCTCGGGGTACCCTTTGGTTACCAGGGTACATCGAGGTACCCTAGCATACCCCTAGTTCCAACCTTGTATTCCTGGATTGGGATTGGTTGTATTGACCCTGCAATTTATTTGGTATAATATTTTATTAACCATGTTCAAATAAATTATTAACATAAAAACATATTATAATCATTAAAAATTAATATAACACACAATCAATGTCACATCACATCACAATTATTATCCCAACCCTCCAAACAACTCTATTTACATGAGGATACCCTAACCCAGTCCAAACCAGTAATCAAACATACCTATAGTACACAGAACCAATTAAAGATTCAATAAAAAGATAATTCTTGAATTTCATTATAATTATAATGCCCCCTTTAAAAATTACACTTAAATATACTTACAAATGATATACACCACTAGAACAATGTACTCTCACATACGTACTCCTCACATATACACTCTCTAATTCCATCATCACATCACATATCAATCATTGCAATATTCACAAAATTGCCATTGACGTCCACTTGCTTTACATTTTTAATATAATAATAATAATAATAATAATAATAATTTTACTTGAATCCCATACATGTGAATGGCCCCATATTACCAACGTGCCTGTGTATGACCCATAAGACACCAACCATGCCTTGGTTTTCTTATCAAAATATGCAGGCACATGTACCAACATACCCCACTCCGCCATTTTTCATATTCTAAACCACTCCATTCACATTGGTCTCATTTATTAGTACTTTTAATGGGTAACCACATATCTCCAGCATTTGTCCTGCGCGACTCACCTTGAAATGCGTGCCATATTACTCGCTAACAAGTTTTGCATCAACAAAACAAGGGGGGACGGGTGGGGGCTTAATCCCTCGAAGTCTCAAATTATACATCTAGTTTATATGCTTTGAATTGAAAAATATAATCATTAAAATGTTGTATACAATGGATTTTATTGATTTTGAAATACAAATTAATTTCAATATGTGTCAATATATCTACAAAGTAAGATTATTAATAAAATAATAATCACCTACCGTAGCTCCTGCCTATCCTCCTCCGGCCATCTGCTGCAGCCTCGGCCTTTTGTCGCACACTCCAGTTCTCCGTCGTAACCTCCTTCCCGTCGGACTCTGACACCACGTCCCCATCTCCGGCCCACCTCATTCCTCCGCCGTGAGTCGTCATGGTCGGTACCTCTGCTGCCCTTCAGCTCTCTTCCTCTAGCCCAACCGTGCCTCCACCTTCTTCCGTCGACGAGGGCAAGACAAAACCACCGTCAAGATCATGGGCAAAAAAATATTTTATTTGTTCATTGTTTATTTATTTGAAAAATATTGAGAATCACGTGTGTTTACAACGACATCTAAAATTCATTTTTTAACACACCAATTTTCGTGGTTTCATCCCGCCTCTTGCCATGCGGGAGTTCAAGTTGAGTGTGCTTTGATTTGATGACCAATGTTACTTAGTGATTTTCTCCGTCCTAGTTACTAAGGTTATCTTTAGTTTGTGCCTTTCTTGTTCTGGTCTTGATCTTCCTGATCACGTTGGTACGAAGTTTGCGAGTTAGGCGAGGATTTCAACGAAGTAGTCAATTAAGGAGATAGAATTTATTCTTCTTTACAAAGTTTATACATAAAAAAACAAAATAGATTCAAAATTGAAAACAAACCCATAAAGAAAGTAAAAAATGTGAGATATTGCAAGCTACTGTTCATAGTTCTAAAACGATGACATGATTTTACATAATTTAAGTTAGGAATTTTATTAAGTCATTACGACTCATAATGAGTCTAAATAAACACAATTTATAAATGTGTGTTTGCTCTAAAACAAACAAAATGAGATAAAAGACAAGTTGGTTATCGATTCACATGGACCAAGTGAGTCAAGAATGGTTTTTTAAGGGTTTTGACACTACTTTGAACTATAAATGACTTAAACCGATAATAACTTTAATTTTGATGTTTAGGACTTTCAAATAAAGTGAAACCATGACAAGTTACCCTAGATTTTTTTCTAGTATGTTTAGGATTTTTTTGAGATTTTTAGAATTTATTTGACATTTTTAGTGAATTAGAAAAGTCAAAGATTAAAATATACAATTGACCAAAACTAAGGGCTGATTGAAAAAAATCAAATATTTCAACATAAAATTTATTTGACACAATTCATCCAATTAGAGGGGCAAGTTCACCTAAATTTTTGACATATACTAATACATAAACTCGTAGAGAGTATAAATTAGTTGTGAAATTAACTTTTAAACGATGTAAATTTTGCGAATAACTAAATTTCAAAATAGTAAAAATTGTATCTAAAATACAAAATAAAAAGTATTTAATTAAAAGTCTAACATTGAAAAATTGTTGTATTTAAGTATAAAAATAGACCAAGGCTACTATAATTGCTCGGTATCAATCTGCCAAGAAATTCCTATACTTTCCATTTTCATTGATATCTACCTCATATTCGGGACCTTATTTATTACCAACCTCATATCAACCTTATATTTGGGACTTATTCTGATACGTTTTGTTTTTGGGACCTTATTTGATGCTCACCCCTTATTTAAGGACTTGTTATGATATATTTATTTTTCTTGGACCTTATTTGATACATACCCCATATTTGAGGACTTATTATTTAATTTACGCTATATTTTAACTTATCTTTTAGAAATAGATGGACGCCACATGGAAGGTCTTTCCACATATATGTGCAAAGTACGAATCTAACATTATATCATAATGAATTAGATACACATGCATTAATTTCTTGAGGTCTTTAACCAGATATGATATTAATTTCTATTTTTCTGTAGTTTGCACATTTTTACATAAAGACCTTCGACGTGACGTTCGTCTATTTTTAAAGATATGTTAATAATAAAATCATTCCGTGTTTTAAGACGGAGTTCTTTAACTAGGTCTTCACGTCGAAGGTCTTTAAGGATGCATGATATTTTTTTGGATTTTTATCACTTGTGCCCCTTTGAGATATCGCAATATCAGTTGTGCCCCTCACTTCTTGCTAATCTATCACTTGTGCCCCTCAGGTTAGTGACCGTCCATAACCAACACAAACAAACGTTAACTTCAAGGACACAAATGGAATTAAATTAAAAAAGGATTGAAAAGTCCTCCTCCTCCCCCAACTTCTTCCTCCCTTCTCTTCCTCCTCTCCCATCTTCTTCCTCTCCGCCACCTGCACCCCCCCAACCTCGCCATCCGCCATCAGCAGCTGCGACCCCACCTCGCCCAGGCCCGCGCGACGTCGACCACCGCTCTGGACCATCACTGTCATGGGCGTCCTATGTCCCGAACTCATTCTGCCCCCTTTCACGTCGCCTCCGCCTCTTCCACCAGCCCCAGGCCCTTGCCTCCTCCCCCCGCACCTGCCCCCGCCACCCTCGCGCCCCCTCCCGCTGCTCCTCCCCATGCCCCTGCCCCCACCGCCCCCACTACCCCAACGCCCCACGCCGCCCCGCACCACACCCCATCGCCTCTGTCACCCCTCCCGCGCCCCACGCCACCCCGCGGGACTCTATTGGAAATAGAGTCCACGCGCCCCACCTCACACCGGCCCTCGCCCCGTCGCCCCGCCTCCAAGCCCCCCCTAGCCCTTGCCTCCTCCGCCCCTGCCTCCTCCCCCCGCCCCTGCCCACGCCGTTGCACGCCTCCGGTCATTCGCCGCCCCATGCCTTCGATCATTCGTCACCCCTCACTGCAGGTGCTTGAGCCACCACCGTGCGCCTCCCGCGCGTGGCCGAAGTCCTCCAGCGGCCGCAGTCCTAGCAGCCTCTTCTGAGCAGCCCCATGCCTACCCCTCCCCCTGCTTCAGTTTTTGTTAAGATAAGATAATTTTTTGACTAATAAATTTATAAAATATCCCAAAAAAATCAATAAAATTCACCGTTTGATCCGTAATGAGTGATATATCCGTGAAAATGCAAAAATTTTAGAGATTCGATGGATGCATGAAGGTTGTCACTAAGAGAGAGAAAATATGAAGAGAAAGGAAGAAGAACAAATGGAGGAGGAGGAAGATGAAGAAGAAGTCTGGACAATAATACCCCTCTTAACTACACCAATGTTTGAAAAAACCATGGTTGAGTCAACTCATTGACGGCCAATCTGACGGAAGGGCACAAGTGATAACGATGAAAGAAGTGAGGGGCACAACTGATATTAATGGAGGAGGAAGAAGATGAAGAAGAAGTCTGGACAATAATACCCCTCTTAACTACACCAAGGTTTGAATAAACCATGGTTGAGTCAACTCATTGACGGTCAATCTGACGGAAGGACACAAGTGATAACGATGAAAGAAGTGAGGGGCACAACTTATATTAATGGAGGAGGAAGAAGATGAAGAAGTCTGGACAATAATACACCTCTTAACTGCACCAAGGTTTGAAAAAATCATGGTTAAGTCAACTCATTGACGGTCAATCTAACGGAAGGGCACAAGTGATAACGGGGAAAGAAGTGAGGGGCATAAATGATATTACCAAAAAGATAGGGGCATAACGGAAACTGCGGTATCTCGGAGGGGCACAAGTGATAAAAACCCCTTCTTTCTATTTTTTTATGACATATGTCACGAGTACTAATTAAAATCAGTTGATGTAGTGGTCTCTATATGGTACGAGAACCGTGAATAACTTTCTTGTAATTTGTCAAGGGGAGGAAGTCCGGAGTCCATATCGTGTTTATTTATTTCAACGTAGTATTTATGCCCGGACCAGAATTTGTTATGCGATAATTTGATCTGAGACAAGATACCCTAGATTTGATACCTAAAATAATATTTATAAATTATTATACTCGATAGAGGGAGAACGAACTGTTCGACTGGGCACACCAACACCGAGAACAAATACATCAGAGAAATCAAAGAAGATAAACAATTATAGTGAAAAGACCTTCAACAGAATCTAACAAACTATGGCTACTGAGATATATGCAATGGTACTGAAAAATTGCACGTTATTGGATTACCACCACCATGACTTGCTATGAACCATACATTCCCAGATATAAGCACGGAGAAAGAAACATCATTCCCATTATCAATCGATAGGTGTTATCGCGAATCTATACTAATTATGCGACGACAAAAATCTTAAACATGTGCAAAATGTATATGAAGCTTATGAAATTCTCGAGGATTGCAAAAGGAACCCAGAGTTGCATAATGTTATTGATTTGCTTGATCCAACAATGCAAACCTTTGGATTAGCATATCCAATGGCACAATATCAATCGAGGTACTCTTATGCGAATAAGTCCTTGGCGGTTCCTTTCTCTGATCATGAACCCCAATACGAGGCTAGTGGACCCACAACTTTTCCATTTCCCTCACAACAACAGTATGTTGCTGGTACTTATGATGACGAGGTATAACCATCTCTGCCATGATATGGGTCATGTATGATTTTATATAGACACAACTTACACAACCTTTGCAGGATGATGAGTTTTTTGGGGCTAACTCCATGCATGCAAACATTCACGGAATGCTTGACTAGCAATATCTTGTCCACTCCACTTGGTTTTGGATTTTCATTATATGCAAATCCACATTATGCCTTCTAGCAGAACACTCGCATCTAGACCATCAACATCAACCTCCTCAATGTCAGCAACAACCATCAGAGCATCAACAACCTTCACAAATTGATGGGACTACTTAGGTCCGAACATGCACGAAAGCCAAGTCCGGAGAACAAAAGCAATTCTAGCATAGGTAACATGAATTGTAAGGGAAAATTACCAAATTTCTTAAGTAGGACGACAAATGTTTATTCATGAGATTCCTCAATGGCATTATCCTCGTTAGCCACATTAATTATCTACCATTTTCTTCACGACGTCATCTATCATTTTCCTAATATGTCATATTTTGTGTTTATATTAAAGATTAAGAAAATTCATTTAACCTCGTATGTCATTAAAGATATATGGCAAATTTATTAGTACTTACATGGTATGCATGTATACACATACAAATATATTTATGACGTAATATTATTGTAATTAAAATATACATGATAAAAGTATTATTTACATGCAGTATGTATATCATATAATACGAGAAAAAGGAAAATACATTTTTGGTAATTAGATATTTTAATATTATATGTAGGGGGCGGGGAGCCTGCATCCTGGGGTGTAGGTAACCCCATGCACTCGACCTATTTTCCCAAGATTTTTTCACTTTTTTGAACGAAAACTTGGAGGGATTTACTTAATATGTTGAGTAGAATATGTGTTTCAAGTTTCATGCAAAACAAACATTCATTACATGTTCATCTAAAAGTGGTCATTTTCAGCAATTCTAAGACCATTAAAATTTGATAGTCTTGATGGAGGTGATAGGAGTCTCGAATTAAGTTGAATTTTGAATGACACCATATGATATATAGTGATCTAATTCCCCCAAGGTTTTAGTTAAAAAAAATCAGAAAATAATGAAAAAATAGGTCGGGTGGAGGTAGTTACCTGCACCCGTCAGTATAGGCCAAGGTTTTAAAAACCGGACCGGACATTGAACCGGTCAATTTTCGGTTTGGTCCAACCGGGTCGAACTGTCGGTCCAAACCGGTCGGACCGGTGATGACGTCAGCATGACATCACCATTCTCATCGACTCGGAAAAAATCAGACCGGGCTTAATTTACAGGTCAGACCGGTTGAACCGGATTTTTACACCAATAAAACCGGATACATATATGTAAGTATATATTTATATATCAATGAAATAATCGTTAGAAATTTCAAATATTTAAATAGAATAACATGATTGCCTATTTTGAGTAAAACTATACAAAGTTAGTTTTGCATTTTCTCGAATTATATATGAGTATAATATTGTAATCATTTATTTATAATTGTTTCAAGAAAATTACTCTAAGAAAGTATTTACATAACGTATATTCCAAAAAAGAGAGGAACATACCTTATATCGCAGAAGTTAAGAAGGGCATATATGATAAAAACCCCATTATTTCATTATTTAAACCTTTATTTTTTTGAAAATTACCAAACCATCAAAATTGGGTCAATTCGGGTCAACCCGCTCCGACCATTCGGGTCAACCCGGTCCGACCACTGGTCGAACCCGGTTTTTTATTTTTTATTTTTTTTTGAAATTAATTACAAAGAACCGGCCGAACCGACCGGGTCGGAGCCGGTTCCCGATCCAACCGGTCCGACCGGTCGGTCCGGTCCGGTTTTTTATACCCTGGTATAGGCTCCTTTTCCCCTTATATGTATATATGTTAAGTATATATGTGTATATATGTATGTTTACAAAAGTAGGTAGCATATAATAGCACGCTTATATGAGTTTTTATGGGAAGCCCGATTATCGACAAATCATTCGCTGATCAATAAATAATTTGCTTAACTGTATTGGCAAACGGTTCGTCGAGAGAAGTCCTCGCATTCCAAAGTCATATACCAAAAAACTGCCTCATTCAAGAGGATAAGCCCGGGAGAGGAGAAAAGAAATCACTTTACGTTTGTCCACCTATAATTTCTACGAAATCTCAAAGAATTAAGTGGGGACGCAACGTAAAGCTCCCCATAAAGGCTCAAGGATAAGGAGCACAGAAATATTTATTACGAGGGCTACGTCGCAGTCGATCCCCAACCTGCCGTCAAGTGGAGCATCGAAGCAGCAGACTGACCAAGACCCCTCCCATTCCGCTGCCACCACCACCGCCGCTACGGTTTCCCACTCCAGAGGGGCACCCCACCGCAACTTGCGAGTTCCGATAAACCCTCGTCACCTGCACACAGAGAGAGATAGACCCACACACGCCAGAGAGTCAAGTCCCCACCCCCAAATCCCAGATCTCCTCCCCCTCTCGAGGAAGCGGCAATGGCCCGCGAGAACGGAGCTGCCGAGGGCGTGGACCTCGCCGATCCTTTCCTCGATCGCCGCGAGGAGGAGGATGTGGACGAGGAGGAGGAGGACGATGACGACGAGGAGCGCGGCTCCTTCTTCCGGAACCGCAGCTACGAGGAAGCCCCCAGGCTCCGCCGCCACGCCACCAACAACACCTCCCAGGTCGCCATCATCGGCTCCAGCGTCTGCCCCATCGAAAGCCTCGACTACGAGTGAGTCCATTTCCGGCTCCATTGGATTGATTACTATCTCGATGTCCAATCGAATTTTACCGATCGAGCTGCGACGTGGATGCAGAATGATCGAGAACGAGTTCTTCAAGCAGGACTGGCGGAGCAGGGCGCGGGGGCAGATCTTCCAGTACGTCCTCCTCAAGTGGACCTTCTGCCTTCTCGTCGGCCTCATTATGGGCTGCGTTGGCTTCTGCGTGAACCTCGCGGTGGAAAACCTCGCCGGGGTCAAGTTTGTCGTCACCTCCAACATGATGCTTGAGAACAGGTCGCTGGATTGATCTCTCACCCTTCCCTTTTTTTCTCTTATACATGTGTATGGGTTCTTTTCTGATGGATTTTCAGGCACGCTGCGGCGTTCACGGTTTTCGCCGCGACGAATTTTGTGTTTGTGATGCTTTCGTCATTCATTACCGCGTATCACGCTCCTGCTGCTGCCGGATCGGGGATCCCGGAGGTGAAGGCGTACCTTAATGGAGTGGATGCCCCCAACATTTTCTCGATGAGGACCCTCATTGTCAAGGTGAATCGCTTTGACTGTTTGTTGCTGTTGTTTTTGACCTGTTATTTTTGACCTGTTGCTGCTGTTGCCGTCCGGCAACTTCTTTGTGTTGGAGAAGTGATATTTTTAGCTGGACAATGTTATCAAAACATTAATTATTCTTCATTAGAGCCGCATTAATATGTGGTTTCTTTCCAAATAAAATGAGCAGCACATAGTTAGAAGTAGGAATATAGTTTCTGCTTCTGACTTCGTGCTTGATCCATGTGAGTTGACCCTAGTAATGGAAATGGTAAAATTTACTTAGCATGCAGCTGAAAACCACTTTTATCCTTCCCGACTTCTACTATGGAGAGACAACAGTACTTGCTGTCTTAAAATTAGACTAACTTTAAGTGTTTTTTATTTCCTATTGAAATCTTGGTTGCTTTGAAACTATTGAGATTGTTATAACTTATATAAATTGTCACATGTTTTGTGTAGAAAGTAGTTTTTTTTTGCAAACTAACCAAGAAAGGTGTTTACATTAAATGATTTAACTGTTGAAGGTAGTCGGAAGTGTTCTTGCCGTGTCGTCCTCTCTACATGTGGGGAAGGCAGGTCCAATGATCCACATCGGTGCCTGTGTTGCAGCGGTTCTTGGTCAAGGTGGATCTAGGAAGTATGGAATGACATGCAGGTGGCTGCGCTATTTCAAAAATGACAGAGACCGGAGGGATCTTGTAACATGTGGGTCAGCTGCTGGAGTCACCGCAGCTTTTCGTGCACCTGTTGGTGGTGTCCTGTTTGCCCTCGAAGCAGTATCTTCCTGGTACTCCGTTTATCACTTGTTTGTATCATTCGTTCACTTTATTTTATGGGGGTTATGCTTTGGATGACTGATTGCTAGTAGGTCTATTTTTAACCTATGAAAGTAAATGTGCATTGCTTTGGCTTTTGGTTATATTTTGGATTTATGGTGAAGTACATACTCCATGGTATCATTTTCCATGTAGTCTAGTTGCGACAGATGTGAATTTTGGATTGCAATGTAGTGACTAGCAATGCACAGGAAGTAGATTGACTAGCAACACACATGAAGTAGATTGAGACATTATTTTAAGCTTACTTGATTCACAGAAAAAAAACAATTGAGATATTATTTGAAGCTAGTCTAAAATAAACCCCTAAAACACCCAAAGAGAAGGTAGTAGGTTATAATATCAAATTAGACATTTCATACAACACCAAACACTAGAATCTGACTCCATGGGATAAAAATGATGTGATATATATTGCAGTAATCCAAACTCTGTTTTGGTAGAAGGAATCCTTCTGGGTTTGTACTCCCCTTTGATAAATTTTGTTTTGGGTTTTCTGCGAACCAAGCAGAGGTCTTGTGCTCATGTCCTCTGTAATTATCTGCTTCAAAGCAGTGTGTGGTAATCAGCTCCTTTGTGTTTATTTGCCTTGGTACATCCATCATACTTGTGCATGCGATGCTTCCTCCTATAGTTGGAGTTGTTCAAAATAGAGTCCCTCTTTCCTTCTACAAGGATTATCTCCTTTCTATCGATCTAAACTTTCTACGGACAATTTTTACCCCACAGGTGGAGGAGTGCCCTTTTGTGGAGAGCATTCTTTACAACAGCTGTAGTTGCTGTGGTGTTGCGTGCCCTTATTGATGTTTGCAAAACTGGCAAGTGCGGCTTGTTTGGAGAGGGAGGGTTGATCATGTTTGATGTTACCTCTGTAGATATTATATATCATATAGCTGACTTACCTCCTGCGATTGTTCTTGGTGTTATTGGGGGCATTTTTGGAAGTTTCTACAATTTTCTTCTAAACAAGGTCTTAAGATTCTACAATCTTATCAATGAGTAAGTTTTCATTCTTGCTGCATTGCTTATTATTTTTTCACTTTTTTCTTGATCAATATTTGTCTAGTAATTTATCGATTTAAATATTTATTTTCCCTCCCCCCAATAGGAAAGGTGCACCTTGCAGATTGCTGCTTGCTGCTTGTGTTTCTATATTTACATCTTGCTGCCTCTTTGGATTGCCATGGCTAGCATCCTGCCGACCATGTCCAGATAATATACTAGAATCCTGTCCTTCAATAGGCAGGTCAGGCAACTTCAAGAAGTTTCAATGTCCTCCAGGGCACTACAATGATCTTGCCAGTCTATTTTTCAACACAAATGATGATGCTATTAAGAATCTCTTTAGCTCTGGAACGGATGATGAGTTTCAGTGGTTTTCAGTTGTCATCTTCTTTATAACATCCTATTTTTTGGGCATTCTGAGTTATGGAATTGCTGCTCCAACCGGACTCTTTATGCCTGTTATATTGACTGGTGCCACATATGGGCGCTTTATTGGTAAGCTGATGGGTGCACGATCATCTCTGGATCACGGTCTCTTTGCTGTTCTTGGGGCTGCATCTTTTCTAGGTGGAACCATGAGGATGACTGTATCTTTAGGCGTCATCATTTTGGAACTGACCAATAATCTTCTGTTACTTCCTCTTGTCATGGTGGTCCTTCTCATATCGAAAACTGTAGCAGATGCTTTTAATGCTGACATCTATGACTTGATTGCTAAATTGAAGGGCCTTCCCTATCTTGAAGCTCATGCTGAGCCCTACATGAGGCAACTAACAGTTAGTGATGTGGTCACTGGCCCACTGCAACTATTCAATGGGGTTGAAAAGGTTGGAAATATAGTTCATGTATTAAAGACAACAAGGCACAATGGATTCCCTGTAATTGATGAACCTCCATTTTCTGCGTCACCAGTGCTATATGGCATTATTCTTCGAGCACATCTTCTTGTTCTGCTGAAGAAAAAGGCATTCACCAAGAATTGCAAAAGAAAGACAGGCAGTGCTGCAGAGCAGTTCTCTGCTGATGATTTTGCTAAAAGAGGCTCTGGTCTGCAGGACTTCATCGAAGATGTGAAACTAACAGATGAAGAAATGGAAATGTACATCGATCTCCATCCATTTACAAACACTTCACCGTATACTGCCGTAGAGACAATGTCGCTCGCAAAAGCTCTCATCCTTTTCCGTGAAGTTGGTTTGAGGCATCTCTTGGTCATTCCCAAGTCTTTCACGGTGAGTTTTCATATAAATGACACTGCTGATTAATTGGTATAATAGTTGCAAGTATTACTCTAGTCCGTTTCTCCTCATATTGGTTTTTTTTACTGTTTTATATTCACAAGGTAATTTCTGTTTCTCATTGGAATTTGAATTGGCTTCATGTGATCTGGTTACTCATAAAGTTTATTTATCTTCTTAGACACTAAAGCACTGTCTTATTTTGCAGAAAACACCTGTTGTCGGCATACTAACAAGGCACGATTTTATGCCGGAGCATATTCTTGGCCTGCACCCTTACCTGGTGAAGAGCAAATGGAAGAGATTGCGTTTCCAGCGTAATGCCGTGGCCAACATTTTCTATAAGTTCTCCGACTACTTGTCTTAGTTGTAATGATTCATGGCTCCGTGAAAGTCCAATTTTCTTGCTCTTTGATTGAATAAAGACCACAATGTTGCGATGGCTCAAAGCATAAATATGATAAAAGGTACTCAGTGCCTCGATTGGTTTGAAGATTATGTTTTTCCGTTTGCAGATATGTTCTTATTGACGTGCAAATTGCATGGATTCTCGTTTTTCACCAGAAAAAAGGCGATGGAGTAATAAACAGAACATTCAGCTATTTTGTTTTCTTTGCATTTTCAGTTGCATCCCATTCTGTGTTGCGGGTATCCAGCTATTTTGTTTTCTTTGCATTTTCAGTTGCATCCCATTCTGTGTTGCGGGTATTGATTGGAAACCAAAGTGCACATACCTTTTGAGGCTTCGAACTACTTAAACAGGTACCTGGTCAGATTTTCAAGTTCTTTTTCTCCCTCTCTTGAAGGTTACATTACATGTTTTTGGCTCTATCTTTTGTGTTTTTCTGTAGTTAGGCTGTAGCCTATGGCAGTACATAATTTGTAAATTTGTATACTTTGTAATTAATTTGAGACTTTCATTGTTTGCATTGATGCTTAAAACACTTAGTGATTGTTTACATTACTGTTTCATATGCAACAAGATAAACCATGACGTGTCTTTCTTTTTCATTTTATACACCCACGCGGGGAATTTTGCATGCTATGCTAGTTTTTTAGTCCATGTTTTGGACTTAAATGTGAACTTATATTATGTTTTCATTCATATTTTTCTTACAAATATGCCCCGGACTTTATGAGTGGATATCTTTATCATCTGATGTCCAAATGTGATGAAATTGATGTGTAATTAAAGGTCTTTTCACACCCTTTCATGTGGTGTTATTAGTTCTCTGTTATGGTCTGTAATCGACGAATTAAAAATAAAAGAATATTTTTGCCTTAATCATTAATTAATTAAGTCAAATTCACCCGTTTAATTGATTTTGATGCATCATTGAGCCCCTTATTTGCTTTAAATAACTTGATTTTTTATCAGCAACTCTTCATGAATTACTTTAACTATCAATTCCTGATTTATTGTCACATTAGGATGTTAAATGTGCAGATACATAGCTTGGCTTGATTAATTGATGATTAAAAAAAAGAGACCAATCAGGAACTTGATTAGCAATTCATTTGGACAAGTTTGCATGAATAATCATCATTTCTATTCAATTAAACATAGTTCACTTAAGCATGCACACATATGTGTATATGAATGTATATCTTATGATTTTATGTGGATATTTGTGGATGCGTGAATGTGCTTATGAATGTGTTTGTATAACATGGAGAGGAATGTATAATGTGTAAGTGTGAATGAGATGAAATATAATATACACTAGTGTGTACCCGTGCTCTGCACGGGAACAACCAAGCATCAATTTTTTTCTACATATTATTTTAATACGATCTAACTCATGGTTTGTGCATAAAATTTGATAAGACATGGTTTAGGAGCATATCTATGCATGATCCCTTTGCTTTAGTTTGCACAATGCATCCACGAAGGTTTCTGTAAAGGGTTCATCTATGTTGATTTTCAAGTCTTTTTAACAAACTTCCCATTTAATGCACATTGCATGTGAACCACTAAACCATTTTAACTTTTTTTAAAATGAGAAGATGCTAATATTAAGTTTTAAGACTTTGAAGCTGTTGATGGCCTTATATTTCCAATCTATGGCATTACTGCCTTCAGCAATTGTTTTCGACAAAATCTTGGAAACAATACGAAAGGATCAGTTGACTAATGCATTCTTTTCTTCGGATCATTGCATCAACGTCATCAATTTTTTTTTAAAAATCCAGCCATTTTTGATGAACCTCCTTCTATACCCCCATTACTATATTTAGTATTGATTTTATGGCTTTTATCTCATGTGTTACTATTATCGGAAGTAGGGGCTTGGACATTGCTTTGTTAAGCCTCATGATATGCAGCCTTGCTTTGAAACTTGGTCATTACCCTATTGAGAAGTGCAAAGAAACAAACTGAGGATACGGAGGAGAAAAGGGAGATGATAAGGAGTGATCGAACGATGAGATTTGAAAACTCCTTTTTTTTTCTTCCTCATAAGCGGTTCCAGTAATGGCGACTCCGGAAGGGCGTGATCCTTTGGAGGAACCCTCTACTGCCTCTTCCTTCTCATCTTCGCTTACCCTTGTGTCCCCTCATAGTAGCTGAAGATTACGACAACCCCCATCCCATTGTCCTCCTCCTCGACCCTCCCGCGTCCACTCCACACTGTTTTGGATTTGATCGGCATTTCTAGAATTGCCGAAGGCATTTTCTGCTTTGGTGATTATGTTTTATAAGCGTTGTACATTATGGCCGATTTATATTCCAAATTCCAAGGGCATGTGCGTCAGCAAAGTAGAACCAAGTTTAGTGAGAAACAGAATAGGTTTGCATACATCAACTTGCTTTATGTCTCTGTCGACTAAATAATAGGTTGCTTAGATATGATAAATACTACCATTAGATTCTATTTTTTATTAATAAGCCCAATATTAGGAGTTCGTATAATTTCCTTTATTTCATGGATTATGTGAAGACATACAATATGTGCCCTTCTTTTGGACATACTGCATTCACAGGGACGAAAATATAAAATTTAAAAGACGGACAACGAAAAATAGTCCCAAAACTGAAAAAGACCATGTATAACATGCATCTCATTCTACTAAATTTTGCATTGTAAATTGGTCACCAGCAACAGACATAACTATCCAAGATAGTCGGCCTTAGTCATTGGTCCTAAACAGCAACATTCAGCCATACTTCCATAGATGAGTAACTCTATGTTCCCAATCTGATGTATTTGTGTACAGACTCTACATTCTTTTCTCTTATTAAGGAAAAATTGACATGGAATATAATTTCAAATTAGTCCTCCATAAAAAGGAGGAGGAACCTTTAACTCAGGATTCATCACCACCTTCTACAGTCTCTTAGCAGTATAAGGCGTCCCATTGCCAAATGAAATTGGGAGGCAAAAGCCCTTGTCCAAGCCTTGAGAATTCATCAGCTTCTCAAATGAATCATCTGTTGGACAGTCGAGCCCACGACGAGCCATTATGCAATAAATGTTATTGCAATTCACTCCTTAATCTGAAATAAAGAGTACATAATTTGCATAATAGGTCCCTTAGTACAATTAGGGTTATATACCATGACCATCTTAATGATCATACAATTGTTGATTCAATTATTGAATCATAGAGGCTGGTGCTTAGATGAATATCTAATGAGTTAGATTGATGACTCATCAAGCACCGTTAAATGATTGTTAAGAAGATGATCTCCAGCCTGAGTAGGAGATGGCAATCCTATCTCAGTTAGGCTGATATCTGACCGACCTCTTGATGCAGGTCCTCTGCATAAGAATAGAGATTCGGAGGTGTCAGATAAGTTAGGTCAAAGGATTGACTTAACGAGATCGAGATAACCAAAGTCCTATATCGTATGTTGTCATGATATAGGCACACATCCTCTGACCGGAGACAGATGTGTTACTATATGTCTGAGTATGTACATTTGGCAGACCAATAGGTTGATGACCTAATCAAGGTCTATACACCGGCGCGCTAGTGTGCATATAAGGGCATATGAGTAATACGATCTCTCAAAGGGATCATACAGGTTCAGTTACTGATTCGGAAGACATGAGCTCACTCATGAGATATTGGGAAGAATCAAATTCCATGCGCATGGTCGTCTCGCTTTGGAAGCTTGACTGAATTTGTAGATTTGATATATACTTTTGGAAAGTATATGTTCAAGATCTAGGTATGATATATACTTTTGGAAAGTATATGATCGATACCGACTCCCAATGATCGAATGAGAAACTTACTGATAAAACTATGAAGTAGACAGTATAAAGTTGATCCAATACTTCAGGTTTAGTCCTAGTCTTCTAGTATGCAGGATGTACAGGTATTAGGAATACCTGATGGTGATGTGATCATAAACGATTGTATAACCATGACGCTTCTATTCCTAGGGAGTGATGAAACGGGTCTGGATTTTAGTGACTCCTCTCAATAGAGAAGTAATCTGATCTTAGTCCAAATTTTGGACATTGATCTGAATGTGATTCAGATGCAATGAGAAGATTAGATTTGCGGTCTTGATTTAATCAAGCATCTATGGGATGCTCGCGATCTGGATTTGAGATATGATCTCAATATCCATGTCACTATACGTGGAAAAATATAATCGCCCTGTCCTTATCTCCAAGTATTCGCGGAGAAAGCGCATTATCCTTGAAAGAGTTCATGGATAATTCTATTGTTGATATATGTATCCGAGCATTGAGAAAATGGATAATTAAATGTGATTTAATTATCATGAATAATATGAATTTGATTCGTATTATAAGGAGAGTTATCTTAGATAATTAAATGTGATTTGATTATCAAAGATGTAAATAATGTGAATGTGATTCATATTATTTGGGCACATGGGAATAAGTTATCCAATATAATTAAATATGATTTAATCATTATAGATAAGAATAATGTGGATAGTAATATCCAATTATTCATAATATATTATAAATGTGATTTATAATGTATTAGAGAGAGCTAATTATAATTTATATGTGTTGATTAATTATTATGTGTATTGGATACACATTGTGTGATTAATTGACAATGTAAATTATATGTTGTTTTGGGTTGTGAATATGATTCACAATTTTTCAATGGCAAGATTGCAATATTCTCAAATATAATTGTGAATTATTTTTGAAGAATAAAACCCAACAAAAGTTGTTGGAAATAAATAAAGATATTTTCATGGAGATATGCAATCTCATGACATGTCATGAGATTGCTCTCCTCATGGAAAACTTGGGCGGCACCCAATTCCAAATAGTAATGGGTGGCCGTCCATATGGAATGTACATGGAGATGAAATCTCCATGTATATTCTCTCCTTATTTATTTGGTGTAATTTTGGATTAAATTGTATTTGATTTTGTCAAATATATTTTGATCTAAATTTGTTGGTTTTACCAACAACAATCTTAGCCATTGGATTGACATAAATCAATCTCATCCATTGATTTTATATGTCACATGGATTGAGATCCGTGGATCCCAAAACCCTATAAATAGAGAGGCATACCATGCTCTCTATTTTACACACAATGCTTGAGAAGCATATCTCTCTCTCTCTCTCTCTCTCTCTTTCTTTCTACACGCCATCTCTCTCTCTCTCCCTCTCATGGTCGTCCACCATGGATGCCCTAGAGAGCTTCTTCATCACCACAGCGTCGCTGTTATGCTGCCCGATCGCCTACTCGTGGATCTCCGTCTACTTCGGTGCGCCTCGCTCGTGAAGAAGATGTCGTATCTCGTGTGTTGAGATCAGGAGATCCACCGCTTGGATCATCAACATGGATTGCGAGAAGCACGCGGTTCATCCCCGCGCTCGCAAGCGTCTCCTCCGTCGGATCGGACTTGAGACAGGAGGTCTCTTTGTTTAGAGACTCGATCGCAACCACGCTTCAAGAGGTAACCCTAATACTTGTTTGTGGTTTAGACGAAATGATCCGAGAAGTGTTCTTGGATCATGTGGTTTCGTCGTATAAAAGTTTTTAATTTCCGCTGCATCGAGCAACTAGTGCGACTAGTCGCTCCTCGTCGTATTCGATACGACGCTCACGCTTCCGTGATACGCTGGAGGATTATACCATATCCTTCAAGTGGTATCAGAGCCAGGTTGACGGTTTCGAATATGATTCGCTAACCGAGGACGACTTGGGTTCGTTATGGTCGCGAAAGTTTTTATCGCATTTGATTTCGCAGATCTGTTTAGTAAATAATTTCGGCCATGTTTAAAATGTTTAAGCATGAATTATTTACTTTTTTTTGTTCCCCATTAAATAAGGAAACTATAGTATCTGAGTTTGCGTAAATCGGATTTCGTTTGCTCTAGATATGGTTGTTTTAATGAACATGTATTCACTGTTACGGAAACTGCAAATCTTAACGTAATTAAGGAGTTAGTTACTGTTTAGAGACACCTCGAAATGCGTGCAAATCACATAGATTCTGTTGTAAATCAAGTTAGCAAATTATGGAAACTTACTTTGCTTAATTTGGATGTAAATTGATTGAGATATGCTAATTTTAGTAAGTAGGGGTCACTGCTGAAATTACTTTCCTAATCTAGAACCATGTGATTGTCAATTAGTGAAATTAATTGTTAATTTCATAAAATAATTATGAAAAATATTTGAGAAATATTGGAATATGATTATTTCCTTAATTGACTTGACCTCAACCAATTAATTGATTAGATTTGATCTAGATCATAATTGGAAACACAATCATCAAACTTCTTGCTTGAATAGGATTGGGAATTTGTCTAGCGAATTTCCTTATAATCAAAATTGTTTTGATTACTATATGGTATAATTTCGGTTGAAGAACCGATGATCATCTCTAGTACAAATTAATCAATTTGGCATTATCCTTTCCCGAGGCGGATATGGTGTCTAGTCGAGGATTGCTGGGGTAGCGGGTTGCAACGTATGCGGTCCGTCCCACTCCCGTCGGTATTGGCCATGACAGCGGGTAGGGCCGGGATAATGTCCGAGGGATTAAGTTGTATTTTCTTTATTATTAAAATACGAATTAATACGTACTTTGAGAATAATACCATATATATTCAAGCATAACAATCAAGTTTGATTGATTGAATTGGATTGATAATTAATTTATTATGATTGAATTGATTATGTTCAATTATACTCTAATATGATTAGAGTTAATAATTCCCTTGGAAGAATTAATTGTATGAATGTGATTCATAGTAATTAATTAAATTTGAATAAGAGATGAAGGATCACATAAGTGACATCCATGGTCTCCCGTCAAGGCGAAGGGTTTCGTCGCCAGATATTATATGTGGGAGACGCATGTCCGAAGTGATAGCTCCTGCATATGATCCATTTGGATTGGGCTCGTCGCTTCTCGAAAGAGTAAGGACGTATGCGTAGTAACCCCAATATCGGGTCCTCATATTATTGGGGCGATATTGGATTGCGCATAGCGGGTTGTATTCCTGTTGACGGTTGGTTCAATTAATGACGGGTCAACATCATCTTAGGGGTGGTGGGCCCGGTTTTAAAGACCGAATTGGGAGATGCAAGTTAGACTTGCAAGGCGGAATGTGTTCCCGCTTCTTTTTATCCGAGTTGTAGGTTCTCATATTATTGGGATGCAACAAAGATAAGGAAGGAGATCCCAGATCTTGCTTGAGATATAATGGTAAGTATATCTCTTACATTGAAAGTGATTAGGGGAATGAACTTTCATTGTTGACATGGCAAGACAACTTTGATATAAAAATTCCTAAATCAAAGTAAAACTTGTATATATATAAATATGTATCCTTATGCAAATTTCTTATTTCAGATAATCCTTCATTAAACCCACTCAGTGTTATACTCATTAATAACCAGTAAAATATCATGGATTGGACTCATGATCCAGATATTGTATTTGCAGTTGGACACATAATGTATGTGGTTGCAATGTGCAAGTTTCCTCATAATAATGAGGGATGATGATTAAATAAGACAATAGGACTAAAACCCTAGGCTTTGTATGTCTCTATAAGTCTTGATCTTATCGAATATACTTTTGAAGTGACATGTCAATGATGATCGTAATTATCAAATCATCCTTATAAAATTCTAAGAAGATGTTCTGGCATACATATGTGCTCTCGACATTTAATCATGAATGATGTGGTTCTGTGCATCATGCAGAATTGTGTCTCTATAAGAGATGATGTATTCAAATTGTTTTAATACCTACCTGAACCAATGTTTTAAGAGTTTAGATGGATGTAGGTGATGAGTGTCATCATTCTACTATCTTTACTCTAGTCATTCATTAGTTTCATAATATTCATATTGTATGAATTTAATGAAGTATATATTAAGTGTTGAAATACTCTTATTTTGAATTCTTTTGAATTTAACATGAGAGATCCTTTAGTCTTGAGCAATGGTTGCTTAGAGATAAAGGGAGCATAGTGGAAGCATGGGTTGGACCCAAGTAAGAAGTATAGTCAAAGAGTTGATTGTACTTCTGTGACTTCCATCCAAAGAGTTGGATGAATGCCAATATTGCAATAAGTTGATGTGTTGATAGTATGACTATCAAGTCTGTCTAAAATCCTCAGAAAAGGACTCGGATGGAGCATCAGTATAATCTACATAGATCATTGATATTGACTTGCTTATTGAATAATATAAAGTCTTATAATTATATCTCAATCTTCTAACAACACTTGCAATGGGTTGCATATGTTTTAGAAGACTGGAAAATCTGATCTTAAGGTTTATAGTCTTCTACATGAATATTGATGCAATTGTTGCAACAATCTCTATTGGATTGATAGACTTCTCAATTTCAGTGGGAGCCCTTAGTCATAGAGAATGTCTCTATGATCCAGATATTAGAATACATTATTGTTTATTTCTAAATGTTGGAGATAAACATGAATTCTGAAATTTATCTATCATAAAGAGTTATGATGGATATATATTTCAGATAGTAATCTAGCATCTAGCAGACTCCACAAAATTAGAAATTAATGAATGGTTCATTAAGATTTCTAATACTGAAAATTAAACCTTTAAAGATCAATAGGAGGATAAAGATCATTTGACAATGATCTGGCATCATGTTTTGGACATTTGTCTGTTGATGTGATCAATAGACTGATAAGAGATAAACCTTTAGATTGTCTAAATGTTCAAATCTTACATACTTGTGAATATTGTATTCAAAGTAAAAATGTCCAATACACCCTTCTTAGGGAAAGGTGTAAGATGTTAAGGTATTCAAGATCTCATACATATTGATGTATGTGAATCATCTATATCAGAATAAACATTATGGATATGTGATATCTATTAGTGATTATTTGTGATATGAGATTTCTTCTCTTCACTTAGAAAACTTTGAAATGTTCAAAGATTTCACAATTTTGGTTTAGAATCAAAGGTTGAAGGAAGATGAAATGAATTTGATCTAACCAAGGTAGCATGTACCTATTAGATGAATTCAAGGAATACCTTATAGAGATATGAATATCATTTCTATCTCACCCCTCCTAATGAACCTTAACTCAATAGAGTTGTAGGAGATGCAATTAATCATGTGTGACATGATTTGATCAATGATTAATCTTAGCATAATTATCTCTTGGTTTCCAGGTATATGTATATGTGGTAAAGACCACATTATATATATTTAATAAGGTTCCAAGCTAGTAAGCTGGAATCTAGCACCAAAGAGTGCTACTTCATTAGGAAAATAAAGTATGATATTGGATACCTACTTTATGACATTAAGATTCTTAAAATATCTCATCTTCGAGAATATGATTCTTATAGGATGAATCTCTTGGGAATCAAGATGAAAATGAAGTAAAGGAACTCATTTAATCTTGAGATGATAATGAGGCTCCTGAAATCGGAAACTAAATAGACAATTAAAGATGAAACATTAATACCTCTTCAAATAAATTTGACGAAGGATTCCATGTGTCAGTTAAATCTGACAATGATCAGACTTCATGTGATGAAGCTCCTGAGGATCATGACATGGAAAGATGGATGTTAGAAATAAAAGTCTAATGTAGACTTCATATACAAGCGTTGTATATGGACCCTCGAGGATCCACCTATATGGGTCAGACCCATTAAGGTGTAAATGGATCTTCAAAAGAAAGAGGGAACCTGATGAGAAGGTAGAGACCTTCAAAGCACGGTTCGTAGTCATGAGCTACACACCGAAGAGAAGACATCGCTCGCGATGAGACTTGCTCTCCAGTGACCTTGCTTTAACCCATCAGAATATTGCTAACTGTAGCTACACAACTTGACTATGACTTCTTCATGATGTGAGTCAAGATTGCTTTCCTCTATGAATACCTCTCTGAGGATATTCATTTGAAGTAGCCCATGGCTTCATGGTTGAGGAAAGCAAGGTGTGCTAGCTGAAGAACTCCGTCTTTGGACTCCAGTAAACTTCCTGTAGTTGGAACATAAGATTTGATGAAATTATAAATGTTATAATTTCAGATAAAATCTTGATGAACCATGTGAAGCTTAGTGGGAGTGCCATTGTGTTCATCGTGCTAAATGTAGGTATTATTCTAATCATTTGAAGTGATATAAGAATAATAATAAGTGTTTTATAATTTGGTTGTTCCATACCTTGAGATATGATCTCAAGGATACCTCTTAGATCTTAATTCTGAAGTCGTTCAGAAGCAGAGAGAAGAGGGTATTGGGATTGTCGCATTAGTAGTACACCTTGAACTTATTCCATTTTTCTAGAAAATTCCAAGAAAAGCTTCCTTCCCTTAACATGTGGTAGTGACCTGTCTAAAGGGATATCACCTCAAAGAGTTGAGGAAGTGAATGCTAGAACTACTTGCACTTGTGCATCAGTTATGAGAAGCTGAAGTGTATGCTAGATGTGTACAAAAACCAAATGTCTACCATGCAGTGGGAGTAGTAAACTGTTACTAATCCTACTATGGAGATAAAACACTTGATTGCAGTAATAACAATATCTTCAAAGATGATGAAACTTAGAGATAGTGATCTCAAAGTTTTATCTTCAAAAGTTTAAGACCTTGTAGATATTGATCTATAAGGGTCTTAACTGTAGATACCTTAGGAGATAGAGATCTCCAGGAATGAAGGTATTCTGATAAGGATTATGGGAATACTGGTTATTGATAATTAATAAGATATAGTGTCAAGGACACTATAACCGATAAAATTGAGTATTGGTTGCATAAGATGCAACATTCGCATTGGATGCGAGCACTGTAACTAGGAGATATGCAAGTGCTGTAAAAGGACTTGGCATAGTCTCTTGGGAACGGAGTGACTGATCAATTTACCTAGCTATTTTCTAAATAGCCTATGACAGTCACATGAGTGTGGGTTTAAATGATTAGCCCATTAATGGCTCTTTGGACTAGTGGGAGATTGTTGGACATGCGAGCCCACGGCGAGCCATTATGCAATAAATGTTATTGCAATTCACTCCTTAATCTGAAATAAAGAGTACATAATTTGCATAATAGGTCCCTTAGTACAATTAGGGTTATGTACCATGGCCATCTTAATGATCATACAATTGTTGATTCAATTATTGAATCATAGAGGCTGGTGCTTAGATGAATATCTAATGAGTTAGATTAAGGACTCATCAAGCACCGTTAAATGATTGTTAAGAAGATGGTCTCCAGCCTGAGTAGGAGATGGCAATCCTATTTCAGTTAGGCTGATATCTGACCGACCTCTTGATGCAGGTCCTCTGCATAGGAATAGAGATTCAGAGGTGCCAGATGAGTTAGGTCAAAGGGTTGACTTAACGAGATCGAGATAACCAAAGTCCTATATCGTATGCTGTCATGATATAGGCACACATCCTCTGACCGGAGACAGATGTGTTACTATATGTCTGAGTATGTACATTTGGCAGACCAATAGGTTGATGACCTAATCAAGGTCTATACACCGGCGCGCTGGTGTGCATATAAGGGCATATGAGTAATACGATCTCTCAAAGGGATCATACAGGTTCAGTTACTGAACCGGAAGACATGAGCTCACTCATGAGATATTGGGAAGAATCAAATTCCATGTGCATGGTCGTCTCGCTTTGGAAGCTTGACTGAATTTGTAGATTTAATATATACTTTTGGAAAGTATATGATCAAGACCTAGGTATGATATATACTTTTGGAAAGTATATGATCGATACCGACTCTCAATGATCGAATGAGAAACTTACTGATAAAACTATGAAGTAGACAGTATAAAGTTGATCTAATACTTCAGGTTTAGTCCTAGTCTTCTAGTATGCAGGATGTACAGGTATTAGGAATACTTGAGGGTGATGTGATCATAAACGATTGTATAACCATTACGCTTCCATTCCTAGGGAGTGATGAAACGGGTCTGGATTTTAGTGACTCCTCTCAATAGAGAAGTAATCTGATCTTAGTCCAAATGTTGGACATTGATCTGAATGTGATTCAGATGCAATGAGAAGATTAGATTTGCGGTCTTGATTTAATCAAGCATCTATGGGAGGCCCGCGATCTGGATTTGAGATATGATCTCAATATCCATGTCACTATACGTGGAACAATACAATCGCCCTGTCCTTATCTCCAAGTATTCGCGGAGAAAGCGCATTATCCTTGAAAGAGTTCATGGATAATTCTATTGTTGATGTATGTATCCGAGCATTGAGAAAATGGATAATTAAATGTGATTTAATTATCATGAATAATATGAATTTGATTCGTATTATAAGGAGAGTTATCTTAGATAATTAAATGTGATTTGATTATCAAAGATGTAAATAATGTGAATGTGATTCATATTATTTGGGCACATGAGAATAAGTTATCCAATATAATTAAATGTGATTTAATCATTATGGATAAGAATAATGTGGATAGTAATATCCAATTATTCGTAATATATTATAAATGTGATTTATAATGTATCAGAGAGAGCTAATTATAATTTAATATGTGTTGATTAATTATTATGTGTATTGGATACACATTGTGTAATTAATTGACAATGTAAATTATATGTTGTTTTGGGTTGTGAATATGATTCACAATTTTTCAATGGTAAGATTGCAATATTCTCAAATATAATTGTGAATTATTTTTGAAGAATAAAAACCCAACAAAAGTTGTTGGAAATAAATAAAGAGATTTTCATGGAGATATGCAATCTCATGACATGTCATGAGATTGCTCTCCTCATGGAAAACTTGGGCGGCACCCAATTCCAAATAGGAATGGGTGGCCGTCCATATGGAATGTACATGGAGATGAAATCTCCATGTATATTCTCTTCTTATTTATTTTGGTGTAATTTTGGATTAAATTGTATTTGATTTTGTCAAATATATTTTGATCTAAATTTGTTGGTTTTACCAACAACAATCTTAGCCATTGGATTGACATAAATCAATCTCATCCATTGATTTTATATGTCACATGGATTGAGATCCATGGATCCCAAAACCCTATAAATAGAGAGGCATACCATGCTCTCTATTTTACACACAATGCTTGAGAAGCATATCTCTCTCTCTCTCTCTCTCTCTCTTTCTTTCTACACGCCATCTCTCTCTCTCCCTCTCATGGCTGTCCACCATGGATGCCCTAGAGAGCTTCTTCATCACCGCAGCGTCGCCGTTATGCGGCCCGATCGCCTGCTCGTGGATCTCCGTCTACTTCGGTGCGCCTCGCTTGTGAAGAAGATGTCGTATCTCGTGTGTTGAGATCAGGAGATCCACCGCTTGGATCATCAACATGGATTGCGAGAAGCACGCGTTTTCATCCCCGCGCTCGTAAGCGTCTCCTCCGTCGGATCGGACTTGAGACAGGAGGTCTCTTCATTTAGAGACTCGATCGCAACCACGCTTCAAGAGGTAACCCTAATACTTGTTTGTTGTTTAGACGAAATGATCCGAGACGTGTTCTTGGATCATGTAGTTTCGTCGTATAAAATTTTTAATTTCCGCTGCATCGAGCAACTAGTGCGACTAGTCGCTCCTCGTCGTATTCGATACGACGCTCACGCTTTCGTGATGCGCTTGAGGATTATACCATATCCTTCATCATCTCCTTCAGACAACTTTTAACTCGAATCATTTTATGATTACCCATATCAAATGAATCATCTTCTTCGGCCAAAACCTTTAACTCAAACCATTTTATGAATACCCATATCAAATATCCAAACAAATTGTATATTTCCACTTCACATACATCTCCATATCTTTGCAATTCCAAAAGAATTTCAGCACATGAAAGATAAGAAACATGACAAAAGCAAAGTGGGAGATTGGGGATCCCGGGATCTCCTTCAATTTGAAGATCCACGGTGCGATCAGCGACGTGCTCGCATGGTGCAGCACGCTGTAGCCAATGGCAGGGGCCTTCGAGTCATGCGGTAAGAGGGTGTGTGGCAGGACATAGAGGCGCGAAACGCATTGACCCGTGAAAACTGCATGAAAGGGGACACGAGGGAGGTCGTGTGGCTGCATTCCACCACATGCCGTGGTCGCGGTAAAGGCGGAGGGCATCAGCGAACGAAGGCGGAGATCGAGTGGGAGATGCGTTGGTTGCACGCTTTGATAGGATGAAGGATCGGAGGACGGTGAAGTTGCGCGATGGTGAGGAAGCGAGCGGGAGGGGGGGTGAAGTCCCAGGTAGCCCTAAAATGGGAGTTGGCGTTGGGAAGAGAGAGAAGGGTGGGATTTCTACAAAGTAGAAGGACATAAAGGGAAATACGCGGAGGCTAAGGGTAAAATGTAATTATCGTGCAAAAAATTAATGTCTGCTCAAGCAGCTGACGCCTTTTAATATATGTTATAGATGAGCAACACAATGGCTCTTATGTTGTGGAGGTGTAATCTTCCTTTGCATCGTTTCCGTATCGGCCACAATGTAGCTTGATAAGATGAAGTTGGGATTCAGAAAATCATGTGCACTGCATGTCTCTAAGGGCCTGTTCGTTTGGAGAATAGGTCCCAGAATAAGGGGCTATTCTCCTTTCGACACGGATTTCTATGGTACGATCATTCCTCCTCATTCCATCATATTTCACTCTTATTTCTATCTTTATCCCACCTTATCTACCTTTTATTTCACCTTATTCTCCTTATTCTTATCCTCCAGCCAAACAAAGATAAACCCTTAAGACTCTAATTTATATCTGGAAATGCAATTGGGTAGTTACATCCTATTGTTTGGTAGTTATTAAGTTAGAACTGTTGCGATACTTTTTTATGTTCACTAGTGATGTGAGTTTGATAGCTAGTTGAAGGGATTTTGGTGTAACCGCTCGTGGATGCAAGATACGCATTGACATCCAGTTTTGCAAAAGTCCGTATTCAATATTAAAATGGAGGGGTCAATGAAGAAAAGAATTAACGGTATTTGGATGACTACTCCAAAATTTTTGTTTAGATATTTTTTATTTATTTTAAATATAAAAAACTGTGTTTATTAAACATATTCTCATATACGATATATCTATTAATAGAGTTTCAATCAAAATATTGTACATTTTGTTTTTAATTTTAATTAATGAAATTACTACAAACATATACAAATAGTATTATGGATATTTTATTAGTCGATTATCGATTAGTCGATCAATTATTGGATCGATTATTCCGTTGGATGACATAATGACTAAATAGAGTTATTGTATATGGCATTCACCACATTCTGGCTCAGTTGAAAAGTACTTGAAACAAACAATATTATGATACAACTGCTATAAATAATTTTATCGAAAAGTGTGGGTGTTGAGAATAATGAAATATCAGGCTAATTGGGTAATTGGATCTTGTGAAAAAATTCATCAATTTTGTAACACGGGAGATGACATTAGCATGTTGTAGAGTATTATTCTGAGCTAGGCTTGCATATAGGGACGCAAACGATGCGGTAGTATTCGTATTCGTTCGTATTTGTAGTCATTTTTAAGGGGATATGGTTCTTATTTTTTTTAACAGGCGAATACGAATACGGATACGAATATTGTAAATGAATTTTTTACGGATATGAATACGAATCTTGAGTTAATGAATGCGAATACGAATACGAAAAATCAAACGAATCGGAATACGAATATGAATATTCGTATTATAGTTTCTAAAAAAAAATAAAATTAGGGTTAATATCCCCCCCTCCCCCCAAATCCTCTCCCCAGTCTCCAACCCCGACGCCCTCTTCCCCCCGCCCCCTCCCCCCTGGTCGCATCCTCGCCTCCTCCTGACCTCCTCCTCGTGCTGTCTACCGCCCACCGACTCCTCTGTGCCCTCCGCCTCCCTCGCCACCTCCCCATGTCGCCTCGCCTTCCTCTGCATCCTCCGCCCCCCGCCACCCCCTGCACCTTCCGCCACCCCCTTCAAAGTTCACCCCCTGCAGCTCTGCGTCCCCCTGCTCCCTCCGTCCCCTCTGGCCTTCACCTCCCCGCCTCCCCTGCGACCACCAACTCCCCCTACGTCCCCCACCCCCTGTCACCCCCCCGCTCCCTTCGCCTCCTCACCTCCCCCTGCCAACCACCGCCTCCCCCTTGCAGCCCCCTACCGCTAGCCCCACCCCGTGCCGGCCATCTCCTCTCCCTCCGCCGCTACCTCGCCTCGCTCGCCCTCACAGCCAGAGGCAGGCGCCTCCCTCATCTCCCTCGCAATCCCTCGCAACTGCAACCGATGTGGTATATCATCTTAATCTTCTAATGTTCATTCCATTCTACCATTTTCTTATGTGATTGCACAAGAGGATCTCTTATATTATGGCATATAATATAGATTTTATACAACATATGGGGCTTGTTTGAATCATGGAATGTGGTTAAGAAAAAGATGGAAGTTATGCGGAAGTGGTCACCAAAATAATTTAGGTACATTTTGATTTATAATTTAATATTCATATTAAAGTTAACATTCGTTTGTATATTCGTATTCGTTCGTAAAAGATTCGTTTCATATTCGTATTAGTATTTTGAGGATATGGATCTTGATTTTTACATTCGTCTAATATTCGTATCCGTATTCGTATTCGTAAAATAATATGGATATGGTTATGGTATGTCCTGAATTCGCATTCGTGTTCATTCGTTTGCATCCATACTTGCATATCAGGGCCTTTAAGCACTAGTTTCAATGAGTTTAATGAAGCAAGACTACCATCTAGTCTAGTTTCGACCCGCATACATTTGTAAAGTCATGTGGCTTAAAGTCTCCGATCTGTTATCGATGAACATTGGTCATGATAACTTATTGGGCATGTGCCTTATTGGACCCATTAATCATCCAAAATGTTTAAGCTCAAGTTGTCAAGTATTAATCTTCACCACTTATAAGTTATAACCCACACCCACACTTTGTGAGTTTTAGATGTGGGACTATCTTTAAGGGTGCGTTCTTGTATCGGGTTAAACCACCCCAAGGGTGGTTTAACTCCCCTACCCCATATTTTCTCCCTCCACATGGGTCCCACTTTTTATCTTTTTAAAAAAATTAAATAAATCAATTCTCCATCATCAATTCCATCAAAAAATAATATACTATACCATCATATCATATAAAAATTATAAACTACTCCACTTCTACTCACTTTTTCAAACTCCAATACAATCACATCACAATAACTTCTCACTTTTCAAACTCCAATACAATCACATCACCCCAAACCCATTTCTAACCCACCCCCAGTTTAACCCTCTATCCAAACACCAAAACCCAAAAATGGGTTACCTGCACCAGTTTAACCCACCTAAACCCATTATCCAAACACCCCCCTAAGGGTTGGTAAGGTACAACATTAGTCTTTTGATGCTAGGTCGTTGCATGTTGTTTCTAGTTAGTCGTTTTTTACATTGTATCGGATTAAGTTGAGTAGAATAATTTCGTTTTAAAACTATTATTTTTGTTATTTTAGTCAAGTTTCTCGAAGTTTGTGCAGCAACAGCTCAGAGTCGTTAGTGGTGGGCCTCTACAATTGCTTTATCAGATGGGCCCAAATCAGGGGAGAGTAGGGGCTTTGGTCCTCTCTCCCAAAATGTGTTTTGATATTTTATATTGGTCCCATCAAAATAATAGCATTTTAATTTAAATATAGGGAGAATATTGATTTGTTTTTTCCCCCACCGTACCTAGAAAAGTATAGGCTTTTCTACTGTTATGTCCCTCTTTTGCATTATCAGTTATGCTCCTACTTTCTTTGTAATATTAGTTGTCCTCCCAACTTTCTTGTACCGTTATCACTATGTGGTGAATCAAACTATAGTTTTTTTCAACCCAACGTATGGTCAAGTAGTGATATATTCAAATATACCCTTGCATTCTTAACCCCAATGGTTGTGTGCAGAAGTGACAACACTAACTTTGCCACCCTCACCCTCCTCTGCACCGGCTCCCTCGTTGTCCTTTGCCTCCATCCTCTCTCTTGCTTATCCTTAATTGTCGCATGGTGGCTATCCTTCTCGCAAGAGAAGAGGAGCTCAGCCTCAACCTGTTGTTGTAAATTGAGGGCTGCTAAAGATCGAGGCGGTGGTATAAAAGTCGGTTGTTCCCTTCATTCTCTCATTTCTTTGCCTCATCACATCTTCTTCGAGAAGGGATTTTGGGGATGGAACGTAAGGGTTCTCACCTTCAATCTCGCCATCAAAGTACGCATCCCGCCTCTCTTGCAGCTCTCGAGCTCAAAAGAGAAAGAGGGGTTGGAGGGAGGATGAGGTTACTATTGAAGGAGGAAGAGGAAGAAAAAGATAAAAATCAGGGTTTTTATAGTCGACCTCTCTTTTCTTTCCAATTATTTTTTGTCCATATTTAACGTCTGCTTGTAAGGTGGATGGACGACAATTAACCTGAGGGACACAAGTGATCATGGTGCAAGAAGGTAAGGGCACAACTTATGTTGCAAAAAGGGGAGAGGTGTTAATGGTATTGTAGAAGTTAAGAGGAGCATAAGTGTAAAAAATCTTAAAAAAATCATGACTTATCCCCTGGACCAGTAGTCCCTAGTATATATAAAAGAGGAAAGTAAGAAATGAAGATGTATGGATTAGAAAAAAGAAAGAAAAATGAATTGAACATAAAAAGATAGTAAAAAAGATGGGTAAATTATAAAAGGGGTCTCAACCGTGAGTCGATTCTCAATTAGGAGCATCATTTTTCAAATGTGATAAAGATGGGCATGTGCTTTCGACTTCTAGGTTCAATACCAACATGTAAGGGTCATGAGAGCTTATGGATGCTTGTATTTCAGAAAAAAAATAAGATCATGTCCTTTGTAACATTTAAATTGAGGCCTCTAATTGGGAATTGACATATAGTTAAAGTTTTTTTTTTTAGTTTACACAAAAGAGGGTTTAACATATAAATGATAAAGATGAAAAAACAAAAAAGGTGCTGTTGAAAAAATAGTGTGATTCAAGTCCCTTTTCCATTAGTCCACCTTTGCTCCAGTTCATGCTCCATTTCATAAACTATATATTCAGGAGGTGGAGCTTGTTTACACAAGCGAGGGTAGACCTTGGACATCGTGGGTGAAAGGTGGGGTACCGCTGACCATCAAGCAAGGGTGTGAGTTGAACTCCTCGTTCATGAGGACTATGCGAGGGGAGGGACATACATATTAGTTGATGCTTAGCATCCAACAACAAGAGAGCGAGGGTTTATAGATTGCGAAAGTGAGCTTATAGTTTAATTAAGAAGTCGGACCCTTGACCTCTCAACCATGATCCAACGCGGTACGACTTGTTGGATTGAAAAAAGCCACGTGTGAAAATAGAATAGAGAGAATGAGAAAGACTTAAAAAATGTGAATGAACATGGGAAAAGAGTGATATTTCAATGGCGTTTGTATCTCCAACATAGTTATGAGAGATGGGGTAAGTGTCTATGAACTCTATGTTTTGTTTGAAGCCCACAATGGTCTCCATACCCATGGCTTCAACTTAGAGTCTTAATATGGACTGTGTATGTCGAGGGCCAATGATATAGGCTTGATAAGTATAGAGTCATGGGATTAAGAATAGGCTACACATTTGTGGAAGTTGTATTTAGTTTCATATCGGTTAGAGTTTAGACTTGTTAGAAAATAGGAATGTGGAAGCATATCAAATAAAGGGAATAAAAATATGAAGAACACATGATTTAATATGGAACCATACTCTCTAAAGAGCGGGATGAAACCACGGGAGAACACCTCATAGGTTGATAGTCTATTGCTTTTCTCATCTGGATACAATGGGTGTGGGGGTCTATATATAGCCCCCAACGAGTCTCGACATCTCCAAAACTGGTAGATGTGTGAATAATTCTGGATGAGATAAATGGATTATGAAGAGATCCATTTACCCATCTACAATATAAGAGGCGCACAACCAAATACTCCAATACTACCCCTCAAGCTGGAGCAA